>JAXRKP010000263.1:387500-390000 GCA_037039925.1 Doris montereyensis | reverse complement strand
CGTCACGTGTTTGTTCTTCAAAAAATGTCTTGCTGGAGTTTTCACTTTTTACCATTGATGAGATTATAGTTTTAGGCTGTTTTTTGTTGTTGATGTTTTCTATGTTAAAACGAAACATAAAACAAGAATCGACTTGTCACAAGTGCCACTCATTCACACCGGAAATCCGTTCGTGCTGTTCAAAGCTCTCAGATTAACAACAACAACAACAACAACAACAACAACAACAACAGCAACAATTAAACTCATGTGGTAGATACAGTAAAATGTGTCGTGTGTTCAGCTTTATATCAGTTTTACTGTGCGTACTGTTCTTTGATATTCTGCTCATTTTGTTATTTTTAATTTTACCCCGCCATCTTTTTCTATTTGTTTAAAAAATGTGCTTTCCGTTGATGCATTTCGATTTCAATTTTACTTCATACCAAAATATTTGTCAGTATGCAGCCCACTGATACTATAAGTATAGAAGTATAGTTCCATCAATGTCTTTACAGCCGATTAGCCTGCATTTCTAAATTAATTTTAAAAATCATATTTCTAACGCCGGTTACATGAAAGGAAACGAATTGTATTGATTTTAAGTTTTAACTTTAATTGAAACACAGCCCCTTAAAGCAAACAAATGAACTCGTCCCCTAGCAGTAAAATAACTGTTGAGCATATCATAATCTAAATATAGAGTGAAGAGTTATCTAGGCATGCAGCATAATCATTTTGACCGCTAGATTAGGCCTTGTGTCCTGTTGCTTTCCACGTCAAACTTACTTTCGCTTATCTCAGGTAGACCTCACTGTTGAGTCGAACAGAGAAGAATGACAAATCGGGCATGGGTCTACTTCCAAAGATATATGGGCAAAAGAACTTTCGGGGGTGAGGAGGGTGGGGTGGGCTGGGGGGTTAAAGCTAGACGTACATGTAGTAGGCCTAGTCCGTTCACCCAAAAGCATGTTCGGGTTTCAGTTGAAGTTTCTCAGTTGTTACGAAAAACACAGCGTGCTGAATTTCTGCATGCAGTCTTACATTTGCTGTGACACGTGAAATTGACTTATGTGCATAGTGCCGCCTCTCTATAGCGGTGAATTCATTTGATCGTTTCTCTGAATTCAATTTAATATATATATATTTCTCTCCTTCTCTCTATCTCCTTCTCAGCTTTTATTACTTACTTATTTTCATTTTTTTAAATTTCATACTAGTAGTAGTAGTAGTAGTAGTAGTAGTAGTAGTAGTAGTAGTAGTAGTAGTAGTAGTAGTAGTAGTAGTAGTAGTAGTAGTAGTAGTAGTAGTAGTAGTAGTAGTAGTAGTAGTAGTAGTAGTAGTAGTGGTGGTGGTAGTAGTAGTAGTGACATAGATAAAGACAAACAGTGAGGCAAGGAATGTCAGAAGTGAAGGTTATGACATAAGATAAGATGAAAACCCCATAGGTACAAAGACGAGACAAATAGAAGGAAAATCATGGCCACCATGGGGATCGAACCCGCGATCTCTGCGTCGGCACCCATCGCCTCGATATGAAAAGAAAGCGTGCTACCAACTGTAGCTAACTACGCGTTTTCTTTGCATTTACCATTCATTCTTTCATTTATTAAATTCCTTATTCATGATGTTGATATTCGACATGAGGTCCCTTTCTGGTTTTCCAAATAGAACTAAATCATCAGCAAAATGAAAGCATTGATACATTTATTGGTTTGAGCTTCCACATATCTAACTTCATTTTTGACGATGCCTTTGCAACTGAATCCATAAATGTGATAAACAAAAGAGGACTTAGGGTACAACCCTGTCTTATTCCTATATCTACATCAATTTCTCATATACACTTCCAGCTTCCCTCACTGCACATGTTGGTTTATTGTAAAAAACTTGTAATGGCTTCTATTAATTTTTTGCTCTACATTTTGTTCTTTGGGAATGCCATAGTTCGTCCCTCCTCACAATGTCAAATCCTTTTCTTATTCAACAAAACAGAGGTACAAGGCAATGTTTCTCTCAATAAATGATTCTATTATTTGTCTAATTGTAAACATGTGGTCTTGTACACTTCTTCCTGGTCTAAATCCACTATGGTTTTCTTCAATCTGACCTTCTACTCTTTTCCTTAGTCTCATTTCCAGTATCCTGGCATACACTTTTCCTCGTACGCTAGGTAGTGATACCCTCTATAGTTTGAGTAGCCCATAGTTGATATATTCTTGTGTATTGGTACTACCGTTCGCTTCTTCCAGTTGTCTGGACTTCCATGCTTGTGGACATACTACATGTGGTAACATCTCTCCATTGGTTTTTAATCATTTCTGGATAAACTTGATCTGATCCTGGGGCCTTTCATAAATTCACTTTTCTTATAGCTGTTTGGAGTTCTTCCATAGAGATGTCTACATCTTCATCTGTCTCATCTGGATTACTTGTTACCCTTACTAATCGATCTGTACTCCTTGTTTTCTTCAGTTAATAATCTCATTTGGCTATCAATAGGTGATATTCACTAAATATT
>JAXRKP010000263.1:375000-382500 GCA_037039925.1 Doris montereyensis | reverse complement strand
AAACAAAGCTGACAAAGATCATATTGTAGTTACCCATACTAGAAACAAAGCTGAAAAAAGTCCATATTTTGTAGTTACCTATACTAGAAACAAAGCTGAAAAAATTCATACATTGTAGTTACCTTTATGAAACTCAAAGCTGACAAAGACATATATTATAGTTACCTTTAGTAAAAACGACACTGACAACGACCATATATTATAGTTACCTTTACTAGAAACAAAGATGACAAAGACCATATATTGTAGTTATCTTTACTAGAGACAAAACTGACAAAGACCATATATTGAGGTTAAATTTACTAGAAACAAAGCTGACAAAGCCCATATATAGTAGTTAACTTTACTACAAACTAAGATGGCTACGGTCAAATATTGTAGTTACCTTTGCTAGAAACAAAGCTGAAAAAACCATATATTGTTGTTAACTTTACTAAAAACGAAGCTGACAAGGACCATATACTGTAGTTACCTTTACTACAAACAATGCTGACAAAGGCCATATATTGTAGTTACCGTTACTAGAACCAAAGCTGACAAAGGCCATATATTGTACTTACTGTTACTAGAAACAAAGCTGACAAAGACCGTATATTGTAGTTATCATTACTAGACACAAAGCAGACAAAGACCATTATATTGTAGTTATCATTACTAGACACAAAACAGACAAAGACCATTATATTGTAGTTACGTTTACTAGAAACAAAAGGGGACAAAAAACCATATATTGTAGTTTCCTTCTTCTTTATTAGTTCACATTCTATTTTTCGGTGTATGTGTTCAGATTCCGAAATGATCTTTCTCCAGGATGCCCAGTCCTGGCATTTTCTTGTTTCCGACCAATTTTATTTTACTTTCTATGCTTCAATGCCTCTTTTATATCTTCTTTCCGCTTTTTCTGAGGTCTGCCTTTTGGACTTTTACCGTGGGCTTTAGCACTGTATACTAATTTTAGCTATTCTATTGTCATTCAATCTGATCACATGCCCAAACCATCTCAATTGATTTGTTTTTATCTTAGTTTTTATGCCATCGGCTTTGGTTTGATCTATTATTGTTGTGTTTCTGATTTTGTTTCTTTTAGTTTTCCTTCTACTCTTCTTAGATATTTCATTTCAGCTGCCTGTACTCTACTGTATTCTCTACTGTCTAAGGTCCAGGTTTCGCTGCCATAGAGGAGAGTAGGACAATACAAAACAAAATAGCTGCCATTTTGGTTTTTGTTGACAATTCTTGCTCACCTACGAATGCTCTTCCTAGATGGTTATATATTTCACTTACTTTTTATTCTCTGGATGATTTCTTCTTTCATTTTTGCCGCTGAGTTAATCATTACTCCTAGGTAATTTTAGCTTGAATCCTGTTCCAAATTTTCCTGCCCAATTTAAGATTTTGTGTTTTAGCTACCCCAGTTACCAGCATTTTTTTTGGTTTTCTTTGCCTTTTACTCTCATTCCTCTTTTATTTAGTTCATTGTTCATAATGATGATATTGGAATGAAGGTCACTCTCTGATTTTCCAAACAGAACTAAATCATCGGTAAATGAAAGCATTGATACATTTACTGGTTTGAGCTTCCACATACTTACATTCAGTTTTTTTCATTTTTGAGGATGCCTTTGCGACTGAATCCATAAATATGATCAACAAAAGAGGCCTTAGGGTACAACCCTGTCTTACTCCTATATCTACATCAAATTATGCAGATATGTTTCCAGCTACTCTCACTGCACATGTTGGTTTATTGTAAAAACATTTAATGGCTTCTATTAAATTTTGCTCTTCATTGTGTTCTTCAAGGAATGCCATAGTTCATCCCTTCTCATAGTATCAAATGCCTATTCTAAGTCAATAAAATTGCATGATGCAAGTCAATGTTTCTCTCTAAGGAATGTTTCTCTTGTTATTTGTCTAATTGTATATATGTTGTCTTACACTTCTTTCTGGTCTAACCGCTTTGGTGCTCTTCAATCTGATCCTCTACTCTTTTCCTTAATCTCACTTTCAGTAACTGGCACATACTTTTCCTGGAACGTTAAGTAGTGATATCCTCTATAGTTTGATTTTTCCATAGTTGATCCTTTCTCTATGTACTGGTACTACCATTCCTTTTCCAGTCGTCTGGCACCTGTTTGGACTTCCATGTGCTTGTTGGCATATTGCATGTATGATATTGTAGTTACCTTTACTAGAAACACAACTGACAAAGACAAAATATTGTAATTACCTTTACTAGAGACACAGCTCGACAAAGACCATGTATTGTAGTTGTTTCCGTACTGAAAACAAAGCTAAAAATAAGGACCAAATATTATAGTTATATTCAATGAAAACGAAACTGACCAAACCATATAACGAAATTACTTTTCATAAAAACGAAACTGACCGAGACCATATTATGACTTACATTTACTGAAAACGAAACTGACGAAGAGCCATATAATCAAATTACTTTACCTAAAAACGAAGGGGACAAAGACCAAATATTGTAGCGCCTTTATTAGAAACAAAGGTAACAAGGACTAAATCTTGTAGTTACATTTACGAAACTGACCAAGACCATATATAGTTGTTACCTGTACTAGAAACAAATCTGACAAAGATCATATATCGTAGTTACCTTTACTATAACCAAACAGACAAATACCATATATTGAGGTTACCTTTACCAGAAACAAAGATGACAACGTCCAAATATCTAAACACGAAGCTGAGAAAGGCTTATATTGTAGCTACCTATACTAGAAACGAAGCTGACAAAGACCATATGTTGTAGCTACCTATACCAGAAACGAAGCTGACAAAGGCCATATGTTGTAGCTACCTATACCAGAAACGAAGCTGACAAAGACCATATGTTGTAGCTACCTATACCAGAAACGAAGCTGACAAAGACCATATGTTGTAGCTACCTATATTAGAAACGAAGCTGACAAAGACCATATGTTGTAGCTACCTATACTAGAAACGAAGCTGACAAAGACCATATGCTGTAGCTACCTATACCAGAAACGAAGCTGACAAAGACCATATGTTGTAGCTACCTATACCAGAAACAAAGCTGACAAAGACCATATGTTGTAGTTACCTATACCAGAAACGAAGCTGTGTTGTAGCTACCTATACTAGAAACGAGCTGACAAAGACCATATGTTAGAAGCAATTATACTAGAAACGAAGCTGACAAAGACCATATATTTTGTTACCTATACTAGAAAAAAGTTGACAAAGACCATATAATGTAGCTATCTATACTAGAAAGAAACATAACAAAGACCATATATTGTAGTTACCTATACTAGAAACAAAGCTGACAAAGACCATATAATGTAGTTACCTATACTAGAAAGAACATAACAAAGACCATATATTGGAGGCTACCTAAACTAGAAACAATGCTAACAAAGACCGTATATAGTAGTTACCTATACTAGAAACGAAACTGACAAAGACCATATATTGAGTTAGCTATATTTAGAACCAAAGTCGACAAAGTCAATGTATAGTAGTTACCTATACTAGAAACGTAGCTGACAAAGACCATATATTGTAGTTAACTATACTAGAAACAAAGCTGACACATACCATAAAATGTACTAATATATTAGACACAACGCTGACGAAGACCATATATTGAAGTTACCACTAGCAACGAAGCTGACAAAGACCATATTGTAGTTACCTTTACTACAAACAAAGCTGACAAAGACCATATATTGTAGTTACCTGTACTAGAAACACAGCTGACAAAGTCCATACTGTAGTTACCTTTACTACAAAACAAAGCTGACAAAGACCATATACTGTAGTTACCTTTACTACAAAACAAAGCAGACAAAGACCACTAGAAACAAAGCTGACAAAAACCATATATTGCAGTTACCTTTACTAGAAACACAGCTGACAAAAACCATATATTGCAGTTACCTTTACTAGAAACAAAGCTGACAAAGACCATATATTGCAGTTACCTTTACTAGCAACAAAGCTGACAAAGACCATATATATTGCAGTTGCCTTTACTAGAAACACAGCTGACAAAGACCATATATTGTAGTTACCTGTACTAGAAACAAAAGCTGACAAAAACCATATATTGTAGTTACCTATATTAGAAACAGCTGATAAAGACCATATATTGTAGTTACCTATATTAGAAACAAAGCTGATAAAGAACATATATTGTAGTACACTTTACTTAGAAACAAAGCTGACAAAAACATATATTGTAGTTACCTATACTAGAAACAAAAGCTGACAAAGACCACACATTGTAGTTACCTATACCAGAAACAAAGCTGACAAAGGCCACATTGTAGTTACCTACTATAAACACAGCTGACACAGACCACACATTGTAGTTACCTATACTAGAAACACAGCTGACAAAGACCACACATTGTAGTTACCTATACTAGAAACAAAGTTGATAAAGACGACACATTGTAGTTATCTATATTATAAACAAAGCTGACAAAAACATATATTGTAGTTACCTATACTAGAAACACAGCTGACAAAGACCACACATTGTAGTTACCTATACTAGAAACACAGCTGACAAAGACTACACATTGTAGTTACCTATACTAGAAACAAAGCTGATAAAGACGACACATTGTAGTTATCTATATTAGAAACAAAGCTGACAAAAACATATATTGTAGTTACCTATACTAGAAATAACGCTGACAAAGACCACACATTGTAGTTACCTATACTAGAAACACAGCTGACAAAGACCACACATTGTAGTTACCTATACTAAAACTCAGCTGACAAAGACCACACATTGTAGTTACCTATACTAGAAACACAGCTGACAAAGACCACACATTGTAGTTACCTATACTAGAAACACAGCTGACAAAGACCATACATTGTAATTACCCATACTAGAACCAAAGCTGACAAAAACATATATTGTAGTTACCTATACTAGAAACAAAACACCTATAATGTACTTACTTTCACTAGAAATAAAGCCGAAACTCAAATCGTATATCGTGGATAAACCCAGAGCTTCAGATTTAATAGTATATTTTCCTATACTAAAGACAAAGTTGACAGAGCTAATATTGTATTTACAGTTACTAACAAAGCAAATAATGCACCTATACTAAACACAAAGATGACGGTGTCCATTGTGTAGTTACCTATAGACGGTCACCTACTAACTGAATTGTGTACACTAAAGATGACGGTGTCCATTGTGTAGTTACCTATACTAACCACAAAAATGACGGTGTCCATTAAGTAGTTACCTATACTAAACACAAAGATAACGGTGTCCATTGTAGTCAGCCCACCTATACTAAACACAAAGATGACGGTGTCCATTGTGTAGTCACCTATACTAAACACAAAGATAACGGTGTCCATTAAGTAGTCACCTATACTAAACACAAAGATGACGGTGTCCATTAAGTAGTCACCTATACTAAACACAAAAATGACGGTGTCCATTAAGTAGTCACCTATACTAACCACAAAAAATTACGGTGTCCATTGTGTAGTTACCTATACTAAACACAAAGATGACGGTGTCCATTGTGTAGTCACCTATACTAAACACAAAGATGACGGTGTCCATTGTGTAGTTACCTATACTAAACACAAAGATGACGGTGTCCATTGTGTAGTTACCTATACTAAACACAAAGATGACGGTGTCCATTGTGTAGTCACCTATACTAAACACAAAGATGACAGCATCCATATTATAGCTACCTATACTAAACACAAAGATGACAGCATCCATATTATACTTACCTATACTAAACACAAAGATGACAGCGCCCATATTATACTTACCTATACTAAACACAAAGATGACAGCGCCCATATTATACTTACCTATACTAAACACAAAGATGACTGCGCCCATATTATACTTACCTATACTAAACACAAAGATGACAGCGCCCATATTATACTTACCTATACTAAACACAAAGCTGACAGCGTCCATAGTATAACTAATTATACTAAAGACAATGTCGACAGAGCCCATGATATGGTTACCTATACTTAACACAACGTTGACACAGCTCATAGTATAGTTACATATACTAACCATAAAGCTAACAGAGCGAATAGTATAGTTTTTCGATACTAAACACAAAAGGTGATAGAGCACATAGTATAGTTCTCTATACAAAACACAAAGCCGACAGAGCCAATAGTACAGTTTTTGATACTAAACATAAAGGTGACAGAGCCCATAATATAGTTCTTTATACTAAACACAAACCTGACAGTATAGTTATCCGCTCCATACTAAACACAAAGGTTACCTATATTAAAAACAAAGCTGACAGCGTGCATAGTACAGATACCTATACTAAACACAAAGCTGACAGCGTCCATAGTACAGATACCTATACTAAACACAAAACTGACAGCGTCCATAGTAGAGTTACCTATACTAAACACAAAGCTGACAACGTCCATAGTAGAGTTACCTATACTTAACACAAAGCTGACAATGTCCATAGTACAGATACCTATACTTAACACAAAAACTGACAACACCCATAGTATAGATACCTATACTAAATACAAAACTGACAATATCCATAGTACAGATACCTATACTAAACACAAAACTGACAACACCCATAGTATAGATACCTATACTAAACACAAAACTGACAACATCCATAGTACAGATACCTATACTAAACACAAAACTGATAACACCCATAGTATAGATACCTATACTAAACACAAAACTGACAATACCCATAGTATAAATACCTATACTAAACACAAAACTGACAACACCCATAATATAGATACCTATACGAAACACAAAACTGACAACATCCATAGTACAGATACCTATACTAAACACAAAACTGACAACATCCATAGTACAGATACCTATACTAAACACAAAACTGACAACACCTATAGTATAGTTACCCATACTAAACACATAACTGACAGCGTCCATAGTGTAATTAATTATACTAAGCCAAAAACTGACAGCGTCCATAGTGTAATAAACTATACTAAACACAACGTTGACAAAACCCTAGTATAGTCACATATACTAAACACAAAGTTTCCAGCATCCATAGCATAGCTACCTATACTTAACACAAAGCTAACACAGTCCATAGTATAGTTATCTATATTAAAAACACAAAGATGACAGCGTCCATAGCATAGCTACCTATACTAAACACAAAGCTAACACCGTCCATAGTATAGTTATCTATATTAAAAACACAAAGATGACAGCGTCCATAGCATAGTTACCTATACTTAACACAAAGATCACAGCGTACATAGCATATTTACCTATATTAAAAACACAAAGATGACAGCTTGCATATTATAGTTACCTATACTAAACACAAAGATGACAGCGTCCATAGCGTAGTTACCTATACTAAACACAAATATGACAGCGTCGATACTAAACAAAAATCTGACAAAGCATATAGTGTAGTTACCTGTATTGAACACAAAGCTGACAAAACACATAAT
>JAXRKP010000263.1:367500-370000 GCA_037039925.1 Doris montereyensis | reverse complement strand
GCCTATCTTCATTAACATGGGATCATCGGATATAATCCTGAAAGAAGATATTAATTGCAATGAAATTGACAAACTATCACAGCCTGTGTTAATCCATGCTGGTATAATCGGATATAATCATGACAGAAGATATTAATTGCAATGAAATTAACAAACTATCAAAGCCTGTCTTAATCTACGCTGGTATAATAGGGTATAATTATGACAGAAGCTATTAATTGCAATGAAATTGACAAACTATCACAGCCTGTCTTAATCTATGCTGGTATAATCGGATATAATCATGACAGAAGATATTAATTCCAATGAAATTAACAAACTATCAAAGCCTGTCTTAATCTACGCTGGTATAATAGGGTATAATTAGGACAGAAGCTATTAATTGCAATGAAATTAACAAACTATCAAAGCCTGTCTTAATCTACGCTGGTATAATAGGGTATAATTATGACAGAAGATATTAATTGCAATGAAATTATAAAACAAGCAAAGTGTGTCTTAATTTACCTTAGGATCATGGGATATAATTATGAACCAAAGTATTAAGTGCCATCGAATTAACAAATTAGGAAATCCAGTCTTAATTCACTCTGTGATTATCGGATATACTTATGACAGAAGATATTAACTGAAATGAAATTAACAAACTAGCAAAGTCTGTCTTAATTCAAACTGGTATCAGCGGATATAATCATGAAATATATGGTATTAAGTGCATTGGAATTAAAAAAACTAGCAAGGCCAGTCTTAATTCACACTCATATCATCGGATATGTTTATGAGAGAAGGTATTAAGTGCAATGAAAGTAACAATCTAACAAAGCCTGTCTTAATTCATCCTGATATCATCGGATGCAATTAGAACAGAAAATAATAATTGCATTGAAACTAAGAAACTAGCAAAGCCTTTCTTATTTCACCTTGACATAATCGGATATAATTATGACACGATATTAATTGCAATGAAATTAACAAACTATTACACCTTATTTTAATTCACCTTGAGATCATTGGATATAATTATGATATAACATATTAATTGCAATGAAATTAACAAACTGACAAAGGCTCTCTTAATTCACCCTGATATCATTGGATGCAAATATGACAGAAAATGTTAATTGCAATGAAATTAACAAACCAGCAAAACCTGTCTTAATTCACTCTGAGATAATTGAATATAATTATGACAGAAGAAAATAATTGCATTAAAATTAATAAACTAACAAAGCCTGTCTTAATTCACACTGAGATAATTGGATATAATTATAACACAAGATACGAATTGCAATATAATTAACAAACGAACAAAACCTTTCTTAATTCACTCTGATGTGAGTGGCTATAATCATGAAAGAAGATATTAATTACAATGAACTTTGAAATTATCGGATATAATTATGATATAATATATTAATTACAATGAAATTAACAAACTGACAAAGGCTCTCTTAATTCACCCTGATATCATTGGATGTAATTATGACAGAAGGAATTAATTGCAATGAAATTAACAAAATAGCAAAGCCTGTGTTATTCACACTTAGATCCTCGGATATATATATATATATATATATATATATATATATATATATATATATATATATATATATATATATATATATATATATAGAGAAAATACATATGGCCATGAAATTAATAAACTAGCAAAAGCCTGTCTTAATTCGTCCTGCGATCATCGGATATAATTATTAAAAAAAGTGTAAATTGCAATTAAATTAACAAACTAGCAAAGCTTGTCTTAATTCACCTTGATATCATCGGATATATATATGACATAATTTATTAATTCCAATGAAATTAACAAACTAACATAGCTTGTCTTACTTCGCCTTGGGATCATAGGATATAATTATGACAAAAGATATCATTGCAATATAATTAACAAACTAACAAAACCTGTATAATTATGACAGAAGATATCAATGGCAACGAAATTAAGAAACTATCAAAGCCTGTCTTAATTGGGATTATCGGATATAAGCATGAAAGAAGATATTAATGTCAATGAAATTAACAAAGCATATTTTAATTAACTCTGAGATCATCAGATATAATTGTGACAGAAGTTATTAATTGCAATGAAATTGACAAACTAACAAAGCTTGTGGTAATTTACCCTGGGGTCATCGGATATAAATAATTGTGACAGAAGGTATTAATTGCAAGGAATTAAGAAAACAGCAAAGCCTGTCTTAATTCACATTGAGATCGTCGGATACAATCCTGACAGAAGGTATTAATTGCAAGGAAATTAAGAAAACAGCAAAGCCTGTCTTAATTCACATTGAGATCGTCGGATACAATCCTGACAGAAGGTATTAATTGAGAAATTAAGAAAACAGCAAAGCCTGTCTTAATTCACATTGAGATCGTCGGATACAATCCTGACAGAAGGTATTAATTGCAAGGAAATTAAGAAAACAGCAAAGCCTGTCTTAATTCACATTGAGATCGTCGGATACAATCCTGACAGAAG
>JAXRKP010000263.1:347500-357500 GCA_037039925.1 Doris montereyensis | reverse complement strand
CTAAGCCTGTATTAACTCACTTGGAGATTACCGGATATAATTCTGAGAGAAGATATTAATTGCCATCGAAATTAACAAAATAGCAAATTTTGTCTTAATTCACCCTGATATCCTCCGATATAATATATATATATGAAGGTATTAATTGGAATAAAAGTAACAAACTAAAGAACATATTACTTAGGATAAAATCAACAAACTGCAAAGCTTAATTCACCCTGGGATCATAGGATGTAAATAATTGTGATAGAAGGTATTAATTGTAATCAAATTAGGAAAACAGCAAAGTCTGTCATAATTTACCTTGAGATCATCGGATATAATTAGGACAGCAGGTATTAATTGTAATCAAATTTTAAAAAACTAACAAAACGTGTCTTCATTCACCTTAAGATCGTCGGATATAATTATGACAGAACATAATGATTGCAATAAAATTAACAAACTAACTAAAGTCTGTGTTAACTCACTCTAAGATTACCGGATATACTTGTGAGAGAAGATATTAATTGCAATGAAATTAACAAAATAGCACAGCCAGGCTTAATTCACCCTGATATCATCGCATATAATCATCAATGAAGGTATTAATTGGAATAAAAGTAACAAACTAGCAAAACCTGCCTTAATTCACCTTGCGATCATCGAATATAATTATGATAGAAGATATCAATTGTAATCAAATTACAAACTAGCAAATTCTGTCTTAATTTACCTTGGGATCATCGGATATAATTATAACAGAATACATTAATTGCAATGAAATTTAACAAACTAGCAATGTCTGTCTTATTCACCTTGGGATAATCGGTTATAATTAATCGGTTATAACATAATATATTAATTGCAATGAAATGAACAAACTCGCAAAGTCTGTCTTAATCCACAATGATATCATAGGATATAATCATGCCAGAAGGTTGCAATTTTTTTAAAAATAACGTGCATTGCAAATTTTAATTATGACAGAAAGTTTTAATTGCAACGCCTGTTTTAATTCTCTACTCAGATAATCAGATTCATTTTGACAATAATACAAACACAAAGCGAGTACGGATAAAACTAACAAATTCATTTTTCATACAAACACAAAAGTATGGATACCACGCTGTCTGATTCATTTGGTCATAATCAAACATAAAGCGAGTACGGATACCACGCTGTCTGATTCATTTTTCTCATACAAACATAAAGCGAGTATGGATACCGAACTGTCTGATTCATTTTGTCATTCAAACATAAAGCGAGTACGGATACCACGCTGTCTGAATCATTTTGTCAATCATACAAACACAAAGCGAGTACGGATACCACGCTGTCTGATTCATTTTGTCAATCATACAAAACAAAGCGAGTACGGATATCACACTGTCTGAATTATTTTGTCAATCATACCAACATAAAGCGAGTACGGATACCACGCTGTCTGATGCATTTTTTGTCAATCATACCAACACAAAGCGAGTACGGATATCACACTGTCGGAATCATTTTGTCAATCATACCAACACAAAGCGAGTACGGATACCACGCTGTCTGATTCATTTTGTCAATCAAAACATAAAGCGAGTACGGATACCACGCTGTCTGATTCATTTTGTCAATCATACCAACATAAAGCGAGTACGGATACCACGCTGTCTGATTTATTTTGTCATACAAACATAAAGCGAGTACGGATACCACGCTGTCTCATTCATTTTGTCAATCATACCAACATAAAGCGAGTACGGATACCACGCTGTCTGAATCATTTTTGTCAATCATACCAACACAAAAACGAGTACGGATACCACGCTGTCTGATTCATTTTGTCAATCATACCAACATAAAGCGAGTACGGATACCACGCTGTCTGAATCATTTTGTCAATCATACCAACATAAAACGAGTACGGATACCACGCTGTCTCAATCATTTTATAATCATACCAACACAAAGCGAGTACGGATACCACGCTGTCTGAATCATTTTGTCAATCACAAACATAAAGCGAGTACGGATACCACGCTGTCTGAATCATTTTGTCAATCATACAAACACAAAACGAGTACGGATACCACGCTGTCTGATTTATTTTGTCAATCATAAACACAAAGCGAGTACGGATACCACGCTGTCTGAATTCATTTTGTCAATCATACCAACATAAAGCGAGTACGGATACCACGCTGTCTGAATCATTTTGTCATACCAACACAAAACGAGTACGGATACCACGCTGTCTGAATCATTTTGTCAATATACCAACACAAAGCGAGTACGGATACCACGCTGTCTGATTCATTTTGTCAATCATACCAACACAAAGCAAGTACGGATACCACACTGTCTGATTCATTTTGTCAATCATAAACACAAAGCGAGTACGGATACCACGCTGTCTGATTCATTTTATCAATCATACCAACACAAAGCAAGTACGCATACCACGCTGTCTGATTCATTTTTGTCAATCATACCAACACAAAGCAAGTACGGGTATCACACTGTCTGAATCATTTGTCAATCATAAAGCGAGTACGGATACTACGCTGTCTGATTCATTTTGTCATACAAACATAAAGCGAGTATGGAAACCACACTGTCTGAATTCATTTTGTCATACAAACATAAAGCGAGTACGGATACCACACTGTCTGAATCCTTTTGTCAATCATACAAACATAAAGCGAGTACGGATATCACACTGTCTGATTCATTTTGTCAATCACAAACATAAAGCGAGTACGGATACCACGGTGTCTGATTCATTTTGTCATACAAACATAAAGCGAGTACGAATACCACGCTGTCTGATTCATTTTGTCATACAAACATAAAGCGAGTACGGATACCCAGCAGTCTGAATGCTTTTGTCATACAAACATAAAGCGAGTACGGATACCCAACAGTCTGAATCCTTTTGTCATACAAACACAAAGCGAATACGGACATCACGCTGTCTGAATCATTTTGTCATAGAAACTTAAGGCGAGTATGGATGTCACGCTCTCTGAATTATTTTGTCAGACAAACATAAAGCGAATACGGACACCAAGCTGTCTGAATCATTTTGTCATACAAACATAAAGCTAGTTCGAATACCACGCTGTCGGAATCACTTTGTCATACCAACATAAAGCAAGTAAGGATAACCAACAGTCTGAATCCCTTTGTCGTACAAACATTAAGCGAGCACGGATATCACGATGTCTGAATCGTTTCGTCATACAAACACTGGACGAGCCCGAATATCACACTGTCTGAATCATTGCGTCATACAAACGCTAAGCAAGCTGTCTTAATCATATTGCAATACAAACACTAAACAAGTACGGATATTATACTGTCTGAATCATTGTGTCATAGAAACACTAACCGAGCACGGATATCACGTTGTCTGAATAATTTCGTCATACAAACATTAACCGAGCACGGATGTCACGCTGTCTAACTCATTTCGTCACACAAACACTAAGCGAGTATGGATGTCACACTGTCTGAATCGTTTTGTCATACAAACACTAAGCGAGTATGAATGTCACACTGTCTGGATCGTTTTGTCATACAAACACTAAGCGAGTATGGATGTCACACTGTCTGAATCGTTTTGTCATACAAACACTAAGCGAGTATGGATGTCACACTGTCTGGATCGTTTTGTCATACAAACACTAAGCGAGTATGGATGTCACACTGTCTGAATCGTTTCGTCATACAAACACTAAGCGAGTATGGATGTCACACTGTCTGGATCGTTTTGTCTTACAAACACTAAGCGAGTATGGATGTCACACTGTCTGGATCGTTTTGTCATACAAACACTAAGCGAGTATGGATGTCACGCTGTCTGAATCGTTTCGTTGTACAAACACTAAGCGAGTATGGATGTCACACTGTCTGAATCGTTTTGTCATACAAACACTAAGCGAGTATGGATGTCACACTGTCTGAATCGTTTCGTCATACAAACACTAAGCGAGTATGGATGTCACACTGTCTGGATCGTTTTGTCATACAAACACTAAGCGAGTATGGATGTCACACTGTCTGAAACGTTTTGTCATACAGACACTAAGCGAGAATGGATGTCACACTGTCTGGATCGTTTTGTCATACAAACACTAAGCGAGTATGGATGTCACACTGTCTGGATCGTTTTGTCATACAAACACTAAGCGAGTACGGATGTCACGCTGTCTAAATCGTTTTGTCATACAAACACTAAGCGAGTATGGATGTCACGCTGTCTGGATAATTTTGTCATACAAACACTAAGCGAGCACATATCGTGCTGTCGGAATTATTTTGTCAATAATACAAACACTAAGCGAGCACAGATATCATGCTGTGTCAATCATTTTGTTAATAATACAAGCATTAAGCGAGCACATATATTACGCTGTCTGCATCATTTTGTCAATAATACAAACACTAAGCGAACACATATATCATGCTGTCTCAATTATTTTGTCATACAAACACTAAGCGAGCACATATATCATGCTGTCTCAATTATTTTGCCATGTAAACACTTAACGAGCACATATATTACGCTGTCTGAATCATTTTGTCATACAAACACTAGGCGAACACATATATTACGCTGTCTGAATCATTTTGTCATACAAACACTAAGCGAGCACATATATTACACCGTCTCAATCATTTTGTCATACAAACACTAAACGAGCACATATATCATGCTGTCTGAATCATTTTGCCAATAATACAAACACTAAACGAGCACATATATCATGCTGTCTGAATCATTTTGTCAATAATACAAACACTAAGTGAGCACATATTATTACGCTGTCTCAAACATTTTGTCATACAAACACTAAGTGAGCACATATATTACACCGTCTCAATTATTTTGTCATACAAACACTAAGCGAGCACATATATTACGCCGTCTCAATCATTTTGTCATACAAACACTAAACGAGCACATATACCATGCTGTCTGAATCATTTTGCCAATAATACAAGCACTAAGCGAGCACATATATCATGCTGTCTGAATCATTTTGTCAATAATACAAACACTAAGCGAGCACAGATATCACACTGTCTGAATCATTTTGTCAATAATACAAACACTAAGCGAGCACATATATCATGTTGTCTGAATCAGTTTGTTAATAATACAAGCATTAAACTAACACAGATATCACGCTGTCTGAATGATTTTGTCAATGACACAAACACTAAGCAAGCACAGATAGCACGATGTCTGAATCATTTTGTCAATAATACAAACACGAAGAGAAGACGGATATCACGCTGTCTGAATTATTTTGTCATACAAAAACTAAGCGAGCACGCACATCATGCTGTGTGAATCATAATAAAAACACTAAGCGAAGACGGCTATCATGCTACCTGAATCACTGCGTCAATAGTACAAACACTAAAAGAGCACGGATATCACGCTGTCTGTATCATTATATCAATAGCGAGGCCAGAAATCACGTTGTCTGAATCATTTTGCCGATATTACAAGCACTAAGCGAGCACTGATATCACACTGTCTGAATCATTTTGTCAATAATACACTAAACGAGGATATCACACCGTCTGAATCATTTTGCGATATTACAAGCACTAAGGCAGGAAATATATCACACTGTCTGAATCATTTTATCAATAATACAAACACTAAGCGAAAATATCACACTGTCTGAATCACTTTGTCACTAATACAAACACTATGCGAGGATATCACACTGTCTGAATCATTGTGTCGATATTACAAGCACTAAGCAGCCAATATACCACACAATCTGAATCATTTTGTCAATAATACAAACACTAAGCGAGCACGGATATCATGCTGTATGAATCATTTGTTAATAATACAAACACTAAGCGAGTATATTACACTGTCTGAATCATTTTGTCATTAATACAAACACTAAGCGAGCACAGATAGCACGCTGTCTGAATCATTTTGTCAATAATACAAACACTAAGCGAGAATATGACACTGTCTGAATCATGTTGTGAATAATACAAACACTATGCGAGGATATCACGCGTCTGAATCATTTTGTCAATAATAAAAATACTAATCGATCACAGATATCACACTGTCTGACTCATTTTGTCAATAATGCAAACACTAAGCGAGCACATATATCACACTGTCTGAATCATTTTGTCAATAATACAAACACTAAGCGAGCACAGATATATAACTGTCTTAATTATTTTGTCAATAATACAAATACTAAGCAAGCACAGATGTCACACTGCCTGAATCATTTTGTCAATACAAACACTAAGCGAACACAGATATCACTGTCTGGATCATTTTGTCTTCTCAATAATACAAACGCTAAGCGAGCACAGATATCACACTGTCTGAATCATTTTGTATTCTCAATATTACAAACACTAAGCGAGCACAGATATCACACTGTCTGAATCATTCTGTCAATAATGCAAACACTAATCGAGGATATCACAGAGTCTGAATCATTTTGTCAATAATACAAACACTAATCGAAGATATCACACTGTCTGAATCATTTTGTCACTCAAACGTCGTACGATGATGGTCCAATTTAAAGATTCCCCAAGTTTAGAAAGAGGATTTAAAAATTGTATGGTTTTTGTTCCATTGGCTCAAAGACTTGTCTTATAAACAGCGCTGTTGACATGCCTTTTCGTTGGCCTGAGTGGATAAACAAACATTAACACTGTGGATAGCAACGCTACCTAATACCAATGGATGTATGACCTGGCTGAGTTTACATTGTTGGTGGTCATTTTCATAGTTAAGGGTTCGATATTGTCTATTCACTTTTAATTTAAACTCTATACATATTACAGTGTTATCCTTCCAAAGGCCGGTGGAGGTGGAGGTGTAGGCCTTTCAAAACGAAGGTCGTGAGTTCAAGCCCTACCAGCTGTTGAAAACTGTTCGCGAGCTTTTTCGAGTAAATTTACCCCCCCCCCGCCCCCTGGTCCAGGTACGCGGATCGACTAGTGCCATCAGAGACGGCCGATAAATAGGAGTACTGTGTGCAGATTACAACACTCTATGCACGTTAAAGATCCCTTGCTCTTTACAAGGCAGTCCCGGCAAACAAAAATCCTGCCAAAAACGCCCGAGATCACCTTTGTTGGGGGGGGTGGGGGGTGGGGGGTGGGGGGAGGAGGGTAAGCGAATCAACTCAAATGTTAAAAATCAATCCAAAGAACAGTATTTTTTTTTATAAGACTTTTGGTATGTTTTATTTATAGAACATGATACTTTTTCTCGTCTCATTTTATCTTTTCATATAACAATTTATGCAAACGTCTTTTTAACAAAATAATAATAACCAGTTTTTATATAATTAATTCCTGATAATTTCTGTTAAGCAGAGAAGCAAAGTGTCTTTTAATGTTAGATGTATCTTATGTCCATCCTACATCAAAATAAAATGCAATGTGATTCAATGGCTCAAAATGATATATTCTTCTTCTTCAAATATTCCCTTTAAGTTCTTGTTATACTAATGCCACGATAAAGGATAACTGTCTTCAAATATTGTTTTTATTAAAATATTATGTTACTCTTATATCTTTAAATGTGTGTATTAGTATGTCATTGTTTCTATTGGTATGTTAAACTGTGTGAATAAGTCAATATTTGAATTTATGAATCAGTAATATGTGAGGGTTGGCCTATTCATGAATCCGGCAATAAGTAGAAAAAGTCAAAATTGGCTTATTCCGCTCGTATTATTATGAGGCTGTGCATACTAGTTTGTAAGTCTGTGTATTATTGTGTGAGATTGAGTGTGTTTATGTAAATGTGTAAACATGTGGGATTAAGAATGTGAATATGTAAGTGAGTGTATTATTATGTGAGACTGGTTGTGTTTATGTAAGTGTGTAAAAATATCTGGGATTATGAATAGAAATATGTGAGTGTGTGTTTAAGTATGTGGGAATATTAATATAGATATCTGATTGTGTGTATAAGTATTTTGAATTATAAATATAGATATGTGAGTGTGTGTATATGTGTAGCATTATGAAAATAAATTATAAATATGAATACATGAGTGTGTGTATAAGTATGTGGGATTATGAATGGCTGCACACACAGGCTTTTCACAGTCTTCCCAGTTTGTTTGTTGGGTTATTTTTGGGTTTTGTTTATATTGGGATGGGGGTGGGAAGCACTGATAACTTGCAGAATAGCAAGAGCTCTATACGGTTCTTTAGTTGATATCAGAAATAACAGGAACTCTATACGATTGTTTAGTTGATATCAGAAATAACAGGAACTCTATACGATTGTTTAGTTGATATCAGAAATAACAGGAACTCTATACGATTGTTTAGTTGATATCAGAAATAACAGGAACTCTATACGGTTGTTTAGTTGATATCAGAAATAACAGGAACTCTATACGGTTGTTTAGTTGACATCAGAAATAACAGGAACTCTATACGATTGTTTAGTTGATATCAGAAATAACAGGAACTCTATACGATTGTTTAGTTGACATCAGAAATAACAGGAACTCTATACGATTGTTTAGTTGATATCAGAAATAACAGGAACTCTATACGATTGTTAAGTTGATATCATAAATAATAGGAACTCTATACGATTGTTTAGTTGACATCAGAAATAACAGGAACTCTATACGATTGTTTAGTTGACATCATAAATAACAGGAACTCTATACGATTGTTTAGTTGACATCAGAAATAATAGGAACTCTATACGATTGTTTAGTTGACATCAGAAATAACAGGAACTCTATACGATTGTTTAGCTGATATCAGAAATAACAGGAACTCTATACGATTGTTTAGTTGACATCATAAATAACAGGAACTCTATACGATTGTTTAGTTGACATCAGAAATAATAGAAACTCTATACGATTGTTTAGTTGACATCAGAAATAACATGACGTATATACGATTCTTTAGTTGATATCAGAAATAACATGACGTATATACGATTCTTTAGTTGATATCAGAAATAACATGACGTATATACGGTTCTTTAGTTGATATCAGAAATTACAGGACGTATATACGATTCTTTAGTTGATATCAGAAGTAACATGACGTATATGCGGTTCTTTAGCTGATATCAGAAATAACAGGACGTATATATGATTCTTTAATTGATATCAGAAATAACAGGACGTATATACAATTATTTAGTTGATATCAGAAATAACAGGACGTATATACGATTCTTTAGTTGATATCAGAAATAACATGACGTATATGCGGTTCTTTAGTTGATATCAGAAATAACAGGACGTATATACGATTCTTTAATTGATATCAGAAATAACAGGACGTATATACGATTCTTTAATTGATATCAGAAATAACAGGACGTATATACACTTCTTTATTTGATATCAGAAATGACAGGACGTATATACACTTCATTATTTGATATCAGAAATAACAGGACGTATATACACTTCTTTATTTGATATCAGAAATAACAGGACGTATATACACTTCTTTATTTGATATCAGAAATGACAGGACGTATATACACTTTTTTAGTTCAATCCGAAACCTTTTGGTTGAAAATTGTGTTGAAATATTAATTTTGACTGAATATTTGAATTTTGCACACACAATTGCGTATGGGCTGTGGCAATTTCTATTGATGACGTTCGGTTTGAACAAAACAATGACGATATTACGTCAAGATCTCAAGCTGCACATGTTGTACGGTTAATACACACATTGCCTCCATTTTTAAAATATGATGGCGTCATTAGTCATTAGTCATCAGTCATTAATCATTAGACATTGGTCATATTAAAGACAATTATGTAGGTCTCAAATAGGAGGCAATGTCTATAACTGTCCGGGAATCCCAAGGCGAAATCGGGCAGACAGTCAAGCCTGGCTTTGCATCAGTGTGAATCCGTCTTTGTGTTATATTGGAGAGGGGGTGGGCTGAGTGAGGAAATAGGAAAGGTGTCTCATATACAGCCTCTGCACCCCGCAAACAATATTGTCTCTCACA
>JAXRKP010000263.1:297500-340000 GCA_037039925.1 Doris montereyensis | reverse complement strand
GTTTAGCAACACTAAAACGTTTCCTCAATCGCAGACAAACAATATTTCGCCATTGAATTTAAATACTGATATGATCTTATAGTTAATTCGCTAAGAACCTAAAGCAGGCTATTTGATACCTACATACGAGCTATAGTGGTGGTTGATGCAGTGGTTCCTGAATTTATAGAGCTCAAAGTTATATAACGTCAGCTACATGTATTACGCAAGCATATTACACCCCGGGTGATACCCGGAACGATTATTGAATCGGGTTCATAGTCGATAATGTGTAAAATAATATCATAAAAGCATGCCAGTAAATGTTGGCTTATGATTTTCTCTATCGGCTTACGGGTGATATCAAGTGCGGTTGTTAAGTCAAATTAGTACTGGATACTGAAGCTACGCGCACTGTTTACGTAGTATTTCGCTACTGAAGCTATGAGGGCTTTTTATTGTAATGACCAAAAATCGTGAAAATGTAGTAAAAAGAAAACGTTTCGTGGTTTGCAGGCAGAACCATCTTTATCCAATCAATTAAAACGGTGTTTTCATCCAAGAGTTTATTCGCTAAAGTAGGCTATTTGAAATATATATGCGAAATACGGAGGTTGTGGTTCCTGAGCTTCAAGCGGTCAAAGTTAGGTACGTTTAGCTTGGTATTATATATATATATATATATATATATATATATATATATATATATATATATAGAGATATAGATATATATATATAGAGAGAGAGAGAGGAGGAGAGGGAGAGAGAGAGAGAGAGAGAGAGAGAGAGAGGGAGAGAGAGAGAGAGAGAGAGAGAGAGAGAGAGAGAGAGGGAGAGAGAGAGAGAGAGAGAGAGAGAGAGAGAGAGAGAGAGAGAGAGAGAGAGAGAGAGAGAGAGAGAGAGAGAGAGAGAGGAGAGAGAGAGAGAGAGAGAGAGAGAGAGAGAGAGAGAGAGAGAGAGAGAGAGAGAGAGAGAGAGAGAGAGAGAGAGAGAGAGAGAGAGGAGAGAGAGAGAGAGAGAGAGAGAGAGAGAGAGAGAGAGAGAGAGAGAGAGAGGAGAGAGAGAGAGAGAGAGAGAGAGAGAGAGAGAGAGAGAGAGAGAGAGAGAGAGAGAGAGAGAGAGAGAGAGAGAGAGAGAGAGAGAGAGAGAGAGAGAGAGAGAGAGAGAGAGAGAGAGAGAGAGAGAGAGAGAGAGAGAGAGAGAGAGAGATGTACATAAGATATACACAATTCATATAACATATAGAGACATATCGTAAAACAACCCGAAAATCCTGAGAGAGATGAAAGGAAAAAATGGAAAAGGCTGGTGGGCCTACCTTCTGGCATTCCCCAGTTTCGTTCCACAAGCCACATATCTTGTGGACGTCATAATAGTTAGCATAGGGTACGGAAGCTAGGATCGCCACCAGCCATATTGTCACACACAGAGCAATGGAAGTCTGCACGGTCTGTTTAACAAATAAGAGACAATGAATTATACTTCAGTGACGACGATGTCATTATCATTTTACTTTCTTTTTTTTTTTACATGAACGGAGAACTGTCAACATTGATTTTCTCAAACCAGATGGACGGACAGACGGGAACAAATGTATAGATTGTTAGTAAGAAATCTAGATAAATATGTACATTAGATGGATAAACAGATAGATAGATAGCTAAATGGATATAGATAGATAGATATTCAGACAGATAGGTAGATAGATAGATGGGTAGATAGATAGATAGATAGATTGATAGATAGATAGGTATACAGATATATTCTAATCAGAAAGATAGACAGATTGTTTTATTGATTACTTGAATTTTTCATTTATGATATCATTAGTTCATTGATTAAAAGATAGGGAAATAAACAAAAGACATACTTTTTGTGTCTGTGTCTGTGTCTGTCTCTTTCTGTCTTTGTATGTCTGTCTGTCTGTCTCCTTATGCAGTCTCTTGCTTTCTCCCATCAGGATGTGTGCTTACCAATTCACTCTATGTTTTACTGAACAAATCGTGTTATATGATTTGACAATACAGTTATGCCCCTTAGCATCACTACCTTGAAATTTGTAAACTTGAGAGGATGTACTATGGCCAAGTAACGGTTGAAGGCCATACAACTTAAGATGAGCATGCTGGCCGACACGCTGAGCTCCATGAAAAATGGCAACATCTTGCAGGTGATTGGCCCGGTAGTCCATTCCACATTTATCACTTGAACTATGTTTAATGGGATACAGGTGACACTGTGAGAGATCAAATAGAATTGACATGGATGTTTACATGGATACAGAGATAACTCTAGGAGAAATCATATAAAAATGACATTGTTCACATGGATGCAGAGATAACTCTAGGAGAAATCATATCAAAATGACATTGTTTACATGGATGCAGAGATAACTCTAGGAGAGATCAAATAGAAATGACATTGTTTAAATGGATGCAGAGATAACTCTAGGATAGATCAAATAGAAATCCCATTGTTTAAATGGATGCAGAGATAACTCTACGATAGATCAAATAGAAATCCCATTGTTTAAATGGATGCAGAGATAACTTTAGTGGAGATCAAATAGAAATGACATTGTTTAAATGGATGCAGAGATAACTCTAGGATAGATTAAATAAAAATGACATTGTTTACATGGAGGCAGAAATAACTCTAAGAGATCAGATAAGAATATTTTTGTTGACAGAAATATTCGTAGACCTGGGAGAGATCAAGAAGGAAGAATTATGAGCGACCAAGAAGGAAGGATTAGGAGAGATGAAGAAAGAAGAGTTGGGAGAGATGAATGATAGAGAGCGATCAGATAGTAAGACGTTTGTGTTCGAGTATGCATTAACACTGCAAGAGATCATATACATTTATTTGATTTACATGGATGCATGTAGCACTACAAGAGATGATATAGATTTTTTTCTGTTTACAAGTATACATGCAGCACTACAAGAGAATATATATTTTTTTTTTCTGTTTACAAGTATATATGTAGCACTACA
Organism: Doris montereyensis; assembly: GCA_037039925.1. Lineage (NCBI taxonomy): Eukaryota > Metazoa > Mollusca > Gastropoda > Nudibranchia > Dorididae > Doris > Doris montereyensis. Next base: position 337,025 of record JAXRKP010000263.1, on the reverse strand, counting down.
AGAGATAATATAGATTTTGTTCTGTTTACAAGAATATATGTAGCACTGCAAGAGATAATATAGATTTCTTCTGTTTACAAGAATATATGTAGCACTGCAAGAGATAATATAGATTTTTTTTTCTGTTTACAAGAATACATGTAACACTACAAGAGAATAATAATATATATATTTCTTCTGTTTACAAAAATACATGTAGCACTGGAAGAGATGATATAGATTTCTTCTGTTTACAAGAATACATGTTTAGATATAGATTCATTTGGTTTACAAGGATGCGGAAAAACGGTTGAAGTGATCATAATTATATATTTCTTCTATTTACAACAATGCAGTTAGCAATGGAAGAGAGTATATACATTTCGTGTGTTAACAAGGATGCAGCCAGTACTGGAAGACATCATATAAATTTCTTCTATTTACAACCATGAAGTTAGCACTGGAAGACATCATACAGATTTCTTCTATTAATAACCATGCAGTTAGCAATGGAAGACATCATATATATTTCTTCTATTTACAACCATGCAGTTAGCACTGGAAGACATCATATAGATTTCTTCCATTTACAACCATGCAGTTAGCACTGGAAGACATCATAGATTTCTTCTATTTACAACCATGCAGTTAGCAATGGAAGAGAGTATATACATGTCTTTTGTTAACAAGGATGCAGCCAGTACTGGAAGAGATCATAACATAGATGTCTTCTATTTGCAAGGCTGCATTTAGCAATGGAAGACATCAAATATATTTATTTTCTTTGCAAGGTAGTACTGAAGATATCAAATAGATTTATTTTCTTTGCAGGTAGTACTGGAAGATATCAAATAGATTTCTTTCCTTTACAGGGTAGTACTGGAAGATATCAAATAGATTTCTTTCCTTTACAGGGTAGTACTGGAAGACATCAAATATATTTATTTTCTTTACAGGGTAGTATTGGAAGACATCAAATAGATTTCTTTCCTTTACAGGGTAGTACTGGAAGACATCAAATAGATTTGTTTTCTTTACAGGGTAGTATTGGAAGACATCAAATAGATTTCTTTCCTTTTTACAGGGTAGTACTGGAAGACATCAAATAGATTTCTTTCCTTTACAGGGTAGTACTGGAAGACATCAAATAGATTTATTTTCTTTTACTAGGTAGTACTGGAAGACATCAAATAGATTTATTTTCTTTACTAGGTAGTACTGGAAGACATCAAATATATTTATTTTCTTTACAGAGTAGTACTGGAAGACATCAAATAGATTTATTTTCTTTACTAGGTAGTACTGGAAGACATCAAATAGATTTATTTTCTTTACAGGGTAGTATTGGAAGACATCAAATAGATTTCTTTCCTTTACAGGGTAGTACTGGAAGACATCAAATATATTTATTTTCTTTACAGGGTAGTATTGGAAGACATCAAATAGGTTTATTTTCTTTACTAGGTAGTACTAAAAGACATCAAATATATTTATTTTCTTTGCAAGGTAGTACTGGAAGACATCAAATAGGTTTATTTTCTTTACAAGGTAGCATTGGAAGATATCAAATAGATTTCTTTTCTTTACAATGTAATATTGGAAGACATCAAATAGATTTATTTTCTTTACAATGTAGTATTGGAAGATATCAAATAGGTTTCTTTTCTTTACAAGGTAGTACTGGAAGACATCAAATAGATTTATTTTCTTTACAAGGTAGTACTGGAAGATATCAAATAGATTTCTTTTCTTTACAAAGGTAGCATTGGAAGACATCAAATAGGTTTCTTTTCTTTACAAGGTAGCACTAGACGAGATCATGTAGCTTTTTTCTCTTTACAAGGAGGCAGTGAGCAGTAGGAGAGTTAAACTAATTTGCTTCCGTTCACAAGGAAGCAGATTACACAATAAAAGATCAAGTAGAATTTATTGCTGCTGTTTAGCAAGATGCTGATATGCTCGGGGGGGAGCAAGAAAAATGTTTTCTTTAGATTGCGTTAAGGGAAATCAATAAGAGCGACTTTTGTTTAAAACAAATCAGGTGGCACTTGGAGAGATCAAACAAAAATGATTTCCATGACAAGAATGCATATGGCACTGAGAGATAACACGTTGAAATTCTTCTGTTCACACGGATTCACATTGAACTGGGAGAAATCATGTAGAAATGCTTTTGTCAGCACGGATACACATAGAACTGGGAGAAAACATATAGAAATGCTTTTGTTTACGAAAATGAAAATAGCACTGGGACATATTAGTCAGAAATGTGTAAGCAAAGTAATCTTGTTTAGACATTTGTGTTATGGGGTCGCCCTCCCTCCTCCTCCCCCCGCCCCACCCCATACATCAGGTGGCAATAAAACGAGGCAGAACTTTACGTTCTTTTTTCGTTTATTTTCGTTTCTTGCTGTTGTTGTTTCTGTTATTGTTTATTTGCTGATTTTAAACCTCCTTTTTCAGAATACACTTGGATATTGGTAAATATGTTGAGCGCAGGATAATCAGGACTAAAATCCTGATTTTTCCTAGGCGATGCGGCTTAGTATGGTATTTTGCCAAAGCTTTTTACGCCGCTTTTACTTTCGGCGAGTCTGCATATACCTAGCTACCCATTTCACTGCTGAGTCGACAGGAGGGCCAGAAAAATGTACCCGGGCTGGGAATTGAACTCAGGCCTCTTGCTGCGTGGTAGATAGGCGCATTACCAACTCAGGTATCTGCACCTCAAGATGGTGGTACTTCTTCTATACAGAAAGTATTCTATTTAGTCTAAGTTTTTGTCGAGGAATCTCCGCCCTTCATATATACACCTCGACCCCTATAGGGACAGAAACATAGAGAAAAAATAAACAAACACGTTGAACCAGAGACAGAAACAGACACAGACACAAATAGATAGTTGGAAAGATACATCGATACGTAGGTAGGTAGGTATATATATATATATATATATAGATAGATAGATACATACATAGATAGATAAATAGATAGATAGATAAAGAGAGAGAGAGGGAGGGAGGGAGGAGGAGAAATAGAGATAGTGATATATATATAGATAGATAGATAGATAGATAAAGAGAGAGAGGGGAGGGAGGGAGGCAGGGAGAGATAGAGATAGTGAGATATATATATATATATATATATATATATATATATATATATATATATATATATATATATATATATATATATAGATAGATAGATAGATAGATAGAGAGAGAGAGAGAGAGAGAGAGAGAGAGAGAGAGAGAGAGAGAAGAGAGAGAGAGAGAGAGAGAGAGAGAGAGAGAGAGAGAGAGGGGGAGGGAGAGAGAGAGAGAGAGAGAGAGAGAGAGAGAGGGAGGAGAGAGAGAGAGAGAGAGAGAGAGAGAGAGAGAGAGAGAGAGAGAGAGAGAGAGAGAGAGAGAGAGAGAGAGAGAGAGAGAGAGAGAGCATGCATATATACATACATACATACATACATACATACATACATTACATACATACATACATACATACATACATATATACATACATGCATACATACATACATATATAGATGCATGCATGCATACATACATACATACATAAGTACATACATACATACATGCACACATACGTATATACATACATGCATACATATACATACATACATATTTAAAATCTTATATACACACATACATATATACATACATACACGTATCACCTTAGCAGAATGTCACTCACGGCCAGTGAGACGATGAACATGTGCATGCTTGACCACATGGATTTGTTGCATGACACTGTCCAGATGACCAAAGGAATTTCCACCAAGCCCATGACCATGACGACGATAAAACACAGGCACAGAATCACCTCATTGTCGCGACTGACCCATGCTATGTCTTCCAGTCGGTGAAGTCTCTCAGGCGTGTCGATACCAGGACACACTGGGCCTGGTGCTGAGCTGTTGGTTGCCAGAAAATGGCGTATGCATCTCAAGATGTTTTCGAGCTCTTTGAATTATTTCCTTCTAATGTCATATTGACAAGTCCGAGGAACCAGGTAGATGTGGCATTTTTTCGCCGACACATCATCTGCTGGAAACATGGTTTGCTGTTGAGTACAGTGTATGTAAATAAGTAATAATAATACGTTAGCATTGATAGACATCGAATAGGGAAAAGGGAATGGGTAAATTATATGTGTGAAGTCAAGAACATGATGATATATCACAAAATATTCGTACACACGGAAGCCTATCGTAGTTTTGTTGTTGTTGTGCTTTTAAAATTGCCTTTTATCAATGTTTACTAGAATTACAGACACCGTTATCGTTGAGGGAATCCCATCTAATAATGCCAATAGTATAGTGGCCTTCAACCTAAGCCACCGACACCTTGCATAAAAGTTTTCATAAGACATTTCGTTCTTTCGTTTTATCCATCATTAATTATATAGCACACATTCATTTCATCCATTGGGATATTTCCATTTTCAGTACATTCCCAATTTGATTAAAACATCGCTTTGAGTTCATTTGCTTGTTTGTGTTGTTTTGTTGGGGTTGTTGTGGTGGGTTGTTTTTTCTTCGTTTTGATTTTGTCTTAGAGCCTATGAAAGCCACTTCATGGTCATGTCATTTTAGAGGATCTTGTTTCCGAATAGTTCATTCTGTAACGGCCCCTAGGGTCGCAGCTTATCTCGTTTTCAATGGCGTGAGGGGGAACAAGTCATAATACATCGCGATGTTCACAGGGTTCTACTGTGTCGCAGGTGTACTTGCCAACTGTTATTGAAATCAATTTGAAGATAAGCATACATATGGATTTATAATCCGTATCCTCACACAAGTGCAGGCTCACCGACTGTACATAATATTTCTCCTGTTTTGCTACTGGCGCGCGTGGGTAAGTGCGTTCCCAGTGGCATTCCAAAGGGACCTGATCGGAACCCATTATCTCTCGATCCCATGCTCGATAGTCTTACCACAAATCTACCGACGCCATTCTGTTTACATGTATTTAGAATCTTCTGTTACATTTTTTGGTCATATAAAAAAAAGAATATTGTTACGAAGGTATGAAGGCAACAGGTGACTAGCAGGCAATGTCTCTAGATCTAGGGGTTGAAGCAGACACTGTAGCAACCCTAGGCTCGATTATTAATTTTAACAAGGCTATTTATTATACTCACAGTCAACAATCAATCAATGTATGAAGCAAATTCAGCAATAGGTCTAGTGTGGCCTGACATAAAGACAACGTTGAACCTTGACAAACGTTCTTTTTATCTCTCTTGTCATGGGTAAGCCCCGCTATTTATAGTAGAAAAAGTAAGATATTTCTAGAACAGAGATTTCAATAACATTCTATAAGATTATCTTCCTTTCCAGGTATAAACAAATCGATATTAGGTTACATCAAAATGATTGCGCCATAAGCTCAAGAGGGAAATTCTCTACGTTAAAATTAATTACGTCATATGCGTTCCTCTGCTGAGGGAATTTCCTTCAAAACTATAAGTAGTTATATTACAAAGACCATTACATACTACTATGTCTATAATACATATATCTAAAATACGTCCACTACATTGTCTGACCAGATTAAGAATACGAGCCTTTATACATGATGTGTGTTCCGATTAAATCTATTCGGAATAATATGTCTTATTCATTGTCTTATTCATCGCTTGATATGGTTGCAACATTATTTGATTAGACTAAGCCTTATCAGTACGATGATGCAGCTATTTATAATAATGTTCTATTGCTAAGCTTCAAAAGCTGGCTGCTGACTACATTGGGATCTAAACTCTAAATGCATATTTTATACTTACTTTGAAGTCCATTGCTTTGGAGGCTCTGTTCCAATCAGAATATTTTCAATCGAATGTATGGAAATCTCAAGTATTCTTTTTACAGGGGTTCCGAAATCTTATGTCTGTTACAGCAGTGCATGGCTTTCTTTGATCTTTTGAGGTATTGTTTATTTCGTCGAAGGAATGTTAGCCTTTGAGCAAATTTAGTTCGAAAAATCTACGTATTAATAATTCTAAAACAGTACGTTATGACGACTACAGTCAACCGCGAATCCTGGATTTATATTGGCTCAGTATCTTTGGAGAACTAAATGGAGCTTTGCAAATTGGTTGCGAATTTTAATAGCATCGATCAGATGCGCTTGTTGGTGGCTTTTTCGGAGAGGCGATTTGGGGGGGGGGGGTTAGATTGGATAGCTGGAACCGGAATTACTCGATACAAAGTTTCCAAAACGGAACTCGGGGATAAACGCAGGCAAACAAGAAACAGGGACATTAGCGGGAATCGCCATCCCTCAAAGTCAGGATTCCAAAAGCTTCCACTGATAACAGAGTGCATGATCCGAGTTGACGCACGAAGCTGATAAAAGCTTCCACGTCAAATTCTGGCAGGTGGGCTGAAATCGATGAGATCAGTGTGATAATAATGTTTATCTTTGCTTGTCCCAAGGAAAACTGGCATTGGACATTTTTAAGCTTTACGATAGTTACTCGTACACCGACTTCGATTAACATTCTCTGGTAGATTGATCCTAACCATGCGCCTGGGAATCGCTGTGTTAAACGCTCTAATACGATTACAACAAATTATAACTTATAAACATTGACCCTGTCCCTGTCTTTCTCAGTCTGTCTGTCTGTCTCTGTCTCTGACCTTGTCTGTCTGTCTGTCTGTCTCTGTCTGTCTGTCTGTCTGTCTGTCTGTCTCTCTCTCTCTCTCTCTCTCTCTCTCTCTCTCTTTCTCTCTCTCTTTCTCTATCTCTCTCTCTCTCTCTCTCTCTCTCTCTCTCTCTCTCTCTCTCTCTCTCTCTCTCTCTCTCTCTCTCTCTCTCTCTCTATGTCTCTCTCTCTCTCTCTCCGGGCACTTTATAAAAGTTATTTCTCCCTTTGCTCTCGTTAAATTCATATCTTTACCCTGAATTTCCACTTTTTTACTGAATTCTCTTCACCTTCAATAAAACCTTTGAAAACAGATAGCAAAGATGAAATACGAAACCTAAATTTGAATGCATAATACATAGAAGAGAGACAGTACAATGAAAGACAACATTCGGCCAAAACCACCCTTCCTCAGTGACACAGTATCGATACAAGACTGCTTTAGTGGTCTTGAGTGTCACTTACAAAAGGTGACCAGTCATGTGATGACCCATCACGTAAATTCAATGAGTAAGCCTCATAACAATAGAAATCAAAAGTATATAATATGCAATAAGAAATATAAGAAAATGAAAAAGAAAAAGAATAAAAAGAATAAAAAAGGAAATTAGATTCCTGTCCAACCTGTAAACAAAAGAGACCGATCAGGAATCTTCGTGATCTCCTGGTACACAGCAGGTTGCATGCTCCTTCCTACATGGGCACTCGCCAGTGTGGCAGCAGACGTTGTAATACTTGCCCATATGTAAAGGAAGTGGTATCCATATCCTTCCCCGACCATTTCACCTGTGTCAGGAGAAACATCACTTACACTATTTCTTGTAAACGATGTCATATAAAGTACATTGTGTAAGCTGGACTTCGCTTGCCGACTGCTTTACCCAACACCAACGACATCAGACACTGTCACTTCTAAACTGTTCCTTGTGATAGTCAGCTCTACCGTTTTTTCGACATAACTGACAGACAGAGAATATGAGTGTGTTTTTTTTGTGTGTCTGGGTGATAGAGATAGATAGATAGCTAGGTAAATAGATAGATATATAGATATAAAGATAGATAGATAGATAGATATGTATATTATAGATAGATAGATAGATAGATAGATACATAGATAGATAGATAGATAGATAGATAGATAGATAGATAGATAGATAAATAGATGGATAAATAGATATATAGAAAGGTAGAATGGTAGGCAGGTAGGTAGGTAGGTTAATCGAATGAAAAATAAATTCATGAAGAAATAGATAAATAAACATGTTATAGACATATAGGTGAAACGTATAACTGTTGTGGCGGAATATAATTCCCGAGACAGTGAATTGAAGTGCTTTGTACAATCGGCCATGTCGTTAATATGCAATTATAGCGAGCACACTAGTTACAAACGTGTTTCGTCCAAGGCTTTCTAACGAGGTCGTACGTTAAGGAAAGACATTGAAGACATTGAATACATTGAGTCTGCTTTACCTACATAACCATAAATGGTTCCCAACTATAGACAGCGATAGTTCATGTCAGTTTCTTTTTTCATTGATACTTGGCCTGTCCACCATTGTACTGATCTCAGAGGGAATCAAGAGTAAAGGCAAAGAAGTAGGTACCACTACCAACATTCACCAACCGTCCGCAGTTCATGTCAAAGTGTTAGCATGAAGTGATAGGCAGCTCTACCGTCTTTTTCGTTCTGTGCCGCAGTTCATGTCAAAGTGTTAGCATGAAGTGATAGGCAGCTCTACCGTCTTTTCGTTCTGTGCCGCAGTTCATGTCAAAGTGTTAGCATGAAGTGATAGGCAGCTCTACCGTCTTTTCGTTCTGTGCCGCAGTTCATGTCAAAGTGTTAGCATGAAGTGATAGGCAGCTCTACCGTCTTTTCGTTCTGTGCCGCAGTTCATGTCAAAGTGTTAGCATGAAGTGATAGGCAGCTATACCGTCTTTTTCGTTGTGTGCCGCAGTTCATCTCAAAGTGTTAGCATGAAGTGCTTGTCCGTTCTACCGTGTTTTCGTTATGTGCCACAGTTCATATGAGAGTGTTAGCATGAAGTGATAGTCAGCTCTACCCTATTGTCTATGATTGCCGCTATTCATGTCAGAGTGTTAGCATGAAGTGATAGTCAGCTCCACCCTATTTTCTATGATTGCCGCAATTCATGTCAGAGTGTTAGCATGAAGTGATAGTCAGCTCTACCGTATTTTCTATGATTGCCACGATTCATGTCAGAGTGTTAACATGAAGTGATAGTCAGCTCTACCGCGTTTTCTATGATTGCCGCGATTCATGTCAGAGTGTTAGCATGAAGTGATAGTCAGCTCTACCGCGTTTTCCCCAAAGAGTTTACGTGTCATAAAACGACCAATTGGGAGACAATTATTGACGTAAATTAGATAGCCTTGCTTTTGTAACCTATAGATTCGCCTCTGAATATGTATGTACAGCTTGTAACAAAGTGTTAAGACAGTCAGTATTACAATATTTCAATATTGCAACATTAACACTTTTATCGATCAAGATACGGCATGCAATGGACAACACATGTTGATAACTACTTTACGGTCAAATGAAAACATAGTGGGAATAGACCACATATCAATTACGTACATTGTCATTGTCATGGATCAACGGGTTACTTCAAATGTGTAAGAATTTTTTTAATTGATGTCGTCTAGCATGAATGTATTTTTAATTATTCAAAATGGGTTTCGCTATTTTACAAACAAGAACATTCTTTCCATCTGCAGTAGACATTTTAAAGTGTTGGCTTCATGTCAACACGGGCTCCTTAAGTATATATACCTTTTTTAAATTATTTGCTATTTTTTATTATTACAAAAAAAGCACGATTTATGCAGGACATTGATCTAACTATATATAATTCAGGTGTTAATGGTACAAATACTAACACGTGTGAATGTTGTATGAAAGCCTTGGCCAGTATTATATGGTCCACCGGCTGGTTAATACTTTTGCCTCCTTATATCAAACAAAAAACCAATGAAATGGAAGCCAGTACATAATTTGTTGAATAATGTCATGTACGTGGCACCACACAAATAAACACAGACTGAGTATAGTATGCACTGGACAACAGTTTACCATGTTGCCACTACCACTACCATTACAACTGCAACTCTCTCTCTGTAACACCACCATAGCACTAAGTCGTGTCATTAAAACACTATTGTTGATTATAATTTTGATAAAGGCATCAGCAATATTTCTTTTGTAGATACTCAAATGGTGACGCATTTCCCCATCGTCACCATAAACGCTTTTTATTAGTCACTGTGCCATTCAAAAGCGCAAGTAGTAGAGATTGTCCACCTACTTAATTCTATAGCCTCATAGCTCTTCATCATCGCTTGCCTCCTCTATACAACGTTGCTTCTCTAAAGCATATTTAGGGGGTTTTTTCTCCCATCGTCACGGTACTTCTTTCACAGTAACAATAGACTACGTTGACATAGTGGACATAAAAGTGGGTGGACCTTTGAAATATCCACTCCGTTAGTCTACAATGCTTACTGACGGTACACATGTGCCTAACGAAACGAGTCTATAATACATTCAAAATATTCACAAGGACTTGAGATCGATAATTAGTTTGACGGTGTTCATTTAGGTGCACGGGGAAACAAGACTTCTTAGTTAAATTTCGTTTTGTTCTTTTTTTAAAAAAATTTTTATGACAGTAAACAACTTTTTTATTTGTCAGGGAAACGCACTTGTTCAATTGTTTGGCTTCGCTTTCCCAACATGTATTGTGCCCAACAATTAGTGCCGTATTTACATTGGATTATGTATAAATCCTTCACTCCATGGATAGCTCATGGTTTTATAATTATCCTTTATCAATAGATATATTCGCATACCTCGAAGAAACACCTTTAAATTGTATAATAAACATGCCTGGAGCAGACCTAAAATGAAAAGGTATTCCTTTATACCTGTGTACAATATTGAAATCGATTCCTTTCTTCAGTTGGTTTATTTAAGTGTCATGACGTCACGTTTGTCACCACGATGCTTTGTATAGCAAGAGCCACAACCCACGGCAACCAGTCCAGGAATGAATCTCCAAATTCAATCCTCGTGTAACACGAGAAAATTACCTTCCCGCGTCAAATTAATCGGAGTAAAATTGCTGTACGAAAGATTAACTCCACATACTGTAAAATGTACTCACCCACCCCCCCCCATTCTTGCACAAGATAATTAATCCTTTAATAAATGAAATGCACTCCCATATTCTTTGCCATCGCAGAAAGGACATGATTAATCCCATCACTGTCGACGGACCAATTTGATCATGCTTTATCCCGCTTCGCGATTTGACATAATTCAAGTGTTTAAAAAGGAAGAAAAGGGAAGGGGGGCAACCCTAGGGCAACCCTACACACATAAACACACACATTTATGCATACACGCAGAAGGAGATTGAAGGACAAGAATTATAGGACAAAATAAAGATTATTCTATTCTCTTCTTGAATGTATACAACATTTGGCCTAATGATTGCAATCATAAACTATTGTTGACAATGATGATAATAATTATAACCATGACAACGATGGTGGTGATGATGATGATTATGATGATCATTATGTTGATGATGAGGATGATCATGATGAAGAGGAAGAGGGGGAGAAAGAGGAATATGAGGATAACGAAAATAACAATAATGCTATTGATAGTACAATATCTGGGGTATGCATAAATTCTGTAATTAGCATTATTGTAGAAATAGTACTTGCCTAAATTTCAACAGGTTTGTATAATTTATTCTTTAAAATATGATACATGTGTAACATTGAAAAGTATGAATGAAAAGAAATGAATAAATAAATACGCAAATAGCGTATTTGAACACGTAAATACATAAATAAATAAATCAATAAATAAATGAATACATAAATAGATAAATACTAGCACTTACATCTCGTGTGGTTTATCAAATAACACAACATTTACGTTGGCTGTCAACTTAAGTTCAACATTGTATGTGACATTTTAGTTCTTGTTTTACACTTTTCAAAAAGTGTATCAGTATCTTTCAATGAAAGTGGGGAAGAAATGATGCTCTATAGGTACATGATTGTTTTAGACCAGGTGCACCAATGATGCATTACAATAAACCCACTATAACACAAAGGGCATAACTTACTAAGGTAGAAAATCGTTCCTACACAAATTTACTTGAGAGTAAATTTTGCTGGAAAAATTTTGATTAGCTGCAGAAGTAGAAATTGTGCACGCCTCAATTAGTCCGGAGTAAAAATAGCGCACGCCTCAATTAGTCCGAGTAAAAATAGCGGCCCAATTAGCGTACGCCAATTAGTCCGGAGTAAAATAGCGTACGCCAATTAGTCCGGAGTAAAATAGCGTACGCCTAATTAGTCCGAGTAAAATAGCGTACGCCCAATTAGTCCGGAGTAAAATAGCGTACGCCAAATTAGTCCGAGTAAAAATAGCGCACGCCTCAATTAGTCCGGGAGTAAAAATAGCGTACGCCCAATTACTCCGGAGTAAAAATAGTGTACGCCAATTACTCCGAGTAAAAATATGTACGCCTTAATTACTTCGAGTAAAAATAGTGTACGCCTTAATTACTCGAGTAAAAATAGTGTACGCCTTAATTACTGGAGTAAAAATAATGTACGCCTAAATTATTTCGGAGTAAAAATGGTGTACGCCTAAATTACTCAGGGAATAAATAGCATACGCCTAAATTACTCCCGGAGTAAATCTCTCGTGGAGTATATTTCTCGGCCCTCCAGGATGGGGGTTAGCGAAAGGCTAACAACCCCTCCCATAAACCAAATACGTTACAAAAATGTCAAGAGGAAAATACAACGTCAAGTCTTGGGACACGTAAGATGTCCACTAGGATTAAGTATGAAGTGAGCCGAAAGGAAGCTGGCGTGCCGACGGCTCTAGTCTCACCCAGGACAAACACAAAGCTAGGCATCTTCGAAGAGGGGAAGACGGCTCAGATAGCCACAGAAATGTGGTTATACAACCTAGCAGTTTTGGGTCTTTGTGAAACAAGGTGGACTGTGGCGGGGTAACTTCACCTCACCACAGGAAAACTCCTCATTTACTCGGGACACTAACAGGAAGGTGCCTCCCACACTGAGGAAGTTGGTATAATGATTTCTGCCAGCAGCAGCTAATTCGATGTTAGAATGGAATGTCATATCCTCAAGAATTATCACTGCCAAATTCTTCACACAATCCCGTAAAATTGTGATAATCCAATGTTATGCACTAACGAATGAAGAGAGAACGAACAAAAAGAAGATTTTATAAACAGTTGAAAGCTTTGATAAATAAAAAAGCAAAGAAAGACGTTTTGATCTTGATGGGCGACCTAAATGCTCAAATCGAAAGCGACAACACTGGCAGAGAGCATTGGTTAAGCAAAGAAGGTATCAAAGTAAGTAATGAAAAGGGAGAATTATTTAGTGACTTTTGCATCTCCAATGGACTTGTGGTTGGGGAAGCATCTTCCCGCATGAAAGAGTCCACTTGATTACCTGGGTGTCTCTAGATTATCAGACAGAATCAAATTGATCACATCTGCATTGGCAGTAGGTTTAGAAGATCCATGCTAGATGTTCGAAACAAGAGAGGTGCAGACGTAGGCTCTGATCATCATTGACTAGTAGATTGAAGTTAAAGAACTACAAAATAAAATGTTATAAAACTGGCTTTAAATACAACATTGTGCTAGTATAGGACCCACAGACTAAAAAAATGTTCCAAATACAACTAAAAACCATTACGCCCCATTAGCAAACCGTATCCAAGAGGACTTTTCGGTAGAACAGACATGGAGCATACAAATTCAGCCTGTGAAACCAATAGCAATGAAATACTGGGCAAGAAAACAAGACAACACAAGGACTGGATAACATTTAAAAAATGCAAAAAATATAAATCAGAAAGGACTTAAAATCAAAGGTAAACAACAGCAAGACGAGAGCATCAAAAGCTAAGACACATAAGGAATGTTATATGGCTTATAAAGGAGAAACAAAAAAGCGTGAAGCAGGATAAAAACATCAAGAAGAGCTTGCACAGCAATTGGAAGCAGCAGCAGGTCAAAAGAATATGAAAGAGCTGTAAGACATCACGGGAAAACTTGCTGGGACAAAGTATGCTATTGAGCAACCAGTTTAAAACGAAGAAGAGACAATATTAACTAACACAAAAGATCAACTACACAGATAGAGAGAATATTTTGAAGACCTCCTCGACCGTCCTGCACCCAACGTTCCTCAAGACATCCCACCAGCAGAGACAGTGTTGGAAATCAATACAGATCCACCATCAAACAGGAAGATTCAAAAAGCTGTAGCAAAATTTAAAAATAACAAAGCACTGGGACCAGATGGTATATCTTCTGAAGCACTAGAGCCAGCCAAAGGAACAACCTGTAGACATGCTCTATAAACTTTCTCACAAGATCTGGGAAACAGAAGAGGTCCCAAAAGACTGGAAACATGGCTATATTGTAAAAGAGCACTAAAAGGAAACATTAGAGACTGCAAGAACTGGCGAGGTGTTACCCTTTTATCCATATCTGGAAGTCTTCAATAATATAATTGTATTAGACAGGATGAAAAAGGTGATTGATAGACGTCTCAGATGACAACAGGCTAGGTTAAGACATGACCGTTCATGCACATATCACATATGCACCTTACGTATTATAATTGAACAATCCATCAAGTGGAATTCCCCCACTTTGTATTAACTTCATCGACATGGGAAAGGCATTTGATAGTCTAGACCGTACAACAATGTCATGGAATCCCATCCAAAATAGTTAGTTTACTACAGTCAACATATGGTTCTTCAACATGCCAAGTCATTCACAATAAAACCGTCACAGAACCCTTCAATATACTAACTGGAATCAAGCAAGGATGTCTATTATGACCGTTCCAGTGGAGTGGATAAAGTCAAACGAAGAAGTTTTGGAAAGGGCACATTAAGAACCGATAGAAAAACAAATTAAGAGAAGGAAATGGGGATGGCTTGGACACACCTTTAGAAAGTTATCAGAAAACATAACGCTTCAGGTCTTAAAACGGAATTCACAAGGGAATAGAGGTCCAGGAAGACCAAAGACAACATGGTTGAGGTCAACCTTGCAGGAAGCTCGGCAGATGATGGTGTAGGACAGAGTGAAGTGGAGAGACCTCATTGGCGACCTATGCCACACCCGGGGTACAAGGTTATAGGTCAAGTAAGTTAAGTCTTCTAAAAATATTTCATTTCATGGCTAGCAAGAACAGCTTGGATGACTTTAGTCCACTTTGAGCGTGTGGGGTATTGCGTGGGTTGTACGATTACATAAGTTAGAAGCTCAGATACATCCGCTAGGCAGGACTTGATAAAAAAAATAACATCCCTAACAACTGGTTACAAAATTGTAATTCTTTCGGATTAGAAATCAATAATAAATATATGCGCAGAAACTGACACTGATCAAGATGAGAAAAGGAAACTTGTTTAATTCATGCAACCACTATATCGTTGTTGTTTATCTATCTTTCACAACACTACCGAAAAAAAAATGTAAGCCGTCTAGAATAATCCCAATCCCAATTAATAGAACAAAGACTAAACATGTTAGAAACGATCCCAAATAGGTAGACGTTGTTCGGTGATTGATTGCAGAGGTTTTTTTACGTATTGTCTGTGATAAGCTGGAGACATTTACTCTAAGGGTTTGAATAATGGCTTTCTTTGTTCTTCTTTTCTCTTCCTTAGTGATGAGCTCAATCCAATCCAAGTCCCTGGCACATTTACATCGACACAGGTCGACTGTGTTCGTGTTCTCTTCCGTGTACGTGTCGCTGTCTTTGTCTGTGGTTTCAGTAATGACGTAAGTAGTGACAGCAGTAGTGGCATCAGTAGTTGCATCAGTAGTGACATCAGTAGTGACATCAGTAGTGACATCAGTAGTGACATCAGTAGGGACATCAGTAGCGACATACGTGGGTTGCAACGTAGGTAGGCTTGTTGAAAGCTCGTCTGTGATTTCATCAACACTCTGGTCGGTAGGATTATGCAAAATGCAAAATAAAGATATCTCAAAGAAAAAGAAAAAGGCGTGTTGATGAAAAAGCTCTTGGAAAAAGGAGGTAGGTAGGAAAGAATATCGTAATTATGTATAATATCGTGAGAACCCTCCAAACGGTATGAAATGTTACAACTTACCATAATTGAGATGATCTTATTACAAATTATTTATGTCTGTTCACAATCACAGAGGAGCGAAAACGTGTTAACTTAAGGTAATAGAATACAGTGAGTTAATAATTTTTTCTCTAATGAACTAATCCCCACGCTATAGTCAAAACAACAGACAGGTAGAAAAAGCTAACAAGAAGAAAAAGAATCGAAGAAGGACAAAAATGCAAGCAAAGAAACGAGAGTAAGCTATCCATGAAGTATGCTAAATAAGGCTATATTCCGATAGTGTTCTCACGCTAACTTCCTTAGGCATTGGCTTTACAAATAACCAATGCTATATCTAGAAGCAACACTGCAGTTCAAATTCTTTGAGGACACCATTTAACACATTAGGTACCAAGCAGATGATGTTCTATGAGCCTACAATACACAAAATGTCCCATACAACGGTGTGTTGTTAGGATGCAACATCTATATCCCAAGCAGATTTTGGACTATGATCACAGGAATTGATTCCAGCCGAAAACGAGGGAAGCCATGGAGAAATAATTGGTTTGTCTGTATCTGATTTCAGAGGGGATGGGGTCATTTAATATACATCAGTTTTCGTTCAAAATTAGAGGACGGTGTATGTCGTCATATAGAGTTTACTTTAGACAACCATAGCTGTAGCCCTTATTATCACTTACCAACAGACCCCAACGTCAATCGCTAACCACGACAGAGAGTGCAGAATTTCTCGTTTTACCATGGACTCCCGTGGAATATCGGTTCCACTTACATCGCAGACCCCGAGATTGGTAGGCGATGCCACAAATCAATGCAACGTCCGCTACCATATTATGGTTTTAAAGAGAGCTGGGCGGGGGTCAGCCGTAAAATCATGAATTGAAGTGAAATGTACTGATATGTCTGGGTTACATCTTTAGATTACTATTACATGTCTTCTATTTAACTGGCTAATGAACATGAAAATGAAGATGAAACCCTTGTTCTCTCACCCCTGCTTCCCATCCCAGGGGAAAGGCGAACTCTTTAAGCCGCACGTGACCTACGACGTATCCCCCGAAAGCGCAGTCAGGATTACTAATGTTGATGAAGGTTTCGGGAGAGGTCACTGTTATCTTCATGATACAAGTTTTGTAGTCGGCGTTGGTGCTTTCATATAAACAGGTGCCAGATATTTCATTCATCTGTTAATGGTAAACAAAATTCATGCATTGGAATGTTAAGGTAGACATTTTATATGACGATTAAAAAAATCATGATGTGTCACGCCTACAAAAAGTGCTTGTATGGCTACTTGAGAAACTCCAATGATGGGACAAGAGACCGTGGGTGACCTCGACTGTGCAACGTAAGCATTTGGGCACGTTTTAAATGACTATCTTATTTGAATCTCTTTTATTTTGAAGAGCCGATATGACAAGACAGCTCCTCGATACAAACAATGACACTGTTTTTTGTTATCTATCGAAAGCATGATAAGTTATTCTCGTTTTAAAGTAAACATTATCATAAGATTTGAAACTTTTACACTTCGTATCTTTTAATCCAGAGTTATATTTTGGACCGGCAAGCATTGTGTTGATCGTGTTCAGTAAGCTTTACTTTTGAAAACCTATCTGAGGAGAAATTTTGTAGAGGTGAAATATTGAAGTCATCTGAAAGCCTTGAAAAGACATGATTGTTTGGCCTATAAATCATATTATGTCTATTTTATATCGTCTGTGTTACTATGAAATCTTAAAATATAAATTTAATAATGTGAAGTTATTTAAAGTAAATGTCGAAGTAAAAAAACGTTGTGGTAATGCTTTTAAGCTTACACTTAAAAATATTTGTTTGTGAAATAATAATGTTTACCAAATTGAACTAACATAAGCCCGACCCGATCACGCTAGGAAAATAAATAGCTGACAAAATGTAAAACATATTAATACGTAGACATACAGAAAATATGATTATGTCATTTGATATAATAGAACGTAAATCAGTGGTACCAGAAAAGGACTTGCACAATCTTCTGATGTCATTATAACTGCACTGCCGTTGGCTTTAGCACCCATAGGTCTAAAAACAGATTGTGTGTAATGGGACCTCCATGCTCTGACTGGCATTACAAGCGTTAAAGCAGGACCCAACTCAATATCATCTGAAATAAGATGAATAAAGACATAACTTAATGCTAGTCACATTACCCGACAGGTTTCATATTTGAAACAACAAGGTATCATTTAGATTTCTATTTTTTTAAAATAGAAATTGGAAGCATGTCTGCTATTGGAAACATTTGAATCTGTGTGCAATAGGAAGTGGATCTGACTTTTGTTTAGTAATACAAAGCATACAAGAAAGCAGTGATGTAAAAAGACATTGGGACGTTTGTGGTTTATTGTTGAATTTTAGTTATTTCGTTGCCAGGCGATTACTTTTAAAATATCTTAACTTACTTTTCAAAAACAACTTTAACTTAACCAATTTATCAGTATGTGCTCATGGTCGCAACCTACACTAGAAAGCATTACATAGCATTCCTACATATTGCACATTCCTATTTTTATTATTAAAACCCATTAAAGTTACTTTTCACAGCAGAGACCCACAACTGGAATATGGCATAGCTGGGGAAAATCCTAATAAAGATAAAGATAAAGATGGATTTATAGTCTGTTTCCCACCCAAGTGCAGGCTCACCGACTGTACATCATTTTATCCCCAGCAGGCTATTTCATTCAAAGTCCTCAATTCCCTGGGAGCATACAGTACACAAGCCTGTTAGGCTTTTCGTACTAACACTCAGACAATATCTTTTTCTACCTATAGCTGGGTACTCATTCACACATGAGTCAAGTGAGGAAATTAGAGGGAAGTGCCTCTCCTAAGAGTGCAACGTTGTAAAACCCACCTGTGCCAGCCGTGGGGCTTGAACCAGTGTTGTCGTGATTTGCAGTTAATACGTTTTCATCAGAGAGGAAAACAACAAACTTTATTATATTCTACTGTAAATCCAAAGCGTAAGAAACACTTTAAGTGCAGTATTTATTCATATGCGTTTTACATTCATATATAGATATAGCTAACCTGTCTTCCTTTTCAACCATCTGGCATTGATAAAGATAAATCTATTGATCTCTTAACCTTTCTTTCTTTCTTTATCAGTTCCAATTCTACCCCTTCGGTATATGGGTTCAGATGCTCGAGATGATCTTTCTCCCGGATGCCCTGTCCTGGCATTTACTGTTTCCTTCCAAAAGCGTTACATTTCTATGCTTCAAAGTCTCTTTTATGTCTTGATCCCACTTTCTCCAGGGTCTGCCTTTTGGTCTTTTACCTTGGGCTTGAGAACTGCATACTAATTTAGCTATTCTATTGTCATTCATTCTGTTCACATGCCGAAATCATCTCAATTAATTTATTTATATCTTAGTTTTTATGCCATCTGCTTTGGTTTGATCTCTTACTATTGTGTTTCTTGATTTTGTCTCTTTTAGTTTTCCCTACTACTCTTCCTAGACATTTCATTTCAGCTGTCTGTACTCTACTGTATTCTCTACTGTCTAAGTTCTGGGTTTCGCTGCCATAAAGGAGAGTAAGACAATAAACTGTGTTGTATATTGCCATTTTGTTTTTTGTTGACAATTCTTGTTTACCTACAAATGCCTTTCCTAAATGTTTATATATTGTCATTTGCCTTTTTGATTCTCTGGCTGATTTCTTCTCTTAGTTTTCCCTCTGAGTTAATCATTACTCCTAGGTACTTGTAGATCTGAACTTGTTCTAAATTCTCCCACCCAATTTAAGATTTTTGTGTTTTAGCTTCCCTAGTTACTAGCATTGTTTTGGTTTTCTTTGTATTTTCTCTCATTCGTCTTTTATTTAGTTCATTGTTCATAATGTTGATATTTGACTGAAGGTCACTTTCTGATTTTCCAAACAGAACTAAATCATCGGCAAATGAAAGCATTGATACATTTACTTGTTTGATCTTCCACATACCTACATTCATTTTATTCATTTTTGAGGATGCCTTTGCGACTGAATCCATAAATGTGATAAACAAAAGAGGACTTAGGACACAGCCTTGTCTTACTCCTATAGCTACATCAAATTCTGCAGATATGTTTCCAGCTACTCACACTGCATATGCTGTTTATTGTAAAAACGTTTAATGGCTTCTTTATAAATCTTCTGCTCTACATTGTGTTCTTTTAAGGAATGCCAAATTTCGTCCCTCCTCACAGTGTCAAATGCCTGTTCTAAGTCTATAAAATACAGGTGCAAGTCAATGTTTCTCTCAAGGAATTTTTCCATTATTTGTCTAATTGTAAATATGTGGTCTTGTACATGTCTTTCTGGTCTAAATCTACTCTGATGCTCTTCAATCTGATCCTCTACTCTTTTCCTTAGTCTCATTTCCAGTATCCTGGCATATACTTTTCCTGGAAAGCTAAGTAGTGATATCCCTTTATAGTTTGAGCATTCCATAGTTGATCCTTTCTTATGTATTGGTACTACCGTTCCCTTTTTTCAGTTGTCTGGCACCTGTTTGGACTTCCATGCTTGTTGGCATATTGCATGTTGTAGTTTGTTTGCCTCTCTCCCTGGGTTTTTAATCATTTCTGGATAAACTTGATCTGCTCCTCGGGTTTTTCTTAATTTCACTTTTCTTATAGCTGTTTGGATTTCTTCCATTGATATATCTACATCTCCAGCTGTCTCCTCTGGATTATTTATTACTCTTACTAATTGATCTTTACTCCTTGTTTTATACGTTCTCGAGGGATTATGTAATTGATGAAAATGCTTTCTCCTGTTGCATGATTTCGCTGTCTTCTTTCCTTATTTCTCCTTTGCATTCTTAATTTGTCGTATTGGGCATGCTTTGGTCATTCTTACACTCTTCATTGCCCCCAGAACAGCTTTTGATTTCCTTGATAACTTTCTTGAAGTCTTTATCCAAATTCTTCCCATTATTCCTGTTTTGCTTTCCTCATTTCCTCTGTGACGATAGTTCTTTTATTCACGTAACTATCCTATCCTCTGGTTTCTTTGTTTGCAATTATTTCTTCCAGGCATCCTTCTTTTTCTTTGATCTTAGACTTGACATTCTCATTCCACTATGCTGTTCTTTTCCTATCTTTTTTAGTTTGTGTCCTACCACAGACCTCTTCAGTACAACTGAGTAGTGTTTCTTTATACATTTGCCACTTTTCTTCTATTGTGCTATCATTCAGATCCATCTGCCTTTCACTGATAAATCTTTTATCCTAGATTGGTTTATCTGTTTTACTATTGGTTTATTTAGTTTCTCTGGTTTGAGTTTAGTAGCTTTCTTCTCTCTCCTTTTCAATTTGTTTTCTTCAGTCAGTCATCTCATTTTGGCAATCAGTAAGTCATGATCAGAAACTATTTCTGCTCCTCTGTATACTCATGCATCCAATGTACTGTAAAAAGGAGCTGCTAACTATTATGTAGTATATCATTGATTGTTCACACCTGTCTTCGTTTAATTTTGTGTATTTGTAGTTCCTGTTTGTGTTTAAGATTCTCTGCAGCTATTTGTAAATCGTTTTGGAAGATATCTTCTCTTCTTTGGTGGCATCTTCGTTTGGTCTATATGCTATAAACAATTTAAGTTTTCTTCCTTTGTTTTAATATTTACCTCACATTGAATTGTTCTGCAATCGCCATAGAAGATGTCTAGATCTAGGTCGATTAGAGAAGAGAAAATGTATCGACACAATCTTCCAACCCAGTCATGCGTGGATGTTAAGGATAACAATACAAAGCAAATTTCCTACTCACGCTACTTGCACTGCCTTGTTAGGTGATGGTTACTGGATACGCTTGAATTCATTCATGTAATTAATGAAAAAGGATACATTCTTAAGTCCTCCAATTTAAAATAATTATGCTACATTTTACTGTCAAACAAAACCCTTTAAAACTTGTGAAACATTGTCTTAACATTTTGGCAAGGCATCTCGAAGAAACGTTAAGCGTTGTAGTCCTTATCCAAATAATATGATTTCTTTTTCATGATATTGCTGTAATCCTCTCTAGTGGATTGAAAGACATCTATACTTACTTATCACATACTTTTCCGTCAATCCCACAGCTACGAGAATAGGTTTGTCAGCCTGTAGCACAACTGTGACGCCAGCCGTCACTCTCCATATCTGTTTCACGCCAATGCGACTCACCATTGCAATATCATTAAGGCTAATAATATTGAGAAAGGTTATGCGTGTGTCGAGGTAGGTGTGACTATATAGACAATGTACTTATCATTCTGTCCATAGGCCCTCTCAGTACAAAGTTTTTGCCAAGGCTGTCAATGGGCGGCATTTGCTCAATTACTTTATCCTGTAGATGGAATAATCGTAAAATGTATATTGTCTTAAAAAAGATACATCAATTAATTTAGTTTGACCCCTTCACGTTGCCTTTATTCTTCAACATAGATTTGGTCAACACACACATTTTCTTTGAATCTGCTGGATGAATCAGATCTCCTAAAATAGAATGGGTTTCTTTGAGTCTGCTGGATGAATCAGATCTCCTAAAATAGAATGGGTTCCTTTAAGTCTGCTGGATGAATCAGATCTCCCTAAAATAGAATGGATTTCTTTGAGTCTGCTGGATGAATCAGATCTCCCTAAAATAGAATGTTTCTTTGAGTCTGCTGGATGAATCAGACCTCCTAAAATAGAATGGGTTTCTTTGAGTCTGCTGGATGAATCAGATCTCCCTAAAATAGAATGCGTTTCTTTGAGTCTGCTGGAGGAATCATATCTCCTAAAATAGAATGGGTTTCTTTGAGTCTGCTGGATGAATCAGATTTCCCTAAAATAGAATGGGTTTCTTTGAATCTGCTGGATGAATCAGATCTCCCTAAAATAGAATGGGTTTCTTTGAGTCTTCTGGATGAATCAGATCTCCCCTAAAATAGAATGGATTTCTTTGAGTCTACTTGATGAATCAGATCTCCCTGAAATAGAATAGGTTTCTTTGAGTTTGCTTGATGAATCAGATCTCCCTGAAATAGAATGTGTTTCTTTGAGTCTACTAGATGAATCCTATATCCCTGGGGCTAGCTCCGTGAGATGGAATGGGTTTCTTTCAGTCTACTAGATAAATCCTATCTCCTAGGCCTAGCTCCCTCAGGTGGAATGGGTTTCTTTCAGTCCACTAAATTAATCTTATCTCCTAGGGCTAGCTCCTGAGATGGAATGAGATTCTTGGAGTCTACTAGCTGAGTCCTATTTGCCTTGGACAGAAATGGATTTCTTTGAATCTACTAGATAAATCATATCCCCCGGCGATATAATGGGTTTCTTTCAGTATACTAGATAAGTCCTATCTCCCTGGGCCTAGCTCCTGTAATGGAATGAGTCGCTTCTGAGTCTACTAGATGAGTCATATTTCCCTGGGACCAAATGGGTTTCTTTGAATCTACTAGATAAATACTATCCCCTGTGATAGGATGGGTTTCTTTAAGTTTATTAGATTAACCATATCTCCCTGAGATAGAATGAGTTCCTTTCAGTCTACTAGATGAAGCATATCTCCCTGGGATAGAATTGGTTTCTTTAAGTCTACTAGATGAAGCATATCTCCCTGGGATAGAATTTGTTTCTTTAAGTCTACTAGATGAATCTTATCTCCCTGGGATAGATTGGGTTTCTTTAAGTCTACTAGATGAAGCATATCTCCCTGGGATAGAATTGGTTTCTTTAAGTCTACTAGATGAATCTTATCTCCTGGGATAGAATTGGGTTTCTTTAAGTCTACTAGATGAATCTTATCTCCCTGGGATAGAATTGGTTTCTTTAAGTCTACTAGATGAAGCATATCTCCCTGGGATAGAATGGGTTTCTTTAAGTCTACTAGATGAATCATATCTCTCTGGGATAGAATTTGTTTCTTTAAGTCTACTAGATGAATCTTATCTCCCTGGGATAGATTGGGTTTCTTTAAGGCTACTAGATGAAGCATATCTCCCTGGGATATATTCGGTTTCTTTAAGTCTACTAGATGAATCTTATCTCCCTGGGATAGATTGGGTTTTTTAAGTATACTAGATGAAGCATATCTCCTGGGATAGAATGGGTTTCGTTACGTCTACTAGATGAATCATATCTCCCTGGGATAGATTGGGTTTCTTTAAATCTACTAGATGAAGCATATCTCCCTGGGATAGATTGGGTTTCTTTAAGTCTACTAGATGAAGCATATCTCCTGGGATAGAATGGGTTTCGTTAAGTCTACGAGATAAAGCATATCTCCCTGGAAACAAATTATCTTTTTTTCAGTATGCTATATAAATTGATCTCCTGTAATAGAATGGGTTTCTTTAAGTTTACTAGATGAATCCTATCTCCCTGGAATATAATGGGTTTCTTTCAGTCTATTACATAAATCCGATCTTCCTTGGATATAATTGAATCAATTATGTCTACTAGATCAATCTTATCTCCCTGAGATACAATAAGTTTTTATAAGTCTACAACATAAGTCGTATCTTCCTGGAATACATTGGGTTTCGTTAAGTCTACTAGATGAATCATATTTCCCTGGGACAAAATGAGTTTCGTTCATTTATCTAGATAAATCCGATCTACTTGGTATACAATGGTTTTCTTTCAGTCTACTAGATAAATCCCATCTCTCCCTGCGATACAATGGTTTTCTTTCAGTTTGATAGATAAATCCTACTCCCTGTGATACAATGGGTTTCTTTCAGTTTACTAGATAAATCTACTCCTGTGATACAATGGGTTTTCAGTTTACAGATAAATCCTACTCCCTGTGATACAATGGGTTTCTTTCAATGTTTCAGTTTGACTAGATAAATCCTACTCTGTGATACAATGGGTTTCTTTCAGTTTACTAGATAAATCCTACTCCCTGTGATACAATGGGTTTCTTTCAGTTTACTAGATAAATCCTACTCCCTGTGATACAATGGGTTTCTTTCAGTCTACTAGATAAATCCCATCTCTCCCTGTGATACAATGGGTTTCTTTCAGTTTGATAGATAAATCCTACTCCCTGTGATACAATGGGTTTCTTTCAGTTTACTAGATAAATCCTACTCCCTGTGATACAATGGGTTTCTTTCAGTTTACTAGATAAATCCTACTCCCTGTGATACAATGGGTTTCTTTCAGTTCACTAGATAAATTCTACATCCTGGGATACAATGGGTTTCTTTCAGTTTACTAGATAAATTCTACTCCTGTGATACAATGGGTTTCTTTCAGTTTACTAGATAAATTCTACTCCTGTGATACAATGGGTTTCTTTCAGTTTACTAGATAAATTCTACATCCTGTGATACAATGGGTTTCTTTCAGTTTACTAGATAAATTCTACATCCTGTGATACAATGGGTTTCTTTCAGTTTACTAGATAAATCCTACTCCCTGTGATACAATGGGTTTCTTTCAGTTTACTAGATAAATGGGTTTCTACTCCTGGGATACAATGGGTTTCTTTCAGTTTGATAGATAAATCCTACTCCCTGGGATACAATGGGTTTCTTTCAGTTTGACAGATAAATCCTACTCCCTGGATACAATGGGTTTCTTTCAGTTTACTAGATAAATTCTACATCCTGTGATACAATGGGTTTCTTTCAGTTTACTAGATACAATGGGTTTCCAGTTTACTATATGAATCCAACTTTCCTGGGATACAATGGATTCTTGAATTGACTAGATGACTCCTACTCTTCCTGGGATAGAATGGACTTTTTTACGTCTACTAGATACTCCCAATCTCTATGGGATGAACTGGGTGTCTTTTTTATTTTACTAGATAAATCCGATGAATCTGGAATAGAATGGGGTTTTTCAGTCTAACTAGATAAATTTGATCTCTCTAGGATACATTTGGTTTCTTTGAGTCTATTAGATGCATCTGGTCTCCCTGTCATGGCATGGGTTTCTTTGAGTCTCCTAGATGAATTCCATCTTCGTAGGATAAAATGCGTTTCTTTAAGTCTCTTGATGAATTCCATCTTCCACAAATGGATGGAATAGGTTTCTTTCAGTCTACTAGATGAATACCATCTCCTAGGATAAAATGCGTTTCTTTAAGTTCCATTTTCCTAGGATAAAAATGGATTTCTTTAAATCTTCTAGATAAATTCCACTTCCCTAGGATAGAAAAGGGTTCTTTAAGTCTCTTGATGAATTCCATTTCCCTAGGATGAAAATGGATTTCTTTAAATCTCCTAGATGAATTCCAACTGCCTAAGATAGAAACGGTTTCTTTAAATTTCCTAGATGAATTATATCTCCCGAGGATAAAAACGGTTTCTTTAAGTGTCCTAGATGAATTCCATCTCCTAGAATATAAACGGTTTCTTTAAGTCTACTAGATGAATCCATCTCCTAGGATAAAATGACTTTCTTTACGTCTGCAAATAAATTCTATCTCTCTAAGGGTTTCTTTAAGTCTCCTGGATGACTTCCATCTCCCTGGGATAAAATAGATTTTTTCAAAATCTCCTTGATGAATTACATCTCCCTATGATAGAAAAAAAATGTTTCTTTGAGTCTGCTATATGAATTCCATCTCTAGGATAAAACTTTCTTTCAATCTCCTAGATGAATTCCATCTCCCTAGATTAGAAACGGTTTCTTTAAGTGCGAATCCTATATGAATTCCATCTCCCTAGATTAGAAACGTGTCTATATGAATTTCTCCCTAGATTAGAAACGGTTTCTTTAAGTGTCCTAGATGAATTCCATCTCCTAGGATAGAGATGGGTTTCTTGAAATTTCCCAGATGAATTCCATCTCCCTAGGTTAAAAGGGGTTGCTTTAAGTCCAGCATAAAAATGTAATCTCTGTGATGTGGGAGTTTCATTATGTCGAGTTACGAAATGTAATCCTTCTGTGGGGTGTGGAGTTTCTTTATGTCGAGTTACGAAATGTAATCGCTGTTGGGTGTGGGAGTTTCTTTATGTCGAGTTACGAAATGTAATCTCTGTGGGGTGTGGGAGTTTCTTTATGTCGAGTTACGAAATGTAATCTCTGTGGATATTGAAGTTTCTTTTATGTCAGTAAAGAAATGTAATCTATGATGGGATATGGGAGTTTCTTTATGTCGAGTAAAGAAATGTAATCTATGTGAAGGGTGTGGGAGTTTCTTTATGTCGAGTAAAGAATGTAATCTCTGTGGGATATGGGACTTCCTTTATGTCAAGTAAAGAAATGTAATCTCCCGGGGTGTGGGAGGTTTCTTTATGTCGAGTAAAGAAATGTAGTCTCTGTGGGATGTGGGGGTTTCTTTATGTCAAGTAAAGAAATGTAATCTTTGTGGGATGTGGGACTTCTTTGTGTCAAGTAAAGAAATGTAATCTCTGTGGGATGTTAAGGTTTCTTTATGTCCTGTAAAGAAATGTAATCTTTGTGGGATGTGGGAGTTCCTTTGTGTCAAGTAAAAGAAATGTAATCTTTGTGGGATGTGGAACTTCCTTTGTGTCAAGTAAAGAAATGTAATCTATGTGGGATGTGGGGGTTTCTTTATGTCAAATAAAGAAATGTAATCTGTGGGATGTGGGACTTCCTTTGTTGAAGTTTCTTTATGTCGAGTAAAGAAATGTAATCTCTGTGGGATGTGGAAACGTTACTTGAACTCTAATATATGAACTTAATCTCCTAGTAATGTAATGTAGATGGGTTTTTCATTTATTTAGTAAAAGCATTTTATTTTCATAGGATTTAAAAGCTCTTTGACTCTAGAAATGAATTTAATTTTCCTGAGATGTGGAAGTCTCTTTAAATCTAGTAAAGGAATTAAATCTCTCTGAATGGAAAGTTTCTTAAAGTTTGGTTAAGAAATTTAATCTCCTTGGTTAAAAGGGGTGTGCTTTTATATCTAGTAAAGGAATTTAATCTGCTTGGGATGTGTGCATTTCTTTATCTAGTAAAGGAATTTAATCTACTTGGGATGTGTGCATTTCTTTATCTAGTAAAGGAATTTAATCTCCTTGGGATGTGTGTGTTTATTTACTAGTGAAAGAATTTAATCTGCTTGGGATGTGTGTCTTTCTTTATGTAGTAAAGGAACTTAGTCTCCTTGGGGATGTGTGTCTTTCTTTATCTAGTAAAAGAGTTTAATCTCCTTGGCATGTGTGAGTTTCTTTATCTTAGAAAATGAGTTTAATCTCCTTGGCATGTGTGACTTTCTTTATCTAGTAAAGGAATTTAATCTCCTTGGCATGTGTGACTTCTTTATCTAGTAAAGGAGTTTAATCTCCTGGCATATGTGCGTTTCCTTATCTAGTAAAGAAGTTTAATCTCCTTAGCATGTGTGCGTTTCTTTTTATCTAGTAAAAGAATTTAATCTCCTTGGCATGTGTGTCTTTCTTTATCTAGTGAAGGAATTTAGTCTCCTTGGGATGTGTGTCTTTCTTTATCTAGTGAAGGAATTTAGTCTCCTTGGGATGTGTGTCTTTCTTTATCTAGTAAAGGAATTTAGTCTCCTTGGGATGTGTGTCTTTCTTTATCTAGTGAAGGAATTTAGTCTCCTTGGGATGTGTGTCTTTCTTTATCTAGTGAAGGAATTTAGTCTCCTTAGGATGTCTGTCTTTCTTTATCTAGTAAAGGAATTTAATCTCCTTGGGATGTGTGTCTTTCTTTATCTAGTGAAGGAATTTAATCTCCTTGGGATGTGTGTCTTTCTTTATCTAGTAAAGGAATTTAATCTCCTTGGGATGTGTGTCTTTCTTTATCTAGTAAAGGAATTTAATATCCTTGGGATCTGTGTCTTTCTTTATCTAGTGAAGGAATTTAGTCTCCTTGGGATCTGTGTCTTTCTTTATCTAGTGAAGGAATTTAATCTCCTTGAGATGTCTGTCTTTCTTTATCTAGTAAAGGAATTTAATCTCCTTGGGATGTGTGTCTTTCTTTATCTAGTGAAGGAATTTAATCTCCTTGGGATGTATGTCTTTCTTTATCTAATGAAGGAATTTAATCTCCTTGGGATGTGTGTCTTTCTTTATCTAGTAAAGGAATTTAGTCTCCTTGGGATGTGTGACTTTCTTTATCTAGTGAATGAATTTAGTCTCCTTGGGATGGAATTTAAATCTCCTTTGGGATGTGTGACTTTCTTTTTAATCTACTTGAGATCTAGTAAAGGAATTTAGTCTCCTTTATCTAGATTTAATCTACCTGGATGTGTGCATTTCTTTATCTCGTGAGAAATTTAATCTACCTGAGATTGTGCATTTCTTTATCTCGTAAAAGGATTTAATCGCCTTGGATGTTTACATTATCTAGTAAAGAATTTAATCTACTTGAGATGTGTGCATTTCTTTATCTAGTAAAGGAATTTAATCTGCTTGGATGTGTGAATACATGTATGTAGTAAAGGAATTTAAGCTGCTTGGGATGTGTGAATATATGTATCTAGTAAAGGAATTTAATCTGCTTGGGATGTATGAATTTCTTTATCTAGTAAAGGAATTTAATCTGCTTGGGATGTGTGAATATATGTATGTAGTAAAGGAATTTAATCTACTTGAGATGTGTGCATTTCTTTATCTAGTAAAGGAATTTAATCTCCTTGGGATGTGTGAATACATGTATGTAGTAAAGGAATTTAATCTACTTGAGATGTGTGCATTTCTTTATCTAGTAAAGGAATTTAATCTGCTTGGATGTGTGAATACATGTATGTAGTAAAGGAATTTAATCTGCTTTGGGATGTGTAGTAGAATATATTTGTATCTAGTAAAGGAATTTAATCTACTTGAGATGTGTGAATTTATTATCTAGTAAAGGAATTTAATCTGCTTGGGATGTGTGAATATATGTATGTAGTAAAGGAATTTAAGCTGCTTGGGATGTGTGAATATATGTATCTAGTAAAGGAATTTAATCTGCTTGGGATGTGTGAATATATGTATGTAGTAAAGGAATTTAATTCGCTTGGGATGTGTGAATATATGTATGTAGTAAAGGAATTTAATTTGCTTGGGATGTGTGAATACATGTATGTAGTTAAGGAATTTAATTTGCTTGGGATGTATGAATACATGTATGTAGTAAAGGAATTTAATTTGCTTGGGATGTGTGAATACATGTATGTAGTAAAGGAATTTAATTTGCTTGGGATGTGTGAATACATGTATGTAGTAAAGGAATTTAATTTACTTGGGATGTGTGAATACATGTATCTAGTAAAGGAATTTAATGTAAATTTGCTTGGGATGTGAATATATGTATGTAGTAAAGGAATTTAATTTGCTTGGGATGTGTGAATACATGTATGTAGTAAAGGAATTTAATCTGCTTGGGATGTGTGAATATATGTATGTAGTAAAGGAATTTAATTTGCTTGGGATGTGTGAATACATGTATGTAGTAAAGGAATTTAATTTGCTTGGGATGTGTGAATATATGTATCTAGTAAAGGAATTTAATCTGCTTGGGATGTGTGAATATATGTATGTAGTAAAAGAATTTAATCTGCTTGCGGTGTGTGAATATATGTATCTAGTAAAGGAATTTAATCTCCTTGCCATGTGTAAGTTTCTTTAAAGTCTAGTAAAATAATTTAATTTCTTTGGGATGTGGGAGTTTCTTTAAGTATAGTAAAGGAAATTAATCTCAATCGGATGTGGGGATCGGATCTCTTTGAGTTTAGTGATATAATATTATTTGGATATAGTAATATTCATAACACAACACAACATTTGTAAAGTGACACACAGATACATACATTCACAAGAAACGATATATATTGTTATTTATATTTTCTTACAAGATAAGGAATAGCTCCATGATCAGGATTTCTGTCAAAGACACCTCCAGAGACCACGGCGACCGGCTTGTCACTGGAAACTCTAGTACCTGTCAGGTCTGTCTGGTCCCCTAAAAGCTGCATTGACTGGTAGGCTGAAAATGAGACATGACCGTATCCGTTGTTGTTATCATTGGTGTTGGCATCATTATTATCATAGTCATTGTCATTATCATTATTGTTATTGTTATTATTATTATTATTATTGTTATTACTATTATTATAATTATTATTATTATTATTATTATTATTATTATTATTATTATTATTATATTATTATTATTATTATTAATATTATTATTATTATTATTATCATTATTATCAATATTATTATTATCATTATTATTATTATTATTATTATTATTATTATTATTATCGACAGCTGGGAATCCCACTAGATCTTGATCTAATTCATTGATACTAAGCTACTGCCGATTAAACACGAACATAGTGCAATTCCCAAGCTTGTGAGAGTTGGCTGCAATGTAAGGTTGGCATGTCTACTCTAGCTTGCAAACATTCCATCATTTTTATAAGAGATTCTCCCTTTCATGCTTTCTAGAGAAATGTGTTTCCTGGCTATGCCTTTGTCCCCTTTTAATATTATGCGCTTGATTCAATAAATTGTAGAATTTATGGAGGTCTGGTTTAAAAGTCTATCGTGGTAACACGATTGATATTACTTTCATGATCTGTATGCCAGCTTGCATTCTTCTGTGTGCTATACTCTACGCATGTGCGTGTTTGGATTTCACATCGAAGCCGGAATATAATAGATGATTGTTATCGTTCTTGTAGCCATACATGATATTTTCAATTTGTTGTTGTTGTTGTTGTTGGTATAGAATTAAGACAGTAGCACTACCACCAGTCAAACTTACCATCTAAGGCTTCATTGATGACACTTCCATCGCTGTAGTTTGTGTTGGTGTATGTAACCTGACCAGGAGAACCGGAGAAATCAATGGCCGTTAGCTGTATTTGGACATTAGTGTCATCCAAATAGCTTGCTATCATGATGAAACACTCATTCCTTAAACATTTTGTCAAAACCACATACGATGTTGACAGTAAATCCAAACATAAGGCTAGGTACGCGCTGGAGCCTTTCCAAAAATGATGACTTCTGAAAAATGGTTTGAATAGATATGTTGATCAGACAAAAAGTTTTTAAGCATGAAATAAAGCGCAGCAAGATCTAATAGAAACTGCATGCAGTGCTGTAATGCATTGGTTGTAAAGTGTTGTCCTAAATGATGTAAAGTGTTGTCCTAAATGAACATGCATTTAAAAACGACATGCAATAGGATAGCATTTGGGAATTAATGAGCAGGAAAAATACAGACCAGAATATTATAGACACTTTATTATTCGTAAAAAATGGTACTTAATGGATAATTTTAAACAATACTTAATGGATATCTATCTATTTTATCTATTTTAAAAAGACACTGATGCAAAAGAGTGTGCACAAAGACACTGATTCGATGCTGGTTGCGTAATAAAGACAACTATTGGACAATGGTTGCTTACTAAAGCCCCGTATTGGATAATGTCATTGTATACAGAGAAACAGAGTGGACAATGCATGCAAACTAAAGACACTGATTTAAGAATGGTTTAAGGACTTTCGGTTTGGTTAGCGAGTAGGACAGACGGTGTGTTACATGTTTATTATTGTGCCGATATACGACATCGTAATGCCAGTTACCGAATTACCAACGATGCTGGATTGTATCATCGACAAGATTTTAGAAGCATCTTGAATCAATACAAATTAGCTGGTAATCAAATAACACGCCACCCTTGTTCTTCGTTTTGATGCCATGAATGACATGTATGGATAGTTGCATCCTTCACGAGAATTAAATAGATACAATCTAGCAGCTAAATGCAAAGGGTACAGGTCAAATAAATACTAGAGTAACTTGATTTATCTAGATATCAGCCGATATCCAAAACAGTGTTATTTACAGTAATATCACACATCAAAACTGGGCAATATAAACTGGGCAGTAGATAGTGAATGTCTTTTGTTTTCTGTTGGGTATGGATGTGTATGGGCTTTACCAGGAAATAGGAAACACAAAATTATATTTGTTTAAAGTAAAGGTTAGAAACCAAGATATCGCAACTCAAGAACTAAATATTATTATTGAGGGAAAATACGATGAATATTTACTATATTTTCATTCAAATAGCCTCCCATTCTATATTACTGAAATATCTCTGTTAAAAGATCGTAGACGTATAACCTGAATTCAAACTTTTAGCTTTTCCTTACGGCAAAACTTATACAAAAAGCACCAATCCTCCAACAATATTTGTACCAGATGTACCCTTGCAACCATAGACAATGAATTCCATTTTGTATTTGTTTGCCCATTGCTTGATATGTATAGAACAATTGTACCAGATGTATCCTTGCAACCATAGACAATGAATTCAATTTTGTATTTGTTTGCCCATTGCTTGATATGTATAGAACAATATTTGTACGAGATATATCCTTGCAACCATAGACAATGAATTCCTTTTGCATTTCTTGTCCATTGCTTGACATGCATAGAACATAAATGTTGAAAGACATTATTTTGTCTGACACCACAGTCACAGTGATATAACCTGATATCGGGAAACAATCCCATATATGTGAAGTGTTTGGTTACTTATTTTAAAGTAACATCATGCTTGTAATTTTATAATTTTCATATTGACTGTGTTATTTCTCTTTACATGTATATGTTTTATGGATGTATCAATGTACAACAACATATTTATAATTTCATGTATATTCTGTCATAACACCAGGTCAGTATCATACGGTACTATGTCTTATATTGAAGTTACTGTGTATTTTTATATGTACTTGTATTTTTGATGTATGTGGCTTTCAAAATCAGGATACAGTTTATTCATTCATTCATTCGCTCATTTATTCATTCAAGATCTTTCTCTACCTATAGCTAGCTACTCATTAACACCTGACCCGAGAGAGGAAAGCAGAGTGAAGTACTTTTTCAGAGGCTGCATACGTCGTGAAAACAACACCTGGGCCAGTAATGGGGTTTCAACCAGTATCATCGTGATTACATGCTCACACCACTATGGTTTGACTACAACGCTACCGTTTTGAGTTGAACATGACAAGACGTTGATTATACAACTTGTGTAATTAACCAACCAAAATTGTGTGCACAATTATCCTGATTAGTCAATGGGGACAATATTATGTAGATAGGTTCTGATTACGGAATACGACGCAAATAGACAGGCGGCAGATTGGGATTTTCTTTCCAACTTGCATCTCCATATTCTGATCTATTTTGATAGTAACGTTTTACGTCTAGAAAACGAGAACCGCGGCGAGAATCGAGCAATAGGATTTATTGATTTTCTTACGGCCAACACTGTTCGACTAAGGCTTTGTTATCCGAGACAATTCATTGTTGCTTTTGACACAACCTCAAGTGTGAATGTAGAACACTGGGTGAATACCAATGAAAGAAAGCGAGAATCAAACAATAAGTTACACGATTCTCGTGAATTTTATAATATCTTGTAGAAATGCACTCTCGTTATACACGAATGCATGTACATAATACAAATGAGCATGATCTTTAAGGAGTACTTACATATCTGAAAATACAATCACAGTGATGTTTCTAGTTGATTCCACCGCAATCCCGTTGTCTTCGTACTTTGTTGACCGACTTGCAATGAGCAAATAGTTGACTCTGGAGAATTAATGAAGGAATCAATAAAAATCTTGCTGATTTCATTTGAGTTGTATTATAACAGAACACTTTATCCTTAAAACATAATAATATGATTGGTTCCATCCCACACAGCAAAAAGAGGTCAATAAGACTGATTGGGGTCCCTAGAGCTTTGATAAAGAATAAGGAAAGACACCCTCATTGCGTCCTTATCAAATTCTGGCCTTTAATACCCTACGAACGTATTGACGAAGGCACGTTTGAATTATGTTTTAAGATATGCTAAGGAAACCAGTTCGAAGAACGGGGTGAAATGGAGGGATTGACTGAGGCTGATATTGGTACTTGGTTGTTAAAAAACCCAACTGTATTTTACTAAAACATACAGTCAAACCTAGGCGTTTGAAAGAAGTTCTCAAAGTTAGTTGCAGGTTCTCTGATGAAAATTCGTATAATGACCAAAATGTTTACATAACAGCCAGAACATTTTTTTATATTTTGTGCTGTCCTATTCATATTCTAATTATGTAAAGGTCAAAGCCATATCTTTACTAATTTCTTCACCCAAGTGACTGAGTATTGTGACATATGATATTTTATGCATATGTGATGTCTTTGCAACATTTGTTTCTGATATTAATATATAATTAATGTTCGATAAATCAGACAGATATAAAAGGGTCACACACACAAAAAGAACACAAAAAAACAACTAAGTAAAGAAGGGCTATAGTATATTGTAAGACCAAGAACATTGGGGGAGGGGGATCCCCAAATCCTCGGATTTGTCAAAAGTAAGATCATACGTTCAACCCATTCTACGCTCAATACGATATTTAGGTCTAAAGGCCTTTTGATTTTACTTAAATATTTTTAATCACCTCACTTTTCGA
Organism: Doris montereyensis; assembly: GCA_037039925.1. NCBI lineage: Eukaryota > Metazoa > Mollusca > Gastropoda > Nudibranchia > Dorididae > Doris > Doris montereyensis. The sequence goes on along the minus strand of JAXRKP010000263.1, from coordinate 301,740 downwards.
GAACATTGAAAACAAAGAATGAGCTTACTCGTTTATATATTTAAAAAGAAAGTAACAGTCATAGATTTAAAGGTGAATAACCCTTAACCTTTTGGGTTGAAAGACCGATACCCCCCCCCATCCCTGGGTCACCCAGTCTCCCTTGTCCTTGGCCGTTACAGTTTTGTCCGTTCAATCAGTGACCACTAACTTTGTGTGACAAGTTCACTTCAGGCAGAAGCTTCAATGTTAGAAATCGAATTGCCTTTGTTTTACGGTATGAATATCTTCCATCATTAAGCATTATGCAGCATATTGGTTAGATAAAAACGGTTCCTTCAAGCCCAAAAGACCACAGCTTATCCCGGTTTCTTTAGCGTGAAGCGGGAGAGGTGATAATAATCATATTCTGGACAGGAGACTAGTCTTGTGTAATTATTTAATCCCAAGCTAGTATTTGCAACCATTTGCGCGTGAGTCACGTGGGGTAAATTGCGCGTCACATGTCTTTCCTAAAGAACACAACGACGGACTTAGCTTTGCCAGGATTCAAACCTGAAAATTCATGATTCAGATTCCGACAACCTAAACACTCCGCCAGCGACGCCTAGAGCCTAAAAATAAATAAATGACTTCCAATTAAAATTTCTTTGCTTTGAGATTATAATAGAGATAAAGATACTCTATTGACTTATGTCACTTTGTCGATTAGATGTTTCTCCAACATACTTTCTAAGATGTATTTCTTTTATTGTTTTATTTTAGACGGAATAATGTTTCTTTTCCAAATGTCCGTCATGCGTCATGATGGGTGCGTATTGTCTGTTTCCTGTGAACGTATGCCTGATGTGTGATGCCTTATTGCATTTTTCCATGTGTGCGTATGAGTGACGCTTATTGCCTATTTCGATGTGCGCATATGTGTGATGCAGGATGCGTGTTTCGTGTTTCCATGTGTGCGTAAGTGTGATGTGTGAGAAGAAGAAGTAGAAGAAAAAAAGAAGAAGAAGAAGAAGAAGAAGAAAAACAATATAATAATAATAATAATAAGAAGAAGAAGAAGAAGAAGAAGAAGAAGAAGAAGAAGAAGAAGAAGAAGAAGAAGAAGAAGAAGAAGAAGAAGAAGAAGAAGAAGAAGAAGAAGAAGAAGAAGAAGAAGAAGAAGAAGAAGAAGAAGAAGAAGAAGAAGAAGAAGAAGAAGAAGAAGAAGAAGAAGAAGAAGAAGAAGAAGAAGAAGAAGAAGAAGAAGAAGAAGAAGAAGAAGAAGAAGAAGAAGAAGAAGAAGAAGAAGAAGAAGAAGAAGAAGAAGAAAGAAGAAGAAGAAGAAGAAGAAGAAGAAGAAGAAGAAGAAGAAGAAGAAGAAGAAGAAGAAGAAGAAGAAGAAGAAGAAGAAGAAGAAGAAGAAGAAGAAGAAGAAGAAGAAGAAGAAGAAGAAGAAGAAGAAGAAGAAGAAGAAGAAGAAGAAGAAGAAGAAGAAGAAGAAGAAGAGAAGAAGAAAAGAAGAAGAAGAAGAAGAAGAAGAAGAAGAAGAAGAAGAAGAAGAAGAAGAAGAAGAAGAAGAAGAAGAAGAAGAAGAAGAAGAAGAAGAAGAAGAAGAAGAAGAAGAAGAAGAAGAAGAAGAAGAAGAAGAAGAAGAAGAAGAAGAAGAAGAAGAAGAAGAAGAAGAAGAAGAAGAAGAAGAAGAAGAAGAAGAAGAAGAAGAAGAAGCGAAGAAGAAAAAGAAGAAGAAGAAGAAGAAGAAGAAGAAGAAGAAGAAGAAGAAGAAGAAGAAGAAGAAGAAGAAGAAGAAGAAGAAGAAGAAGAAGAAGAAGAAGAAGAAGAAGAAGAAGAAGAAGAAAATAATAATAATAAGAATAATAATAATAATAATAATAATAATAATAATAATAATAATACTAATAATAATAGGAATAAGAATAAGAATAAGAATAAGAATAAGAATAAGAATAAGAATAAGAATAAGAATAAGAATAGGAATAAGAATAAGAATAATAACAATAATAATTATAATAATGATAAGAATAAAATTGTATTTGTGTAGCGCTTTATATCGAATTAAGTACACGAGAACTACTCAAAACACATTCACAATGTCCTTCAAAAGGTATCACTGATATGTAAAAACGCTATATAAAACAATTTGCTCTTGAAATTAATAAAATACATCTCTTTAAGGGAATCAATCATACATGTACAATCTTTTAAAATATTATGAAATTTTAAGTGTGTTTTATAGGTTGCAAAACTAGATGCAAATCTCACAGATGGTGGAATATAGTTCTAAACTAAAGGTCACTGCGAAAAATTTAAAATCTTGAGATCTTTGAGTTCTAGTTGGTACATATTATTTTAATAGAAAACATACATTCCCAAATAAAAGCCTAACTGCACCCTTTTGTATTCTCTGAGATTTCTTATTTTGTCCATCTGTGAGACCCGTTAAAAACGAATTACAGTAGTCAAACGGTGACACAATCAAGGGTGCCACGAATGGGTGGTTTTTTTTATGGAATCAAGGAAAAGGCTATTTTTATAGTTACGAAATACATCTACTTTACTCGATTAGTTTCAAAACAGAGCTGGCTCCATTGAACACAACTATTTCATTAAGAATATTGTTGTTAAAGATTGAAAAATTTGTCTACTTTACTCGATTACTTTCAAAACAGCGCTGGTTCCATTGAACACAACTATTTCTTTGCGATTATTGTTGTTAAAGATTGACAAATTCGTCTACTTTACTCGATTAGTTTCGAAACAGCGCTGGTTTCATTCAGCACAACTATATCATCGAGAATGTCGAGTCGCAGTGGTGCCGTAACGTTGACAATAGTCTGTTCGTTGGTGGACATGGTCACACTGATAAAAAGTTTACTCTCCACATTCTCCTTGGAAAACATGACCAAGAAGGACTTTCCTTCAGAGGCCTGGGATCCTGTAGAATTGAATAGGAATCGTCAAATGCAATTATGCTTGTAATACTCTTTTATATAAAAAAACAAACAAACAATGATGTTAACAATAATTTATTATTTATCTAGTGCCAATATCCATGAAAATATGTGCGTTGTTTGCTATGATCATATTATCAATCACACTGATAGTTGAAGAGGATAGTAATACATTATTTCATAGCTAGTAAATTGACGATATAAATACAGAGAGAATAAATTAATCGGCAGATAATCCCTCAACACCCAAAGCCAAAAGAGGTTTTAAAAAAGTCAGTCATGTTCAATAACCATCTCATAAAAGAATGCTGCAAACCATGTTATAAGGGATAATGTATTATTTAAAGAAGGATACACATACCAATGGTAATTCAAACATTGGCACAAAGGATTAATGTATATATCTACTAATCTCTATGATATCAATTCTCTTTCTTCTTGTTATGTGCTAGGTCTGTTTGCAGACATCAGCGATTATTCCTCTCTACCCCTCCTGTTCTCTGTAGCTCTCAAGAAATATGTATCACTTTGTTTATCCCGTCTTGTCCAGACGTTCGTACTTCGTAAGGGTGTCATTTTTGTTCTTCCTTCGTATCTCTTCCGATTGACCTTCCATGTTAGTACAGCTCTCTCGACATCATTCTTTGGGTAGAAATGTCTTATGAAGTTTAATTGTCTCTGTCGTATAGTGTTCATAAGTGATGCTTTTGTGCTAGCCCTCATCAGCACGTCTTCGTTGGTTTGACCCACACAGCCGGAGCTTATCCCGGTTTCAATAGTGTGACGCAGGACAGGTAATAAAAATCACCTCCTGGCCAGGACGCTAGTATAACACAGGCTTGTACCAATCTGTACCTGGGTAGAGTAGGGAAATGCATGTTAAGTGTCTTTCCCAAGGAACACAAGGTCGGACTTCGCTTTGCGTCATGATCCCCAGTCAAGCAGTCTCTACCGCTCGTCCACCGACGCCACGTGGTTTAAAGGTAAATGTACTTTGTCTCGCTTCAACTCGTGTCTTGAATTAATCTGCTCTTCTATTTACAAGTCGCATAAATCAGGCAACAGCTACCAGCTATTTCTTCACGTACGTTTTTGCGGTTGGGCATCTGCAGCCGACATTCCACGATTCGATGGGTCGTTATTCTGTCAATCATTATTCTTATTCTTATTCTTATTCTTATTCTTATTTTTATTCTTATTCTTATTCTTATTCTTATTCTTATTCTTATTCTTATTCTTATTATTAGTAGTATCATTATTATTATTATTACTATTATTAGTATTATAATAAGTATTATTATTATTATTAT
>JAXRKP010000263.1:290000-295000 GCA_037039925.1 Doris montereyensis | reverse complement strand
AACTTTTTGGAATGGAGTGTATCACTCAGGACAATTAGGCTTAGGACAATTTTTTTTTGGAATGGAGTGTATCACTCAGGACAATTAGGGTTGGGACAACTTTTTGGAATGAAATGTACCACTCAGGACAATTAGGGTTAGGACAACTTTTTGGAATGAAGTGTATCACTCAGGACAATTAGGGGTAGAACAACGTTTTGGAATGGAGTGTATCACTTAGAACAATGAGGGTTGGAACAGGTTTTTGGAATATCACTTGGGAACAATGAGGAAATGGAGTGTATCACTTAGAACAATGAGGGTTGGAACAGGTTTTTGGAATGGAGTGTATCACTTAGAACAACTAGGGTTGGAACAGGTTTTTGGAATGGAGTGTATCACTCAGGACAACTAGGGTTAGAAAAACTTTTTGGAATGGAGTGTATCACTCAGGACAACTAGGGTTAGAAAAACTTTTTGGAATGGAGTGTATCACTCAGGACAACTAGGGTTAGAAAAACTTTTGGAATGGAGTGTATCACTCAGGACAACTAGGGTTAGAAAAACGTTTTGGAATGGAGTGTATCACTCAGGACAACTAGGGTTAGAAAAACGTTTTGGAATGGAGTGTATCACTCAAGAGAACTAGGGTTAGAAAAACTTTTTGGAATGGAGTGTATCACTCAGAGAACTAGGGTTAGAAAAACTTTTTGGAATGGAGTGTATCACTCAGGACAACTAGGGTTAGAAAACTTTTGGAATGGAGTGTATCACTCAGGACAACTAGGGTTAGAAAAACTTTTGGAATGGAGTGTAACACTCAGAACAACTAGGGTTAGAACCGGTTTTGGAATGGAGTGCAACACTCAGGACAACTAGGGTTAGAACCGGTTTTTGGAATGGAGTGTATGCTCAGGACAACTAGGGTTAGAAAAACTTTTGGAATGGAGTGTAACACTCAGAACAACTAGGGTTAGAACTGGTTTTTGGAATGGAGTGTAACACTCAGAACAACTAGGGTTAGAATCGGTTTTTGGAATGGAGTGTAACACTCAGGACAACTAGGGTTAGAACTGGTTTTTGGAATGGAGTGTATCACTCAGGACAACTAGGGTTAGAACCGGTTTTTGGAATGGAGTGTAACACTCAGAACAACTAGGGTTAGAACTGGTTTTTGGAATGGAGTATATCATTCAGAACAACTAGGGTTAAAACCGGTTTTTGGAATGGAGTATATCACTCAGAACAACTAGGGTTAGAACCGGTTTGAATGCAGTGTAACACTCAGAACAACTAGGGTTAGAACTGGTTTTTGGAATGGAGTATATCACTCAGAACAACTAGGGTTAGAACCGGTTTTGGAATGGAGTGTAACACTCAGAACAACTAGGGTTAGAACAGGTTTTTGGAAAGGATTGTATCATTCAGAACAATTAGGTTGGGACACATTTTGGAATGGTGTGTATCAATCAGAACAACTAGGCTTAGGACAACCTTTTGGAAGGGAGTGTATCACTCAGGACAACTACGGTCAGAACAACTTTTGGAATGGAGTGTATCACTCAGGACAACTTAGGTTAGAACAGCTTTTTGTATTGGAGCTTATCACTCAGGACAACTTTTGTTAGAACAACGTTTTGAAATGGAGTGTATCACTCAGGACAATTAGGTTAGGACAAGTGTTTGGGATGGAGTGTATCACTCAGGAGTACTAGGTTTAGGACAATGTTTTGAAATGGAGCGTATCATTCAGGACAACTAGGGTTAGAACAACATTTTGGAATGGAGTGTATCATTCAGAACAACTAGGTTAGGACAACTTTTTGAAATGGAGCGTATCATTCAGGACAACTAGAGTTAGAACACCTGTTTGGAATGAAGTGTATCATTCAGAACAACTATGTTAGGACAACTTTTTGAAATGAAGTGTATCATTGAGGACATCTAGGGTTATAACACTCTTCGAAATTAGATTATACCACAATAGCCTAGTTAGTTATTTTGTCATCACTGTACTGTCAATGTAAACAGTTATTTTTTCAATCGCCTGTACATATCTGCAAGAGACTTAAATTTATGTACTGATGGAAACATGATTTCTGTATAGCTTTGTTCCACTAATGTCTTAAATGAGATCGTGCTTGCTTGGTTTGAAATAATGAATCATCGATTACCTGGAGCAATGCACAGGAACGCTAACAATGACAAGGTCATAGCCATCCAGGATCCAGAGGATACCATGACGTCGTGTGACCTCGTAGTCCACATCAAGTCCATAGTTGTCACTTTGTTGACAATTCTGCAATACTACCAGAGGTAAAATATATATTCCTGGGATTTCTTTGTGTGATTTTGTAAATTACTTTGTCAGAGATTTAATAAGATTATATTAATAGTCTGGGCACTACTACATAAATTATTGGAGACAATGATTGACAAACAAAGTCATAACTCAACCGAAAAATAAGAAGAAACAAACATGTGATGTTTCAGGGAATGATAAAAAAGACGAATTTACATCCGCACCACCCCCCCCTCCACACACAACAAACGCGGGCTAATCACTTTGCATCATTTAACCTCCTACTTTAACTTCGAAGTCGGGATTTATCTATCCATCATTGTATGTGACAAGCTCAAGACGGCAATAAATCGATCTATCTATCCATCATTGTATGTGACAATGTCAAGACGACAATAAAGGCCAAACAAACGTCTTCTTCAAGGCGATAAAAAACAAAAACAAAATTATGTACTCCCTTACATCAGCTTTTTGTTGTTGTTGTTGTTGTTGTTGTTGTTGTTGTTGTTGATTCGTTTCATTGTTATTCGTGTTTTTCATATTCTTATTGTTGTCTTGCGTTGTTGAATAATACACTCACTGTGGTTTAAGCATACAGAATGCTTTGATTTCTATTTGTTAATTTCCTTCATTTTATAGGTTCTTTTAATATTTTTGTGTTTTTCTTATTGTTCTTAAACCTTTTCATATTTATTTGTTTATGCTTGCCACAGTAATATTATTATTGTTATGGAATAGATACATTTTGTAAAAGGATAAAAAGTTACAATTTATATTTATGTCGATGAAATGAATGATTTCTCAAGAGCTTGTAGACTTTCGATTTGTGCATACTTTACATCACTACAAAAATATTACTTTGCTGATTATATTGATATAAAAGAAGCTAGGTTTGTCTTACTTTGAGCGCTACAAACTCATTTGTCACTGCACTCAAGACCACCAAATTTTGCATGTGGGTTTGAGATTGCTTGAGGTTCCTAGCATACTAACGTTTGAATCAATACAGTATTTGTAATCTATTGAAAATAGATCGATTGCCTATGAAGAAGATTTGTTTTCGTTAGTAATTCAACGTTTTGGGTCATCGCAAAAAAATCCTGAGTAACCTTACTATTTCATGATGACCCGACCCAATAATCGTATTTGATATAACTGTACCTGGTACTTAAATTGAAATTTCAATTGAAATTGATTTAATTTAATTTACCCACGACTATGGTGATCCTGGGGTTTTGGAAGGATCTTCAACTTTGCCCGGGCTGCCCTGTTAACAGCCAAGATATCTTTAACGTGAACAGAGTGTTGAGACATCTCTTTAATGGTTAACGTTTATGAAACCGTCTTCCAATGGTTAACGTTAAAGAAACCGTCCTCCAATGGTTAACGTTAAAGAAACCGTCCTCCAATGGTTAACGTTTATGAAACCGTCTTCCAATGGTTAACGTTTATGAAACCGTCTTCCAATGGTTAACGTTAAAGAAACCGTCCTCCAATGGTTAACGTTAAAGAAACCGTCCTCCAATGGTTAACGTTAAAGAAACCGTCTTCCAATGGTTAACGTTAAAGAAACCGTCTTTCAATGGTTAACGTTAAAGAAACATCCTCCAATGGTTAACGTTAAAGAAACCGTCCTCTAATGGTTAACGTTAAAGAAACATCGTCCAATGGTTAACGTTAAACAAACCGTCCTCAATGGTTAACGTGAAATAAACCGTCTTCCAATGGTTAACGTTAAAGAAACCGTCTTCCAATGGTTAACGTTAAATAAACCGTCTTCCAATGGTTAACGTTAAATAAACCGTCTTCCAATGGTTAACATTAAAGAAACCGTCTTCCAATGGTTAACGTTAAAGAAATCACCCTCCAATGGTTAACGTTAAAGAAACTGTCCTCAATGGTTAACGTTAAAGAAATCGTCCTCTAATGGTTAACGTTAAAGAAACCGCCCTCTAATGGTTAACGTTAAAGAAACCATCCTCCAATGGTTAACGTTAAAGAAACCGTTTTCCAATGGTTAACGTTAAATAAACCGTCCTCCAATTGTTAACGTTAAAGAAAACGTCCCCCAATGGTTAACGTTAAAGAAACCGTCCTCTAATGGTTAACGTTAAAGAAACCGTCCTCTAATGGTTAACGTTAAAGAAACCGCCTTCCAATGGTTAACGTTAAAGAAACCGTCCTCTAATGGTTAACGTTAAAGAAACCGTCCTCTAATGGTTAACGTTAAAGAAACCGTCCTCTAATGGTTAACGTTAAAGAAACCGTCCTCTAATGGTTAACGTTAAAAAAACCGTCTTCCAATGGTTAACGTTAAAGAAACCGTCGTCTAATGGTTAACGTTAAAGAAACCGTCTTCCAATGGTTAACGTTAAAGAAACCGTCTTCCAATGGTTAACGTTAAAGAAACCGTCTTTCAATGGTTAACGTTAAAGAAACCGTCTTCTAATGGTTCATGTTAATGACATCTTTCTCCAATAGTTAACGTTAATGACATATTTCTTCAATGGTTAACGTTAATGACATATTTCTTCAATGGTTAACGTTAATTAAATCTTTCTCCAATGCTTAACATTAATGAAATATGTTCCCAATGCTTAACCTTGATGACTTCTGGCTTCAATGGTTAACGTTAATCAAATCTTTCTCCAATAGGTTAACGTTAATTAATTATTTCTTGAACATGAAATTTCACTCACATTACTAATGACTATCAAAT
>JAXRKP010000263.1:252500-285000 GCA_037039925.1 Doris montereyensis | reverse complement strand
AGATCAGAAACAGACAGAGACGAGACAGCTCGAGAGAGAGGTGGGAGAGAGAGAGATCTTGAGAGAGAGAAACAGACAGAAGATGACAGAGGGAGAGGGCAGAGAGGATTGTAGGGGAAGAGAAGACTATTACAGACAGGAGAATTAAGAAACAAGATACACAAGGAAAATATTATATAAAACAAGACGAGGGACAAAAAGAGACAATCAAAACGACCAATAGAGAAACAGAGATCAAAGAAAGAGATTCGATTTATACTTTAGTTGTGCATAGATAGGCTTTTAACTGAGAGAGAGATTACGATTTCTGAGAGAGTCCTAAGATAAAAAGATGAGAGAGTAGAGAGATGAATATAAAATTATACTGAGGGAGAAATTATCAGGTGAGAACCTTTATCAGTAACAAGAATGCAGCAAGAGAGAATGCTGAGCTGAATTAATGATGAGAGAGAGAGAGAGTTTCCTTCAACAGAGCAAACATGAGAAAAATCAAAAAATCAGAGAGTTTTACGAGACGAAAGAGAGGTGAAAAGAGAGAGAGGAGAGAGAGAGAAAGAGAGACAGAAGGAGACAAAATAAAACAAAAAAAGACGGAGAGAGACAGACAGACAGAGAGAGAGAGAGAGAAAGAGAGAGAGAGAGAGAGATCGAGAGAGAGAAGAGAGAGAGACAGACAGACAGACAGACAGACAGACAGACAGACAGAGAGAGGGGGGGAGAGAAAGGGGGGAGAGAGATAGAGAGAGAAGGGGAGAGAGAGAGAGAGAGAGGGAGAGGGAGGGAGGAGGGAGGGAGGAGGGAGAGGAGGAGAGAGTGAGGTAGAGAGAGAGAGAGAGAGAGAGAGAGTTAAAGAGAGAGAGAGAGAGAGAGAGAGAGAGAGAGAGAGAGAGAAAGAGAGAGAGAGAGGTTCAAGAGAGAGAGAGAGAGAGAGAGAGAGAGAGAGAGAGAGAGAGAGAGAGAGAGAGAGAGAGAGAGAGAGAGAGAGAGAGAGAGAGAGAGAGAGAGAGAGAGAGAGAGAGAGAGAGAATTAATAGACAGAGACAGAGACAGAGACAGAGGCAGAGACAGAGACAGAGACAGAGACAGACAAGGAGGCAGACAGACATAGACAGAAAGAGACAGAGAGACAGATACACAGACAGACAGACAGATAAATAGACAGACAAACATAGACAGAGATAGAAACCAACATGCAGATCGATATACAGATGGATTAACAAACATACAGAGATGTGAGGAGTAATTATACAAGAGGGAAAGGGGCGGAATACTAATGCTGCAAAACTAAGTGGTACGGCAGGTTGCTTTTTAGACACCTTTTCTTCCTTCCTCTAACAACAAAAAGTTTTAGGAGAGAAAAGGGTGTAAATCTTTAGATCAGGTACATGAGGATGCATTACAAGCAGATGTAAAGAAAAGTTGGTCAGGTGAGAAAGGCTGTAACAGTAGGAAAATACATCGAAGATGAAAGTAATTCACAATCCCGTAACAAAACGATATTCGAAAAATTGTCTTTTACAACAAACGTTCCACAAACAATAGGACTGGGGAGAGGAAAAAATGACTGACACTGACTCTTACTGAGCGCGTGGTCTTCTCGCTGAGTTAAAGCGCACAGTTATTTTTAGATCTATCCCCAGCGAGGACGGAAATAGGCTGGTTCAAGCGTCTTTGGGATATACGGTCTTTGCTTTTACATCACATTGGTGACGAAAATATCAAAGACCAGGCAGACAACATCAAAGCCAACCTATGCTTCTTTGCAAACAACACTATACTTTATCAAAACATCACAACAGTTAAAGAAGCCGACAGCCTCTTTGAAAACATGACTGGATGAAACTACACACATAGGAAACTAAATGGTTTATGGAATGCAATGTCATTAAGTGTCCTGCAATATCATTCACGAACAAGAAGAACCCTCACATAGCTGATCACATCTTGTATGGACAGACACTTGAGCCTATTGACTCCATAAAGTACAACTCTCGAAATCTAACAAAACAAACGCCATCTCATCCAGAATAGGTGTCCAACGAGACATCAGAATAGATGTCCAACGTCTACCCACATCACATACGAAACTTGAATAGATGTCCAATGTCTACCTATATCCCATACGAAACACGAATAGATGTCCAACGTCTACCTATATCCCATACGAAACACGAATAGATGTCCAACGTCTACCTATATCACATACGAAACACGAATAGATGTCCAACGTCTACCTTTATCACATACGAAACACGAATAGATGTCCAACGTCTACCTATATCACATACGAAACACGAATAGATGTCCAACGTCTACTACCTTTATCCAACGTCATACATACGAAACACGAATAGATGTCCAACGTCTACCTATATCCCATACGAAACATGAATAGATGTCCAACGTCTACCTATATCCCATACGAAACATGAATAGATGTCCAACGTCTACCTTTATCACATACGAAACACGAATAGATGTCCAACGTCTACCTATATCACATACGAAACACGAATAGATGTCCAACGTGTACCTATATCACATACGAAACACGAATAGATGTCCAACGTCTACCTATATCACATACGAAACACGAATAGATGTCCAACGTCTACCTATATCACATACGAAACACGAATAGATGTCCAACGTCTACCTATATCACATACGAAACACGAATAGATGTCCAACGTCTATCCTTTATCACATACGAAACAATAGATGTCCAACGAATAGATGTCCAACGTCTACCTATATCACATACGAAACATGAATAGATGTCCAACGTCTACCTATATCACATACGAAACATGAATAGATGTCCAACGTCTACCTTTATCACATAGAAACTTGAAACCAACGTCTACCTTTATCACATCACATAAGAATAGATCCAACGTCTACCTTTATCACATAGAAACATGAATAGATGTCCAACGTCTACCTTTATCACATAAGAAACATGAATAGATGTCCAACGTCTACCTATATCACATACGAAACATGAATAGATGTCCAACGTCTACCTATATCACATAAACGAAACATGAATAGATGTCCAACGTCTACCTATATCACATACGAAACATGAATAGATGTCCAACGTCTACCTTTATCACATACGAAACATGAATAGATGTCCAACGTCTACCTTTATCACATACGAAACATGAATAGATGTCCAACGTCTAAACAAACTGAATAGATGTCCAATCATCCACCCAACGTCTACATCACATACGAAACATGAATAGATGTCCAACGTCTACCTATATCACATACGAAACATGAATAGATGTCCAACGTCTACCTATATCACATACGAAACATGAATAGATGTCCAACGTCTACCTATATCACATACGAAACATGAATAGATGTCCAACGTCTACCTATCACATCAAACATGAATAGATGTCCAACGTCTACATATCCCATACGAAACATGAAACAGTGTCCAACGTCTACCTATATCACATACGAAACACGAATAGATGTCCAACGTCTACCTATATCACATACGAAACATGAATAGATGTCCAACGTCTACCTATATCACATACGAAACATGAATAGATGTCCAACGTCTACCTATATCACATACGAAACATGAATAGATGTCCAACGTCTGTCCAACGTCTATATATCACATACGAAACATGAATAGATGAACGTCTACCTATATCACATACGAAACATGAATAGATGTCCAACGTCTACCTATATCACATACGAAACATGAATAAATGTCAACATCTACCTATATCACATACGAAACATGAATAAATGTCCAACGTCTACCTATATCACATACGAAACATGAATAGATGTCCAACGTCTACCTATATCACATACGAAACATGAATAAATGTCCAACGTCTACCTATATCACATACCAAACATGAATAGATGTCCAACGTCTACCTATATCACATACGAAACATGAATAGATGTCCAACGTCTACCTATATCACATACGAAATCGTGAATAGATGTCCAACGTCTACCTATATCACATGCGAATCGTGAACAGGTGTCCAACGTCTACCTATATCACATGAGAATCGTGAACAGGTGTCCAACGTCTACCTATATCACATGCGAATCGTGAACAGATGTCCAACGTCTACCTATATCACATGAGAATCGTGAACAGGTGTCCAACGTTTATCTATATCACATGAGAATCATGAACAGGTGTCCAACATTTATCTATATCACTTGAGAATCGTGAATATATGTCCAACGTTTACCTATATCACATGAGAATCGTGAACAGGTGTCCAATGTTTAACCTATATCACATGAGATACGTGGACAGGTGTCCAACGTCTACTCAAATGACATGAGAAACGATAATAATATAGTAATAATAATGTTGATTGATAATAATAATAATAATAAAGTTTTGACAACTCCGTTAGTTGCTAACACACTGAAAGTATGCAACATATACAAACACACTCATAAACAATACGGAGGGGAACAAAAGGTCAGAAGAAAAAACAAAACAGGGGAACCCTTCCAACCTTCTCGCTATTAAAGCAACTCGAGCGAGCAACGAAGACCAACTTGATTCATCACAGTATAAAAATAGTTTACAACTCAACGTCACTCTAGTGAATGCCATGTCCGTAGGGAATAAAGCTATTGTTCTCTCCGACTACATCATCGAACAAAACATTTTCATAATAACAGAGAGCTCAGGAGATGAAGTCATCCTTGCCCACCTCTTTCCCGCTCTACTCTCTCAAATTCGAACTAACATCAACAAAGGAAATAGAAAATTTAATCAATAAAATGCCATCTAAAACTTGTGATCTTGACTCCATACCAACCTGGCTGTTAAAGGAGTTCTTAGATATTCTGTCTCATGCCATCTCAACCATCGTGAACAACAGCCTTCATAATGGCATATTTCCATCATCGCTAAAACACGCTAGTATGACCCCTATAATTAAAAAATCATCGTTGAATAAGGACGAACTCAAGAATTATAAACTAATCTCTAATCTGCCAGCCCTGTCCAAGATCATTGAGAAAATTGTTAACCGCCATCTTACGCAACACATTGATAGCAACAAAATGTCGAGACATTTCCAATCTGCGTACAGAAAACACCACAGTACGGAAACATCGCTTTTGAGGGTGCACAATGACATCATTAGGATGATCGACAACAAGTCATGTGTCATGCACGTTTTGTTAGATCTGATCGCCGCATTTGACACTATCGACCATGGAATATTGCTATCGCGATTGCAACACCAATTTGGAATCAACGAGACTGCCCTGACATGGTTCGATACCAGAAGAGAACACAATCGGTATTGATTGATTCTTCGAGATCATTGCCTTTAAAACTTCAACATGGTGTTCCCCAAGGGTCTTTCCTAGGACCAGTTCTCTTTACTCTCTAGACCACTCCATTAGCTGACATAATTGAGAGGCATAACATCAAATATCATCTATATGCAGACGACACTCAACTATACATACCCCTGAGCACCAGTAATCCTGCAGCATCCATTCAGACACTTCAGGATTGCACCACAGATATACAGACTTGGATTAAAAGAAAACAGACTTAGATTAAATGGAGATAAAACATATATAATTGTCTTTGGAACTATTAATGCATGCAACATAAATATTTATAATTCACATATTGAAATGTCCAATGTTGTTAAAAGTTAGGCTTTCTTCTTGAATCTCACGTCACAATGGAGAAGCAAATTAATAAAATATGTCAAACATCTATGTTCCATCTTAAGAATGTTAACAGAATCATATATTTCATTGATGAGGATACTGCTAAAGTTTTGATAAATGCCTTTGTAACCAGTAGATTGGATTACTGCAACTCCCTCTGGTATGTCAAAAAAACATCTATCTAAACTTCAAAAGATACAAAATTATGCAACCAGAACTATTGCTCTTAAAAAGAAATCTCATCACATTACCAATATACTTAAAGATCTCCATTGGTTGCCAGTCAGAGAGAGAATTGACTTTAAGGTCCTTTGTATAACTTATAAAAGTTTAAATAATCTAGCCCCCCTTCCCCCCTATCTACACGAGCTTTTAACCCTCTTATTTTAAACCTAGTCTTGAGTCTAATAATAGTAACTATCTTTGTATACCCCGTACATCGACTCGCTTTGGTGAAAAAGCTTTTTCTGTGTGTGCACCTCAACTATGGAATGGTGTGGATGAATGTTGTAGGAAATTCAGATCTCTTGAATCGTTTAGGAAGTCTCTTAAAACCCACATTTTTAAGAGGGCATATAATGCTTAGCCTTTTTTTAAGCCTTTAACGATCGTTGTTTATGTTAGGATAGCTTATATTTATAATGCATCTTTTGATTATGTCTAAGCGCATTATATATCTCGTGTCTCTTGTAAGAATGCTATATTCAGTGAATATTTTACTAATTCATTGTATCTATCTTTTTAGCTTAATGTATTATTTACAATGTATCTTTTAGGTTTCGTGATCATGTTATACTCTTTGTATGTTTTAAGATTGTTGTATCATTTGAATCTTTTGAGTGGACTCTTAAACCTTCTATTTTAGTATAATCATATGACACATTTTGACTCTTTTAAATATCATCTTCTATGCCCATTATATTTGATTTATGTTGTATTCTATGCTATTGTGAGGTGCTTTACACACTTTTGCGCAAAGGCACCATAGAAGTATATATATATATATATATATATATATATATATATATATATATATATATATATATATATATATATATATATAGATAAGTTGGAGAGCACTTGACAACAAGGAGATCACCGAAATCGATTTTCATTTCAACCAAACTCACCTGACATTAATTAAGTCCCATGTGAATTTGTAAGACAATATCGTCAAATACTAAGGAGATGGTAATTTCTTTCTTTTAGATTTAAAGCAATCGTACGGGAGGAGTATTGTATATTGACATAAACCTGGATTTTTAGAAACAGGCACAGTGTTGTACGAGTGAGGCAATACACCATCCTGTTTCGTGACCAACTGTGTCATGCTCGACTTAGGATATTAAATCTACACAATAATCGTCGTTATATTGCAGATTTTGCTCGAAAAAAAACTCGAGAACATTTTTCAACTCAGTACCTCTTAATAGAAAGGCCGACACCTTACCTCAAGATTACCGAGTCTCCTGCTGTGTATCATCAATGTCCATGTCCAAATAAAGTTGTATGGCAGAGAATGTTGCTCGTGTGACCAAAGTACAAAGTGAGTAACATTTTCTACGCAACATTAACTGCATCATATTTTCTTTTCGTTGATCAAGGTCCTAAAATTTACAGATAGACGAAGTTTGGTCCCCAAAGTGTACACCTACCTCGTTTTCCGATCCGCCTTCATTGTAATGTACATTCTTTCATGCACATTCCGTGACGATCGTGGAAAGTAGCATGAAGTTAGGAACAATATTTGACTTTTAATAGCACAATGATCGAGAAGCGACGACTATCGACGATGTCAACAAACGTAATCGTGCTCATCTCTATATCACCACAATCAACAGCTCTGTTGGACTAGTTATGCCCATAACATTTAGAACATTTAGATATAAAAATGATATATTGACCAACACAGCGAACATTCGAATGGATAAGACACACATAGAGGATATAAGACACCAAGTCTGTTTATGCAGTATATATGAAATGTTATTTAAGGAAAGTAGCAGAAAAGTAAACATCACTTATAGTGTCTGGTTCTATGCGATTTTGGGCCATTCACCTTCATTCCGTGATATTGACCTAAAAAATCAATATTTTGTATGACCTCATTAGGAGATTATAACAACAATGCACCAGAGTTTACCAGAGCGTTGCTTTGTCATTCACGGATCTGTCTCCATATTTGGGTGATGGCTGCACCCAGCTGAGTTGATGTTTGTGGTCATGGTTACAGTTGGTTCAATTGTCTCTGGATGGCATCACGAACGTGTGCAATTGTATTTATCTCCAGAGAACGAGGTGGAGGAGGCACCAGATTAATGTTTTTCTGCCTCATGAAGTCCTGAGTGGCATGGGCATTGCCATGCTAGAATACAAATCTCTGGTGCTTCTGAAAAATATGGTTCACGACTTGGGCGACGTAAATCTATATGCTGTCACAAACTTTTCTCACCCAGTGTCGATGTTCTGGCAGATGAAGGGCCATTGTGTGTACCCAAGACAAAGCCGCCTCAAATCATCCTATTGTCTTTTCCCCCATGGGTCTCTCTCTATGAAATGTCGCCATCGGCGTAACACGTCAATGCCCTGCGCCACTCACGGATGCTCCATTCTCTGGATATGTGCAGAATCTATTTGCGTATGTGATGAGAACCCTCCTCCATTTTTGGTTCCACCAGTTGATGTGAGTTTGTGGCTGCTACAGTCTGCGTGGACGGCCTCGTGAGGTTAGAAGTGATCTCTGGACTGGCTGTCTGCATCATAGACCAGCCGCTGCGGTCAATATCATCTGCATAGTTCTGTTCTTTAATCTGGGGCTGGCTGGTCGTTCCAATTATGTTCCCGGTAGCCTCTGAGTCTGGTAGCCACGACTTCCTCTTGTGCTGATGTAGAGATTATAG
The DNA here is from genome assembly GCA_037039925.1 of Doris montereyensis. Lineage (NCBI taxonomy): Eukaryota > Metazoa > Mollusca > Gastropoda > Nudibranchia > Dorididae > Doris > Doris montereyensis. Next base: position 276,388 of record JAXRKP010000263.1, on the reverse strand, counting down.
CCTGCAGTTGTCGCCGTTCATTTTCTAGTTCTCGGTCAGTCTGTGATAGGGTTTATGGCACGGAAATAGTTCTTCAGCCGATATATAGTGCCGATGAGAATGCCAGAGTCATCAACACCTAGTCAGCACATTAAACATTTTTTGGTATCTTGTTTCAAATCGTTTTGTCCGATTTCAGTATTTGTTGACTCTGAATTTATAGTCATGGCGTCTGTGACTGAGGCAACACAGCTCTTTTACCGCCGTCTTCATATGACAAGTGAGTACCCTTGAGTGGATATGACAATGAGTACCCCTGAGTGGATATGACAAGTCAATATCTTTGAGTGGATATGACAAGTGAGTACCTTTGAGTGGATATGACAAGTGAGTATCTTTGAGTGGATATGACAAGTGAGTACCTTGAGTGGATATGACAAGTGAGTATCTTTGAGTGGATATGACAAGTGAGTATCTTTGAGTGGATATGATAAGTCAGTACCCCTCAGTGAGTATGATAAGTGAGTATCCCTGGGTGGGTATGACAAGTGAGTACCCCAGAGTGGGTATGACAAGTGAGTACCCCAGAGAGACAAGTGGTACCCCAGAGTGGGTATGACAAGTGAGTACCCCAGAGTGGGTATGATAAGTGAGTACCCCTGAGTGGATATGACAAGTGAGTACCCCAGAGTGGGTATGACAAGTGAGTACCCCAGAGTGGATATGACAAGTGAGTACCCCAGAGTGGATATGATAAGTGAGTACCCCAGAGTGGGTATATGATAAGTGAGTACCCCAGAGTGGATATGAAAAGTGAGTACCTTAGAGTGGATATGATAAGTGAGTACCCCTGAGTGGATATGATAAGTGAGTACCTTTGAGTGGATATGATAAGTGAGTACCACTGAATGGATGACAAGTGAGTACCCCTGAGTGGATATGACAAGTGAGTACCTTAGAGTGGATATGACAAGTTAGTACCCCTGAGTGGATATGACAAGTGAGTACCTTTGAGTGGATATGAAAAGTGAGTACCTTTGAGTGGATATGACAAGTGAGTACCTTAGAGTGGATATGACAAGTGAGTACCTTTGAGTGGATATGACAAGTGAGTATCATTGAGTGGATATGACAAGTGAGTACCTTTCAGTGGATATGATAGTGAGTGGTTATGACAAGTTAGTACTTTTGGATATGACAAGTGAGTACCCTGACAAGTGAGTACCTTTGAGTGGATATGACAAGTTAGTTGAGTGATATGATATGACCTTTGAATATGTGAGTACCTTTGGATATGACAAGTGGATATGACAAGTTAGTACCAAGTGAGTACTTTGAGTGGATATGACAAGTTAGTACCTTTGAGTGGATATGACAAGTTAGTACCTTTGAGTGGATATGACAAGTGAGTACCTTTGAGATATGTGGATATGACAAGTTAGTACCTTAGAGTGGATATGACAAGTGAGTATCATTGAGTGGATATGGCAAGTGAGTACCTTTGAGTGGATATGTTACAGTGGAGACAAGTTAGTACCTTTGAGTGGATATGACAAGTGAGTACCATTGAGTGGATATGACAAGTGAGTACCTTGAGTGGATATCACAAGTGAGTACCTTTGAGTGGATATGACAAGTTAGTACCTTTGAGTGGATATGACAAGTGAGTACCTTTGAGTGGATATGACAAGTGAGTACCTTTGAGTGGATATGACAAGTTAGTACCTTTGAGTGGATATGACAAGTTAGTACCTTTGAGTGGATATGACAAGTTAGACCCCTGAGTGGACAAGTGAGTACCTTTGAGTGGATATGACAAGTGAGTACCTTGAGTGGATATGACAAGTTAGTAGTGGATATGACAAGTGAGTACCTTTGTGGATATGACAAGTTTGAACTAGTGGATATGACAAGTTAGTACAAATGGATATGACAAGTAGTACCTTTGAGTGGATATGACAAGTGTACCTTTGAGTATATGACAAGTTAGTACCTTTGGAGACAAGTGAGATATGACAAGTGAGTACCTTGAGTGGATATGACAAGTGGTATATGAGTGGATATGACAAGTGAGTACCCTTGAGTGGATATGACAAGTGAGTACCTTTGAGTGGATATGACAAGTGAGTATCAAGTGGATGAGTACCTTTTGAGTGGAAATGAGTGGATATGACAAGTGAGTAGTACTTTGAGTGGATATGACAAATGTGACAAGTTATATGAGTGGATATGACAAGTGAGTACCTTTGAGTGGATATGACAAGTGAGTATTTGAGTGGATATGACAAGTTAGTACCTTTGAGTGGATATGACAAGTTAGTACCTTTGAGTGGATATGACAAGTGAGTACTTTTAAATGGATATGACAAGTGAGTACCTTTGAGTGGATATGACAAGTGAGTACCTTTGAGTGGATATGACAAGTTAGTACCTTTGAGTGGATTTGACAAGTGAGTACCTTTGAGTGGATATGACAAGTGAGTACCTTTGCGCGGATATGACAAGTTAGTACCTTTGAGTGGATATGACAAGTGAGTACCTTTGAGTGAATATGACAAGTTAGTGCCCCTGAGTGGACATGACAAGTGAGTACCCTTGAGTGGTTTGACATACATAATTGTTTTATTGCTCAAACAACCAAAGAAAATATGGCATTGTTTAAATGAGGTCGATCAAACAAGTTCAGATTGCGTTTGAACCAGAGAAGTAAATAGTGTCGCATGTACGTTACATTTCTTATGTTAAAAAATTGTCGTTTTTCTTCTGTCTGTCGGTATTAAATGTTTGGGCAATCAATTTCCTCTTTGCACACATCTGTGGTTTTGAGAAATAATAATAATAATAATAATGAGGTATTTATATAGCGCCAATATCCATTTGAAATACTCAGTGGCTCTTAACATGATTCCCAATAAAGATAATAAAAAGGTTTACACATCTAAGCTCATTCATCGACAATTAAAAGTAAAATATCAAAAATCGTGAAATGAAAAATTATCATCGACAATTAAAAGGGCAATATAAGATATCATGTATAAAAACTTAACAGCACGTTTATATTAATATCAAAAAGATCTTCAACTCATAGTAAAGTTTTATACTAAGAACAATTTCTTAAAGAGTTCAGTTTTCAATTTTACATTTAAAGACTTTTTATTTCTTGTGTCCTCAGTCAAGGAGTTCCACACTTCCGGTGCAGCAAATTCAAAAAGTCTGCAAGAGAAATTTGATTTGGGTATATTCTTGACAAAGACAGTTTGAGATGATGATCTAAGTTGCCGTAAAGGTTGATGGATTTTAATGAGATCTTTCAAACAGCTTGGTCCCATATTATTTAGATTTTTAAATGTTAGAAAGGCAATTTTGAAATTTATTCTAAACTCCATTGGAAGCCAATGAAGGGATTTCAGAATTAGGGTTATATTATTTCTAGATTTGGTTTTGGTGATGAGTCTGGCTGAGACATCTTGAATTGTTTGCAATCTTCGGAGTGAGGACTTAGGAAGACCATACAAACGAGAATTGCAATAGTCCAATTTGCTTGTTATTATTCAGTGAACGATCAATTTAGTTGCGTCAGGGTCTAGAAAGTCTCTTAAACGGCCTATGTTATTGATTTGAAAGAAGAGACACTGAAATAATTTTGTTTTGTGAACTTTCATAGTTATATGTGGTAAAAAAAACAAAAACGCCAAGATTTCTAACGTTTGAACAGTCTTTGATGGTACAACAGTTAACAATTATTTTATTTATAATGACATTGAACTTTTTATTCTTAAAAACAATAAGTTCAGTTTTGTCGTCGTTCAGCTTAAGTTTGTTGTATACCATCCATGCCTTGATTGCCTTAACACAATGTTTGATTTTAATGGACATTTACAGATGCCAAATCAGACGTGCCGGCATGTATAATTGGGTATATCGGCGTAACAATGATACGCCAATCTATATTGTGTAAAGCTATTGCTTAGTGGTGCCGTGTGCAGCGTGAACAAGAAAGGTCCCAGTACTGATCCTTGTGGTATACCATATTTAAGTACAACTGGTGTTGACAGCACGCTATTTATTGATACTCTCTGAGTTCGGTTAGAGATATATGACAAACCAATGCAGCACATTCCCTGTAATGCCAAAGGAATTTTCCAGCCGTTGAAGAAGCAGATTATGGTCGACTGTGTCAAAGGCTGCACTCAGATCGAGAAGCAGCAGTAACATGTTGTCGCTGATGGAAAGTTGGTCAATTATATCTTTATGAACAAGGAGGAGTGCTATCTCCTTGCTGTGCCATGTCTTATGCACTGATTGTAGCTGCACTTGTGATGATATGTCAATCAACAAGAGATGTTCTTTCAGTCTTTTACCCATAACCTTTTCAACAAATTAGAGATGAAGTTCAGGTTGGAGACCGCGAAAGTTTTAAAGAATTTCTGGATCAAGATTTTATTTCTTTAGCAGTCGTGTAACATGATGGAGGGAAGTCAACATTTGATGTTGAACACTTTACTATAGATGTGATTGGTTTGATTATTTCACTTAGGCAAGTTGTATTAGCCAAGTTCGAGTATTACCTAGATCACACAATTTGTTTGGGGCTTGTTTTATTAACGCTTCAACTTCATCTTCAGTGGCAAGTTTAATTTCATTCGAGAGTTTTATCGTGTTGCCTTATATCTCCAGATTCTGGTGAGATATGGTTGTCAAGTTCACTGCGAATGTTATCTATTTTCTCTATAAAAAGTTTCCAAACCTCTCTACAGGTTCGTTCTTATCGTTGTGCGTTGACATCGTGCTAGCAAGACTATTATTCTTAAGAAGTCCATCCATGATTTTAAACAAAGCTTTTGAATTCCTTTGTTTTTGTTAATGTTTTTTCGAATTAACATTTTTTTAGCTTCTTATATGGTCAGATTTGTATCATTTCGAATAGCTTTTTAGATGTCTTTATGTATTTGTAACTTTGATTTTTGCCAAGTGTTTTCAGCATTACGACGTTTTGTTTAGCTTCCTTATATCATCTGTAAACCAACGTGTATTTGGATGCATTGTGACCAAAGTTGCTTTTATAGGAGCGTGATTGTCGAGTACGTTTTTGATAGCCTCATTAAAATGTTCATCTTGTTCTCAACAGTGTTTTGTTTGCCTACCCTTTGAATGATCTTTGCTTCTGAAATATCAAGTCTCATTCATCTTACTCATATCTATGTTCTTCCTTTGGAGTTTTGGTTTCTGACAGTCAAGATTGAATAGCACTGTGTGGTCGTCCGAAAAGTGATTTGATTTCACCCTAATGGCATTGATCAATTTGTACGCAGAGTGTATCAAGACTAAATCTAAAATGTGGCCATGTTCGTGAGTTGGCACATCTACTTGTATGACATTTAGGAATGTATCATGTCTTTCAATCTTTTAGTCCTATCATTGTCAATATGAATATTTGTCAGTTTTATGAAAGTTTTATGGAACGCCAGTTTTATGAAAGTACTCTTCTTAACAGTAAACCATTCAAATCATACATACTGCAACTATTTTTATGTCATTGTAGCTATTTTCAAGAATATATTATTTTTCAATTAACACCATTATTCAGCAACCAAAACCTCGCTAACTGTGAAATACGGTAATGTGAATGTCACGGATATGAAACCTTGTGAAAGGCATCGCCTAAATAGTGCGACCGACAATGAGAAAGCCTTCATTTATAGTTATGTCAGGAAGTGGGTTCGGAAATTAACATGGGACAACCAATTGCGCTCACTGAAGCTTAACTCTATAGTGGCGATCGATATTACCTCCTGCAGTGGATGCAATATTTCTTAACAAATAAACGCTTTATGGCATTGTTTGTGTGAAACACATTCTTGTTCTGTTCGATATCAGTTTGCTCATGTGCCTAGAAGAAAAACGGTGTTTTTAAAATGCGCAGTAAAGCGTAAAAAAAGTGCGACGAGCACTTCAAAACCGCAGGCTGGACATGCGGTGTACTGGTAGCGTTTGGTCTATTCCAACGTTACACACGGTGTACTGATAGCCTTTTGCTCTATTCCAACGTTACATGCGGTGTACTGGTAGCCTTTTGGTCTATTCCAACGTTACATGCGGTGTACTGATAGCCTTTGGTCTATCCCAACGTTACATCCGGTGTACTGATAGCCTTTGGTCTATTCCAACGTTACATCCGGTGTACTGATAGCCTTTTGCTCTATTCCAACGTTACATGCGGTGTACTGATAGCCTTTTTGGTCTATTCCAACGTTACATGCCGTGTACTGACAGCCTTTTGCTCTATTCCAACGTTAAATGCCGTGGACTGGTAGCCTTTTGCTCTATTCCAACGTTACATGCGGTGTACTGATAGCCTTTTGCTCTATTCCAAAATTAAGACCACAGGTTGAATGGGGCTTCGTAGTCTAAAGGCACGGTGTCCGTCTCTCAACCTAGCAATATAATCACTCGACCACCGACGCCACAAGCATAGTGATTTCAAAATCGAAGGCGATCTAGGCTTGTGAGGAAGCGAAGTCAGCACTGTTCATAGTGCCTTCTCTTTTCGAGGCGAGACCATGTATTCCGACACGTGTGTTGGGTTTAGGATAAACCATATTGATTAAGCTTGAAATATACAATCTAAAAAAACCGAACAACATTGTGTTGGGTTTAGGATAAACCATTTTGATTAGGCTTGAAATAAACAATCTAAAAAAACCGAATAACATTGAACAATAATATCTAGTAAAAGCAGAATCCTATTCTAACACAATGATGCTCTTTCCGGGACAACAATTTTGTGATGTAAAGATGCCACTTTTTTCAATCATGACAAGTTGTCTTCGATACCTTGACAATTGCTCAAATATAACATCTTGACCTATCGTAAAGGACGAATACGAGGGGCCATTTGGTCCCTGATAAAGATCTGTTGACATTTGAAGACATTTTCTTGGCGGCCATAGTCGACCTGTTCTTCCTTAATGTTTTACTAACCCTACCAGGGGAAAATAATAAAATTTGTCCCAACTTATAGAGACCAACCAATCTAAAGATGTTCTTAGTCTCTGAAGCATTTTTAAACTTTTGGTTTTATTCATTTCATTTACCTATAGCCACAACTAAGATGATATCGGGGTTTTTTGGAAGGATTTTGTTTTTTTACTTTGCCGAACTGTCTTGTAAGCAACCAAGGGATCTTTAAAGCGCATAGACCGTTGTGATCTGCGCACGGGACCTCCTCTTTATCGTCTGTCTCCTATGGGACTAGGAGTCGACCCACCTACCTGGACCCCGGAGGAGAGGTAAATTTTACTCGAAAAAAACTCGAGAACACTTTTCAACTGTCGGCGAAGCTTAAACCCACTCCCTCTGGGTTGAGAGGCCGACACCTTGCCTCTGACTACCGCATACCCTCTTCGTCTGTGGACGCTGGCCATAGCATGGAACGAATAACGAACTCATAAAGGTTGCAGCGAACCAGACCCATAAACAATATTGTAGACATTAGCTCAATACTTCTATTTTCCGCATTAATTCTTCATGAAACCCTGAACAATGGTTTTCGCAGACAAGAGCGGAAACGTAGTTCTTAGTCTTCCAATCTACGCTGATTTCATTGTCTTTGATTGTTAATTACGTTATGTCTTAAACGAATGCAGTCTTTTGTTTTCAATGGTGTGTTCCTAATATTATTGTTATGGTGATTCACGATTCTTGACATTCCTTCCGATTTCAAGCTGTGTAACGTGTATGGATGGATACAATAGAGAATAGGTTTGAACCAACGCTTCCGTGGGGCACGTCAGTTGCCCTGACAAACAAAAAGCATGATTCCGTAAGATAAGAGAATCAATAGAGTAATAATCAATGAAGCTGTTTATAAACAGTAATAGTTAAAGAAAGACTTTTAAGCACCAACTATTGGAGCAAGAGTTCTTTAACGTCAACAATTGCAGCAAAAGTTTGTTTAACATTAACCAATGGACTAAGAGGTCTTAAATATTACCCATTAGAGTAAGTGATCGCACAGGACATAAACCTTGATGATTCAACTTTCCTGGAGGACGTCAGTAAGCATTTTTAAGACTAAAATAACCTTCAAAATTACAACATCTTATTTTAATGTGTTATGATATGAATGTTGATAAAGCACAATCTCAGATATTGTTATTGCGTCGCACGCTTAGGATATGAGGTTTGAATCTAGACCATAGTGTCGTTGGTACGACAAGCTGGGTGCTACCACTTAACCATATCATGTTATCGTTTCGAGATACGACTACTCACTTCTTTAACGGTTATCACGGGGTTAAAAACACCCCCAACTTATGTGGGCGTGACATTAACAATTCCGATTTAGATAAATTTAGATAAATCATTGCGACACACATTCAGTATGGGTTTTTTTTATTAATTACTAATCAATAATATTCACAGACACTAACATAACTTCTACTATACAAAATAACGTTCTCATAAGTAAAATGCTAGGTAAGCCGTCCATATGATGGGTTCTGATTTCGTCGATATGGAATCAACTTGTTTATCTGTTTACATCGCCGTAGCAATAATAAGCTATATATTTCAAGTTAACCTGTTTCATAATATAAAATGTAATATATTACTATCGTGAAGCAATTGAATAAAAAAAAAAAAAACAATAACTAAAAACTACGAATATAGCCGGGACCACGTTTGTTTTGATCTATCCATCCTTGATCCATGTATCACGATTAAGGGGGTATGAGTCCTGAGAAAGGCAGTTTTACCACAAATGGGACAAATCTCGTTTTTAAAACTACTGGATTTCCTTCACATTGATACCATAAACAAGCTCAGTATCGACTCTTTCACTTAATACGATTTTTTTTAGAAATTATACTGGCCGAACTTTCAACGCATCAGTTGTACCATAAAAGCCAGACATTGTGTTTAAAGTATAGCAAGTTGGTATTCATTTTAATTATTGCAAAGTACTCCATCCAAAAAGAGGCAGGGAGCAGTTGACCTAGGATCGTCAAGAAATATTTGAGAGCCCCTAAAGATTTCATGACGTTTCAAAGTATTATACTATTCTCTTCTAGACGAACTTGCGAAAAACGTTCACATAGCGAAACAAAAATTGTAATAAATGCGATTTTCTCAAAATGTAACTTTTTGACTGTGATTTGCGATTTACGTTTTCATTTATTTTCAGGTTGCCCCCAATTTTGGTGAATGGCATCTATGACTTACTTACTTACTTACTTACTTACTTACTTACTTACTTACCATTATGCCAGTTGGCACGTAGGGCAGCAATGAAGCATTTCCATCTCTCTTTTTCATTGAAAGCGTCTTCATGGAATTCCACGTTTCGCCGCAATCTTTAATCTCATTCTCTGCTGTTTTACTTAAAGTTGTCTTTGGCCTGCCACGTCTCCTTTTCCCTTCAGGGATCCAATGTAGGGCAGTCTTCTTCTTTTCTTAAAACATGCCCTATCCACCTCCATCTTCTTTTAAGCAAGATGTCCTGCGTGTGGTCTATTTTGCATTTTCAGAGAACAATCTTGTTTGACATTTTGTTTGTCCAAAATATATTTGGTATTTTTCGCAGACATGTGGTGTGGAATGAGGATAACTTGTCCGTATCCCTGTCTGTCAATCTTCAGCATTCAGATCCATATAGTAGAGTTAATAGGAACCAGCTTTGGTATATTTTTAGTTTGTTTTAATATTATATGCTTTTATTGTCCATACATTTCGAAGTAGTTTGAAGGAGTTTCTTGCTTTGTTTAGACGTCTATTGATGTCTTTGTCAGCTCATCCGCTACTTGTGACAACTTCGCCTAAATATGTAAATTCCTTCATTGTTTGTATGCTATTGTTAATGATGATGATTGGAGATGGATTTTGTATATTTAATGTCATTAGTTCAGATTTTGTAAGGCTTATTTTTAAACCTATCTGTTGAACAAACGAGCTTAGCTTAGCATGTGATGATGTAAGTGTGCCAATAGTGCCAAATCATCAGCAAAATTTATATCCTCTAGCAAAGAGAAGATACTCCATCTAATTCCTCTGTGTTGATCACTGGTAGTTTACTTCATCACCCAGCCTATAGCAATAATCAAGATGGTTGCTGACATCACTCACCCTTGTCTGATACCAGTCTTGATTTCAAAATTTTGATTGCCATTTCCAACTTTATATGTGAATTCATTGTAGAAAAATTTTAATGAGCTGTTGGGGTATTCCATAATTCCATAGAATTTTCCAAATGCTTTTCTCGATGGAGGCTATCCAATACCTTTTCAAAATCAATGAAGTTTATATACAGTTGTCTCTGCCATACATTGCATTGCTCTATAATGTTTCTTAATGTAAAAATTTGGTCCGAGAAGTTTCTTTCTTTCCTAAACCATGCCTGTTCATTTCGTATGTAGGTATCAACGGCGTTTGATATTCGTTGTATTATTACTTTTGCAAAAAAAATTACTAGGGATAGACAGGAGTGTTATTCCCCCTTCAGTTATTGCAGTCCCGAAATTTGCTTCTTTGAGAATCTTTATTATTATACCTTCATTCCATTCATCCGAGTTTTCTTTTCTGTCCATATTTTGGTGAAGATAGGATGCAGCATTCTTGCTGCAAAAGCGGGTACAGCTTTAAAAAGTTCAGCGTTTAAGTTGTCTATGCCTGGGTTTTTCCATTCTTTAGAGTTTTAATAGCTATTGTTCTTTCATTTAAGCTAGGCGGCTCTATACTAATATTCAAATCTTCTTGTGCCTCTTCAAAGCTTGTTTCTGTTGGAGATGGTGTCCTGTCTAAAATTTCCAGAAAATTGTTTGCTCCATCTTGCATCTTTTTCAGGCTCAGTCGTGAGAAGCTCTCCTTGTTTGTTTGTAATAGGCGGATCTGAAGCAGTACAAAATTGATCCCACCAACGATTTTTGATTATCTCTTAAAATGTTTGCAAAAATGTTTTTTCTTGCGATTAAATTTGCCAAAAATTGGAAAGTTTGCGACGCATTTTCAAAAAGATTATAAATTCAAAACTCTTTCCTTTATCTAAACTTGCTAGTAGATGCGACTAAATATTGAAACAAATCATATGTGTGCAAAGTTACAGCCACCTTTGTTTAAAAATGAAAAGGCCTATTTGAATACAAGTTGTAGGTATTTTTGCAATGAAAATCCAAGATGGCGGCGTTCCCGTGGCAACCATATGAAAAAATATTGTTTTCAGTTATTTTAGACATGCCGAGTACAATGGTGGTAGTTAAAATTGTCTATATCAAATAATAAAGAAAATATATTCAGGACCAGGATGGTGAATCTATTCCTTATATAGTGCTATTTTTTACAAAGAGAACTAAAAACTAATCAACAATATTCGCTGACATCAAGAGAACTTCCAACATACAACATACAATTATCATACCTAACTCTGGTAAGCTTAAATAAATTACATATGTGAAGAAATGAACTAATTTACCTCTCATATTACAGAATTGCTGAGGAGGTGACGTCTACTGCTACGTCGTTGATGTGGAAGTCAGAGCTGTTTATGATGGCCTCACGATCCTTGATAGCTATTGGCTTATCTACGATTATGTTACTGTTCATTACTCCTGGTAAATGAACCCATCATTTTTAACAAAATGCAATGATTGTCTTTAAACTTTTCAAGAACCAAAACGATTTCTGTATTTCTGTTTTTATTTATAAACTTACTTTATTGCAAATGAGTGCCGATTTTTTTTAATGATATAGAAAATAATATTGTAGTCACACTTATGATAACTAGACTAGTTATTGTGACTCGAAAGAAATATTGTGAAAGCATCTAACATCAAATGTAATTATCAAAAACTAAATTATGTTTTTACAGTTTTCATTTCAGATATTTCTAATTTTAGTAATGAAAGCTTCAAACTAATGTCCTTAAATTATCGTTATCGAATATTTTATATAGTGAATAGTATTAATTGCTTGACAAATCTTAAAAATGAGGTATGAAAGTAAATTAATAATGAGAATGAGAATAATAATAATAATAATAATATTAATAACAATAATAATAATAATAATAATAATAATAATAATAATAATAATAATAATAATAATAATAATAATAATAATAATAATAATAATAATAATAATAATAATTATACAAGTAATAATAATAATAATAATAATAATAATTATAATATTAATAATTCTAATAATAATAATAAACAAAACAAGTAAAAATAATAATAATAATAATAATAATAATAATAATAATAATAATAATAATAATAATAATAATAATAATAATAATAATAATAATAATAATAATAATAATAATAATAATAATAATAATGATAATAATAATAAAGATAATAATAATAAAGAACAAGAAGAATAAGAAGAAGAAGAAGAAGAAGAAGAAGAAGAAGAAGAAAAGGAATAATAATAATAAGAAGAAGAAGAAGAAGAAGAAGAAGAAGAAGAAGAAGAAGAAGAAGAAGAAGAAGAAGAAGAAGAAGAAGAATGAAGAAGAAGAAGAAGAAGAAGAAGAAGAAGAAGAAGAAGAAGAAGAAGAAGAAGAAGAAGAAGAAGAAGAAGAAGAAGAAGAAGAAGAAGAAGAAAAAGAAGAAGAAGAAGAAGAAGAAGAAGAAGAAGAAGAAGAAGAAGAAGAAGAAGAAGAAGAAGAAGAAGAAGAAGAAGAAGAAGAAGAAGAAGAAGAAGAAGAAGAAGAAGAAGAAGAAGAAGAAGAAAAGAAGAAGAAGAAGAAGAAGAAGAAGAAGAAGAAGAAGAAGAAGAAGAAGAAGAAGAAGAAGAAGAAGAAGAAGAAGAAGAAGAAGAAGAAGAAGAAGAAGAAGAAGAAGAAGAAGAAGAAGAAGAAGAAGAAGAAGAAGAAGAAGAAGAAGAAGAAGAAGAAGAAGAAGAAGAAGAAGAAGAAGAAGAAGAAGAAGAAGATAATAATAGTATCAACAACAAGAATAATATGGGTTCATAACAATACGCTCAAATTCGCTCTACGATGACAGTGTAAAAATAGCATATTCTAATACAGATAAAACGACACTGATATTATAGTACATACCTAGATAACAAAACATAATTCGTGATATATCGAAAACACAACTACACCCTTAAGATATATTAATCATGTATTCAACATGGTATTTTGAATGTCAACATAAAACGCACTGTTTTGAACGATCTCTTGAAGGAATTGAGTAAATTGACTATAAGGTGACAGTGTAGTACATCTAGACACGTTAAAAATAGTTAGATTTTGACATTTTACGATCTAGTGAGAATACATTACAGGTTTTAAGCTGTCGACATGAACAATGAACATTAATATCTAACTTCAGATACTCAGTGGCACCATCATGATGAATGCATTTACAAACAAAACAGACCAATTAAAACCCAAATCTCTTCTACACCGGTAATGACTGAAGCGACTGTATGGCAAATTTGATGTGGTTTCGCCTTTTTTATTTTCGTTAGAATTCTTGCTGCTTTATTTTGTAACAATTTGAATCTATGCAATGAGTTCCATGACAGTCCGTAGATAATAGAATTGTAATAATCCAGACGACACGTTACGAATGAATTTATCAAAAGTTTGCAGGTTTCAACATCTAGGACGTCTCTTATATGGCTGCTACTCTTGAGAATAGCATGTATGGCTTGAGATACTTTCACTATGTGGTTGTTCGTGTTTACCAATTCATCAATGTAAAATCATAAATTCCTAGCAACTAGAGAGTTCTGAATACGAATTTTGTCGATGAGCAGTTCATTGAGGATTGTTTCTGCGTCATATTTCTTTAACACAATAAGTTCGGTCATACCTGTTATTTGATGACACTGAAAAGTAGAGCTGAGTATCGTCAGTGTAAAAAAGATCTTCGATTCCGTGCGATGTACTGATGTCACATAGGGGTTTTATGTAAAGGGTAACATACGGACCAAGGACCCACCCCTGAGGAACACCAAATTTGAGTAGTGTCGGGTTTGGAGGGGCACCGCTTACGTGGACTCACTGCTTGAAAACTGTTTGAGTGTTGCGTCTGTCATTCCAAAGAGGTGACACATTCTCCTCAACAACATCTCGTGATCGACGGTGTCAAATACTGCGCATAGATCCGGGAACAACAGTTCAAACATCCCATAACAGCAAAAAAGACTAGGAAGAACGGTAGAATATCACATAACAAAAGGAAGGACAAAGATATATATATATATATATATATATATATATATATATATATATATATATATATATATATATATATATATATATATATATATATATATATATATATATATACATGTACTTGACAGTTTGTATCTAAAAATCAACGTTTTTTGTTGCTAAGCCGTTAGGAGTTAGTAACTATGATGTGCGTATGTTCCAAATGTTCTCAAAGGATTTTATCTACCAGGAATTATGTTTAATTTAGAAATTGAAGTAGTATCATTCAAGTCTTTTCGTGTAACCTCAGTATCACGTGCTGACTCGACCCAACAATCCTTCTTAACATTACCTTGGGTGTAACAACATGCTTCCTGGGATATTATAATACAGTGACGTAGTTTATTGGAAACTTACACTAAATGTATTCTCTCCATGATAATGTTGTGCAATAAATTTGTTTGTGTTTTCCGAATGTGTACAACCAAGATAATTCATCCTTCCTTCCTGTTTTGTGACAATATCAAGCTGCACACAGTAGAAGAGTAACTGCCAGTAGTTTTCAAAGTGGCGGTATTGAATTTTATTCTACAGAAATCAAGGCCAACGAAGGGAAATTATTCTTAATCATATTTCCCAAAGAGAAGGCGGGTGCCAACTTATTTCTCAGTGTGACAATGGCCACCAAAGAAAAGACTGCAGTGAACGTCACAGAACCTAAATTCCTTCTGCTGCTCAGTGAATCCTTTGTGTTGGATGAAATTACAGTGTCGAAACTAATCCAGTTAAGTAAACTAATCCGTCAAAAATATGTCTCATTATATTCCCTTTTATAGCATCTCCAGCTATTTCTTATCTTCTCCATATGAACTATTCTTACCTTATATTTGTTGATAATATAAAACAATAATTTGGATGAATGGAGAGGAAAATGATGAAAAACCGTGTTTAAAAAGGGCTAAGAATAATCTCATCGTTGTCTTTACAAAGAGCAAGAAATTTCGTGCCATAGATTTTATTTAAAACGCATTAGAAGATAAAGTGTGCTAAGCACCGACTATAAGAAGACAAAACACTAAAGGTAAAGTGGCTAAGCACCGACGTTAAGAAGACAAAACACTAAAGATAAAGTGGCTAAGCACCGACACTAAAAAGACAAAGCACTAAAGATGAAGTGGTTAAGCATCGACGTTAAAAAGACAAAGCACTTAAGATGAAGTCGACGTTAAAAAGACAAAGCACTAAAGATGAAGTGGTTAAGCGACGCTAAAAAGACAAAGCACTAAAGATGAAGTGGTTAAGCATCGACGTTAAAAAGACAAGCACTAAAAAGAAGCATCGACGTTAAAACGACAAAGCACTAAAGATGAAGTGGTTAAGCATCGACGTTAAAAAGTGGTTACAAAAAACGCAAAGCTAAAGATGAAGTGGTTAAGCATCGACGTTAAAAAGACAAAGCACTAAAGATGGTAAGCATCGGTTAAGCAAAGCAAAAGATGAAGTTGTTAAGCAACAACGTAAAGATAAAGTGGCTAAGCACGGATGTTAAAAAGACAAAGCACTAAAGATAAAGTGGCTAAGCATCGACGCTAAAAAGACAAAGCACTAAAGAGGAAGTGGTTAAGCACCAACACTAAAGATAAAGTGGCTAAGCACCGGCGTTAAAAAGACAAAACACTAAAGATAAAATGGCTAAGCATCGACACTAAAAAGACAAAGCACTAAAGAGGAAGTGGTTAAAAGCACCAACACTAAAGATAAAATGGCTAAGCATCGACACTAAAAAGACAAAGCAATTCGAGGAAGAAGTGGGATAAGTAAACAAGATTACCTGCATTGAATTTCAGAGCAGAAACAAAGACTAGCTACACAAGGTGATGACTAGATCTAGTTTGTATTAGTCTGAAACATTTATCAAGGACTGACACAACGAAACTATTAAAATAGCATATGAACAGGTTATTAACGTTTTACTATACATATACGTATCATTGATTAAAAATGTATTATTACGAGCGCATTTTATTAGCAATACCAATCATGATGTTTGATCATGATAATATATGTACCAGTAAACAGTGTGTTATTTAAACATGAGCGCTACAACTGCCGTTGGATTTGGCCGTTGCACAGTAAAGGGAGGGAACGTTAAATTGAAAGGAAGGAAATATTCGATAGTAGAATGTGAAAATTAAGAAAAGATAAGCAAGGGATAAACTTTTACGTGTGTGTGTTACAATCCCATGCAAAGCCGTCTCCCCCCCCTTCTCCGTAATGCCAAACAGCCAAGTGAAACAAATCGCATGTGACATGTACGGTAAGTCATTTTCATCAAATATAGGCGCATTTTACAGGTTTCACAGTAGAGCAAAATGCACATCATATTATACAAGAGTAGTAAAACATGACACACATTACAGGTCAAGATTGAAAAACCAAAAAATCATTATAGTACAGTGGAAATAATTCCTATGGATGTTTAAAAGATAAACTAACACCTAGAATGCAGTGGTGTTGTGTGGTGATGGCGATGATATAATATTGGTTACGAAGGGGAGAAAAGACGTATTGTGTCTCTCCCTTCGGTAAAACAAGTTAATGGGTCTTCTGGAGCGACGTGTCGATTTTATTTGTGATTTTAATGGGTGGATCGAATCGCTCAGGATGCTTTTCCTTTCTTTGTACAATAAATGGCACGTAATTTTCCAGGTATGGTTGATTACTGTTACAGATTTGGATGCCCTTTTTAGTATTTTATATATCAATGCCATGTCTTGTTTCCTGATATTTCCACCCCACCCTGTAGTGCAATACAGTAAATGTGCTTCGAATGTATGATTAGTAAAACAAATTAAATATGATGTTATCTATGTTAAAGCTTCTAAGTTTTATCAAGTCGTCTGTTGGCAGTGGTCAAAATGTTTGATATATGTGGTTGCCATTTAAGGGCGTTATTAATTGTGCTCCCAGATATTTGTAATTTTGAACAAGTTCTATTTCTTCATTCTTGATATAAAAAGGTTTGATTGGGATTTGCCCCCCCTAAAGCCAGTAATAATTTCCTTTGTTCATCCTCTTAGCTATTCATTTATCGGATAATGTTATAAATCTAAGTTGGTACATGTCTGATGAAGGACACATTTATTTTTGGTTTACACAGTATGTGTATGCATAGCCTTACTAAATATCAATTATGTATTTGATGGTGATTATTTTCAAAAAGGCCACTAATTTAGTGTCATTTGATTGTCATGCCATTAGAGTTTTTCTTTATTTATTTTCAATACCCTTTCAAATATTCTCTAACGAGCTGTTTTTACGATTGATGATGGAACAAACCCATTCATGATTGTGTTGTCTGATACCAGAAGTAAGATAAAAATTGATTAATTGTTTCAATACTTCTACAGAATCCCGTCATTATTTGTTGCAAGTCCTTCACTAAAACTAAATGATCACGTGGCAACTGTACATTCAACGGAAAACATCGCTGTCGTTGTATTTTCAGAGCAGTAAGTGTCTTGAAATATATCAACATCCTCTGAGCTTCTGTTATGTTACAAAAGTTTGAAAATGGTATCTTCTCTTACGTCTCTTTGATCTAACCCTTATCCACAAATGATCTTGTGGGTTTTTGTTTTTTAAAAAAAGTTTACCTGGACTACCCTGATCTCCTTTTAATCGTCTGTCTTTGATGGGACTGGGTGTGATCCACATACCTGGACCAGGGGGATAGATGTGAGTTTGAACTCACCCTGATATCAACATCTATTTTTATCAATTTGCAACAGCTATTTAAAATAAAATAAAGTTCCTTTAAGGCCCTTAAGACTTATAGAGCCGGAATTTATCCTGGTTTTTATAGCGTGAAGCGGAACAAGTAACAATAATCACCTCCTGGCCAGGACGTTAGTCTGACGCAGATTTTTTCCCAAGCTAGTGCTTGTGCCCATTTGCATCTGGGTAGATTGAGGAAAATGCGTGTTAAGTGCCTTTCACAATGAACACAACATGGGACTTGGCTTTGCTAGGATTCGAACTCGGGACCTCATGATCCCCAGTCCGGCAGTCTAACCGCTCGGCCACCGACGCCACACAACATCTATTTATTCTGTGACAAACATTTTATTCTTTAAAGTATGGATTTTTACGGGGATTTTATAGCGTTGGCACACTGTTCTTGTATATTACGTTTATTATTTGTGAAGAAAGCTTAAGAATGGCGACAACAACAGTGTGCCAAGGCCATAAAATCCCCTTTGTCCTCTGAGCCATTTCATTTTCAATTTCAAGGTGATTTTTTACACCTATTCTGGGGTTTGTGTCGTCTAATACGCTCAAAACAACCACTATACCACCATCGCCGGTGATTTAAATGTTGACTACAATCTAAACAATTATGAGACATGTTGCTAGAACTTGACCTTTCTTAATACATGAGAAGCACCACCAAGAATCATGGACCCTTACTTACCAAGAGATTCCCCCTTTGCTAATGTAACATTCGTGTCACAAGTCATAAGGTCATTTCGGAAAACTATCTCCAATTTGTGATAATCCATTCGTTATAAATAGATAAACAATGAGGAAAGTCATATCAAGAGATATCAAATTCATAAAATTTCATCAGTATAAACAAGGTTTTCAGTGTCATACTAAAAGTTCTCCTCGACTGTACATCTTCCATTTAACAAACATTATTTGTATTTGTATTAATCTATTTCTACAACTGTCTTACTATCATCTTTCTACAACCACTGTCTCATTATTGTCTTTATACTCCATCATTGTTGTCTTTATACGTCCACTGTCTCATTGTTGTCTTTATACGTCCACTGTCTCATTATTGTCTTTATACGTCCACTGTCTCATTGTTCTCTTTATACGTCCACTGTCTCATTGTTGTCTTTATACGTCCACTGTCTCATTGTTGTCTTTATACGTCCACTGTCTCATTATTGTCTTTCTACAACCACTGTCCTACTATTGTCTTTATACAACCACTGTCCTACTATTGTCTTTATACAACCACTGTCCTATTATTGTCTTTCTATGTCCTATTATTGTCTTTATACAACCACTGTCCTACTATTGTCTTTATACGTCCACTGTCTCATTGTGTCTTTATACGTCCACTGTCTTATTATTGTCTTTATACAACCACTGTCCTATTATTGTCTTTATACAACCACTGTCCTACTATTGTCTTTATACAACCACTGTCCTATTATTGTCTTTATACAACCACTGTCCTATTATTCTCTTTATACAACCACTGTCCTATTATTGTCTTTATACAACCACTGTCTTATTGTCTATTACAACCACTGTCCTATTATTGTCTTTCCTACAACCACTGTCTTTATTGTCTTTCTATAACCACTGTCCTATTATTGTCTTTATACAACCACTGTCTTATTATTGTCTTTATACAACCACTGTCTTATTGTCTTTATTCTCTTTATACAACCACTGTCTTAATATTGTCTTTCTACAACCACTGTCTCATTATTGTCTTTCTATTCTTATTATTGTCTTTATACAACCACTGTCTTATGATTGTCTTTATACAACCACTGTCTTATTATTGTCTTTATACAACCACTGTCTTATTATTGTCTTTCTTATTATTGTCTTTTTACAACCACTGTCTTATTATTGTCTTTCTACAACCACTGTCCTATTATTGTCTTTATTATTTGTCTTTCTACAACCACTGTCTTATTATTGTCATTCTATTATTGTCTTTATACAACCACTGTCTTATTATTGTCTTTCTACAGCCACTGTCCTATTATTGTCTTTAACAACCACTGTCCTATTATTGTCTTTCTACAACCACTGTCCTATTATTGTCTTTATACAACCACTGTCCTATTATTGTCTCTTTATACAACCACTGTCCTTTTATTGTCTTTATACAACCACTGTCCTATTATTGTCTTTATACAACCACTGTCCTTTTATTGTCTTTATTATTATTGTCTTTATACAATCACTGTCATATTATTGTCTTTATACAACCACTGTCCTTTTTATTGTCTTTATACAACAACTGTCCTATTATTGTCTTTATACAACCACTGTCCCTGTTATTCTCTTTCTACAACCACTGTCCTATTATTGTCTTTCTATAACCACTGTCCTATTATTGTCTTTATACAACCACTGTCCTATTATTGTCTTTATACAACCACTTTCCCATTATTGTCTTTATACAACCACTGTCCTATTATTGTCTTTATATAACCACTGTCCTATCTTTATACAACCACTGTCTTTATTATTGTCTTTATACAACCACTTTCGTCTTATTATTGTCTTTATACAACCACTATCTTATTATTGTCTTTCTACAACCACTGTCTTATTATTGTCTTTATACAACCACTGTCTTATTATTGTCTTTATACAACCACTGTCTTATTATTGTCTTTATACAACCACTGTCTTATTATTGTCTTTATACAACCACTTTCTTATTATTGTCTTTATACAACCACTGTCTTATTATTGTCTTTAACCACTATCCTATTATTGTCTTTTCTACAACCACTGTCTTATTATTGTCTTTTCTACAACCACTGTCTTATTATTGTCTTTATACAACCACTTTCTTATTATTGTCTTTCTACAACCACTGTCTTATTATTGTCTTTCTACAACCACTGTCTTATTATTGTCTTTATACAACCACTGTCTTATTATTGTCTTTATACAACCACTGTCCTATTATTGTCTTTATACAACCACTGTCCTATTATTGTCTTTATACAACCACTGTCTTATTATTGTCTTTATACAACCACTGTCCTATTATTGTCTTTCTACAACCACTATTATTGTCAACAACTGTCTTATTATTGTCTTTCTACAACCACTGTCTTATTATTGTCTTTATACAACCACTTTCATTATTGTCTTTATACAACCACTATCCTATTATTGTCTTTCTACAACCACTGTCTTATTATTGTCTTTCTACAACTACTGTCTTATTATTGTCTTTATACAACCACTGTCCTATTATTGTCTTTATACAACCACTGTCCTATTATTGTCTTTATACAACCACTGTCTTATTATTGTCTTTCTACAACCACTGTCTTATTATTGTCTTCTACAACCACTGTCCTATTATTGTCTTTATACAACCACTGTCCCGTCCTTATTCTCTTTTCTACAATCACTGTCCTATTATTGTCTTTCACAACCACTGTCCTTTTTATACAACCACTGTCCTATTATTGTCTTTCTACAACCACTATCCCATTATTGTCTTTATTACAACCACTGTCCTATTATTGTCTTTATACAACCACTGTCCTATTATTGTCTTTATACAACCACTGTCTTATTATTGTCTTTATATACAACCACTGTCCTATTATTGTCTTTATATAACCACTATCCTATTATTGTCTTTATACAACCACTGTCTTATTATTGTCTTTATACAACCACTGTCTTATTATTGTTTTTATACAACCACTGTCCTTATTATTGTCTTTATACAACCACTGTCTTATTATTGTCTTTATACAACCACTGTCTTATTATTGTTTTTATACAACCACTGTCTTATTATTGTCTTTATACAACCACTATCTTATTATTGTCTTTCTATTAACTACTGTCTTATTATTGTCTTTATACAACCACTGTCCTTATTGTCTTATTATTGTCTTACAACCACTTTCTTATTATTGTCTTTATGTCTTATTATTGTCTTTCTACAACTACTGTCTTATTATTGTCTTTTCTACAACCACTGTCTTATTATTGTCTTTATACAACCACTGTCTTATTATTGTCTTTATACAACCTATCCTCTTTATACAACCACTTCTTATTTGTTGTCTTTATACAACCACTGTCTTATTATTGTCTTTATACAACCACTGTCCAATTATTGTCTTTATACAACCACTGTCCTATTATTGTCTTTTCTACAACCACTGTCCTATTATTGTCTTTCTACAACCACTGTCCTATTATTGTCTTTCTACAACCACTGTCCTATTATTGTCTTTTTTCTACAACCACTGTCCCATTATTGTCTTTCTACAACCACTGTCCTATTATTGTCTTTATACAATACTTTCCCATTAATGTATTTCTACAACAACCTTCCCATTAATGTCTTTCTACAACCACTGTCCCATCATTCTCTTTCTACAACCACTGTCCCATAATAGTCTTTCTACAACCACTATTCCATCATTGTCTTTCTACAACCACTATTCCATCATTCTCTTCTACAACCACTATTCCATCATTCTCTTTCTACAACCACTGTCCCATAATAGTCTTTCTACAACCACTATTCCATCATTGTCTTTCTACAACCACTATTCCATCATTCTCTTCTACAACCACTATTCCATCATTCTCTTTCTACAACCACTGTCCCATAATAGTCTTTCTACAACCACTATTCCATCATTGTCTTTCTACAACCACTATTCCATCATTCTCTTTCTACAACCACTGCCCCATAATAGTCTTTCTACAACCACTATTCCATCATTGTCTTTCTACAGCCAGTGTCCTATTATTGTCTTTCTACAGCCAGTGTCCTATTATTGTCTTTCTTCAACCACTGTCCCATCATTGTCTTTCGACAGCCAGTGTCGTATTATTGTCTTTCTACAGCCAGTGTCCTATTATTGTCTTTCTACAACCACCGTCCCATCATTGTCTTTCTACAGCCAGTGTCTTATTATTGTCTTTCTACAGCCAGTGTCCTATTATTGTCTTTCTACAACCACCGTCACATCATTGTCTTTCTCAGCCAGCGTACAGAGAGGGTCTTAGTCCATCAAACGTCGAAACGAGGGTGGGGGAGATGGGAGGGGGCGGGGGTTTTGGGGGGGTGGGGAAAGGCTCATCGGGTTTATTTGTTTACGATATTTACAATCAGGGATATTTCTGTATGTTGTTTTCATACGATTTGCATTTGTGTATCTGTATAGAATCTATACGATATCCTGTGGCACTCTTAAAAATACTTTTTAATCTTTCTTTTTCTTTTGCTGATTATTTTGCAGGCGGCAGGACACTTCAATTCCTACATCCAGCGCCTATTTAGCCTTACCGTTGGACCAATTGTCAACATCGTATGTGGTTTTCACGTCATCTTCAACACAGGCGTGTTTCGTCATGATGACAAGCTATTTGGACGACACTCATGTTGAAATCGAGTTGTGGGCCGTCCAGAACTCTGGTTCTTCTGGCACTGTGGCGTACAACAACCAAGTCTTCACTAATGGAAGTGTCATCAATGAAAGTCTAGGTGGTAAGATTCCATGCAACCGACGGCAATGATATGGATCCTGGTAATATGTGTCTCCTATTCGTGTACATTATGTACGATGACCAGGAATAATGAATATTTTCACGAAATTAGATAACTCAAATTAATGTCAAGCGATCGAAACAAATTTATGAAAATATAAAATGTAACAATGCGGAAGTATTCACTAACTTGAGGAAGGAATTCTAGAATGGCGGAATTTTTTTTAACAGATGCAAAAAAAACAGTGAACATGAAGGATGTACATGAATTCAATGATATTGGACTTTCATATTATCTCTTGCTATTATCTTTACTACTACTAATAAGACTTACTACTACTACTACTACTACTACTACTACTACTACTACTACTACTACTACTACTACTACTACTACTACTACTACTACTACTACTACTACTACTACCACTATTACTACTACTAG
>JAXRKP010000263.1:235000-247500 GCA_037039925.1 Doris montereyensis | reverse complement strand
CATCCACGGACATCAGATTCATTGTCCAAATTGAAGTAAATCATACGCTTTGCTGAATAAACCAATCACGTGCTGTTCCTTTAGGTTGAGATTAATTCCTTGTACTTGATGAAATCAAAATCCATATCAGATTACATTAATGTGTTAAATCTATAGAAATAGTACTTACCTACGGAGAACAGATTAATTTTTCGAGACTAATACCCATACTATTAAAAAAAACATTAGATTCAATTCTATACGTAAATGATACCCAAACCATTACAGGGGGTTTAAACTCAATTACTATTGAAAATCATCCCCTGAGATTAGATTAAATGTCCACATATGAAGACACACAAAACATGTCAAGGACATCACACTAATTTAATGACACTTTATGGGACAAACACCACTCCAGTGAGATCAGATACATTAACTAGACTGGAAGACACACAAATCACTACAGGGAGATCAGACTCAGTTACTAGACTTCAAGGGACATAAGACATCACAAGGAACTCAAAACTACCTTTACTAGACTTGAAGAGACACAAACCATTCAAGGGAGATTAAACTCATTTCACTTGATTTGAAGAGAAATGAAGCTTTCAAGGAAATCAGACTCATTTTATCAAACCTGAAGAGACACACAGCATTCCACAGAGGTCAGAGCCATTTACTTGACTTTAAGAGACATAAAGCACTTTAGGGAGATCAGGCTCATTTCACTAGACTTCAAGATACACAAACCATTCCAGGGAGATCAGATTCATTTCATTACACTTGAAGCCATACAAAGCATTCCAGGGACATCAGAGATCAAACTTATTTTACTAGTCTTGAAGAGAAACAAAACATTGTAGGGAGATCAGACCAATTTTACTAGACTTGAAGAGAAACAAGGCACCACAAGGAATCCAAACTCATTTTACTACATTTGGAGACACAGAAACCATGCTAGGGAGAAAGACACAACAATTTCTGAGGAAGATCAGACTCATTTTACTAAACTTGAAAAGACACAATCCTTCACAAGGAAATCAGACTCATTTTCATAGGCATGAAGAGACACAAAACACTCCAGTGCGGTCAGACTAATTTTACTAGACTTGAAGACACACAAACCATTCGAGAATGATCAGACTGATTTTACTAGACTTGAAGAGACACAAACCATTACAGGGAGATCAGACTCATTATATTAGACTTGAAGAGACACAAACCATTACAGGGAGATCATACTCATTATATTAAACTTGAAGAGACACAAAACATTACAGGGAGATCAGACTCATTATATTAGACTTGAAGAGACACAAACCAATACAGGGAGATCAGACTCATTATATTAGACTTGAAGAGACACAAACCATTAAAGGGAGATCAGACTCATTTACTAGAAATGAAGAGACACAAACCACTTCAGGGAGATCATACTCATTATATTAGACTTGAAGGGACACAAACCATTACAGGGAGATCAGGCTCATTTACTATACTTGAAGAGACATAAACCAATACATGGAGATCAGACTCATTATATTAGACTTGAAGAGACACAAACCATTTTCACGAATCAAACTCATTTGCTAGATTTCAAGACCAACACAGTATTTTCAGAAACATCAGACTGATTTGCTACACTTTAAGACACAAAACCATTCCAGGAAAATCAGGTTCATTTTACTAGACTTAAAGACACAAACCATTACATGGAGATCAGACTTAACCATTACATGGACTTACATCATCAAGATTCTCAGACTTATTACTAGACTTCAAGACATACAAGCCATTCGGGGATCAGACTACTAGACTTCAAGACATACACGCCATCTTAGGAAGATCAGGCTGATTTACTATACTTGAAGACATACAAACCATTCTCGGGATATTAGACTGATTTGCTAGACTTGAAGACATACAAACCATTCTCGGGATATTAGACTGATTTGCTAGACTTGAAGACATACAAACCATTCTCGGGATATTAGACTGATTTGCTAGACTTGAAGACATACAAACCATTCTCGGGATATTAGACTGATACAATTGCGACTTGAAGACATACAAACCATTCGGGATATTAGACTGATTTGCTAGACTTGAAGACATACAAACCATTCTCGGGATATTAGACTGATTTGCTAGACTTGAAGACACACAAACCATTTTCGGGATATCATCTACGAGTCTCCTCCTACCTTGCAATTGAGTCAAGACCGACCCAAGGCTAAGAGTGTTAACCCTGACATAAATCAACCTCGTTGCCGGCTGGCCTTAATTACCAATGCGCTAAGGAAGTTAACCCTGACAGAAAATAATAAGGCCTGATAGCGGCCTCAAGGTGGCAGCCCCACCATCTACCTTCAGGGTAACAAGCATCTCAGCAAGATCCCAATCGTTTACTAGACTTCAAAAGATAACAAGCATCTCAGTAAGATCCCAATCGTTTACTGGACTTCAAGAGATACCAAGCATCCCAGTAAGATCCCAATCGTTTACTGAACTTCAAGAGATAACAAGCATCTCAGTAAGATCCTAATCGTTTACTGGACTTCAAGAGATAACAAGCATCTCAGTAAGATCCCAATCGTTTACTGGCTTCAAGAGATACCAAGCATCCCAGGAAGATCACAATCGTTTACCAGACTTCAAGAGATAACAAGCATCTCAGTAAGATCACAATCGTTTACCAGACTTCAAGAGACACCAAGCATCCCAGTAAGATCACAATCGTTTACTAGACTTCAAGAGATACCAAGCATCTCAGTAAGATCACAATCGTTTACTAGACTTCAAGAGATAACAAGCATCCCAGTAAGATCACAATCGTTTACTAGGCTTCAAGAGATACCAAGATCTCAGTAAGATCACAATCGTTTACTAGGCTTCAGAAGACACCAAGCATCTCAGTAAGATCACACTCGTTTACTAGACTTCAAGAGATACCAAGCATCTCAGTAAGATCACAATCGTTTACTAGCTTCAAAAGACACCAAGCATCTCAGTAAGATCACAATCGTTTACCAGACTTCAAGAAAGATAAGCCAGCCAAGAAAGATCAGATTCATCTTCTGAAGTTAAAGATACCCTGTCATCCAAGTTAGATTCCTTGCCTAGAGTTAAACAAAACAAAATATATTCCAACGACATTGATTTGTATATCATATGCCGTCCCAGAAGGTTCAGATTAAAATCCAATGAGATAAGATTCTACTGCTAAATTGATTTGAAAGAAACTATTCTCACCATTATCTATTCGGGGAGATCGGATTCATTTGATAGGTGTAACAGATTTATTTGCTATCTATCTATTTGTTTATGCACCTATGTATCTATCTTTCTATCTATCTATCTATCTATCTATCTATATATATATATATATATATATATATATATATATATATATATATATATATATACTATCTATTTATCTATCTATATATATATATATTTATCTATCTATTTATCTATCTATATATCCATCTATCTATCTATCTATTTATATGTATATATATATATATATATATATATATATATATATATATATATATATATATATATATATATATATGTTTATCTACCTATCTATCTATCTATCTATTTATCTTTCTCTATATCTATATATCAATCTATCTATCTATCTATCTGTTTATCTACGTATCTATCCATCTATCTATCTATCTATCTATCTATCTATCCATCTATACAAATATCTGTCTATCTATCTATATATCTATCTATCTATATATATATATATATATATATGTATATATATATATATATATATTATATATATATATATGCATATCTACTTATTTATATATATATATATATATATATATATATATATATATATATATATATATATATATATATATATACCTATCTATCCGTCTAGCTATCTACCTACTTACCTACCTATATATTTATCTATCTTTTTAAATATTCATATATCTAACTATATACATATCTACCTGCCTACCTAACTACATACATACATACATACATACCTACTTATCTATTTAACTATTTAACTATCTATCTATCAATTTATCTATCTTTTTATCTATCTAACACCATATTATGTATCTATCCATATAGCTGTCTACCTACCTAACATGGCATCCATCAGAATCTATACTTATCGTATCTCTCTCTCTCTCTCTCTCTCTCTCTCTCTCTCTCTCTCTCTCTCTCTCTCTCTCTCTCTCTCTCTCTCTCTCTCTCTCTCTCTCTCTCTCTCTCTCTCTCTCTCTCTCTCTCTCTCTCTCTCTCTCTCTCTCTCTCTCTCTCTCTCTCTCTCTCTCTCTCTCTCTCTCTCTCTCTCTCTCTCTCTCTCTCTCTCTCTCTCTCTCTCTCTCTCTCTCTCTCTCTCTCTCTCTCTCTCTCTCTCTCTCTCTCTCTCTCTCTCTCTCTCTCTCTCTCTCTCTCTCTCTCTCTCTCTCCCTCTCTCTCTCTCTCTCTCTCACTATATATATATATATATATATATATATATATATATATATATATATATATATATATATATACATATATTGATTGATTGATTGATCTATCTATCCAACCATCATTTCAATTTTAAGAAAAATATTGCGTGATTCGTTTCATTACAGGGCAGAGAAGTTGAGCAAATGCCACCAATTAGTAGCCTCGGACAGGTGTTTGTGTTTAGAGGAGCCTACGAAGAAGAGAGCAATTACATTGTCTATATTGTCACGCCTTACCCGGACACACTCATAACCCATAGCAACGATGGTGTTGTTGAATTCCGGGTCATTAGTAACGTTAAACAAACAATGCGACTAGAGGCTAACGTGACGGTGGTGCTCCAGAGTGACAAACCTGTTCTTGTGACGTATGGAGTGAGAGATTTGACATGTAAGTGCCTCTATTATAAGTTATCTGTTGTTCCAATACAATACATTTTTGACACAGCTCTTTTTTTTCTCCAAATCTCATTGAGATTTTTTTATGATTAAATAAGCCAACAATGAAACTTCCTGAATAATATTTCATACGAGTTAATAAAATACTCAACATTTCTATTTGATACGGCAAACCTCGCTGCATTGACATGTTTATTGCAATGGTATGTTCTCTTTTTTGTCTTATTGAATACATTCTCCACATGCACATGTTTGGCTGGACATTTAAATGACTGTTGTCCTATCATTTTATTGCTCAATCTAAAATCTCACAACGATTTGATTTTGAACAAATTAGTTCAGAGGTTAAAAAATGTACTTTCAACTTGTTTTCAATTGACTGAAAATACGGATACATTTTCATTATCTTCTATTTTAATGTAAAGATGATTTATATCACATTGTTTCTTTGACGATTTCTTGTTTTTAACGCCCCATGTATTAGAATGCCTTCAGTTCCCATTTTGTGTTACCGAATTGACTTACTTCTGGCTTAATGATCCCCTTTTGTGTTATAGAACTGACTTACCTGGCTTAGTGATCCCCTAGTTGTGTTATAGAATTGACTTACTTGGCTTAATGATCCCTTTTTGTGTTATAGAATTGACTTACCTGGCTTAGTGATCCCCTATTTGTGTTATATAATTGACTTACTTGGTTTAATGATCCCCTTTTTTTGTGTTGTAGAATTGACTTAGGCACTTGGTTTAATGATCTCCTTTTTTTGTGTTGTAGAATTGACTTACTTGGTTTAATGATCCCCGCTGAAGAGGTCATTCCATCTCGCAGACTCAGCTGATTTCCTTATTAAGGAGCGTAGCTAGGTCGATTGCTAGCACGCTTTCTTTCATGGCAAGGCATTGGGTCCTTGAGCCATGTCTCCGTGCTAAACCTTACATCAAAGTGATTGTCTTCAATCACATCTTGATTTCTGACGATTTGTCCCAAAAAACTGTGTGTTCAGACAGGCGATATGAAGGAGTGTGTTGCTAAGGAGCTGGCGGTCTTTTCGCAATATAGTCAGTGTTTATTACGCTCATACTTTCTGTGTTGGTTCTTGCTTCATTGTGACAATTTATTCAGTATAGCTGTGTTGTCACATTCGGCATTCACGGCACTGTGAGAGTCGCAGTGAATAAGATCTAGTGACTGGCCAATGACTCATATATTCTTTGTTTCCCCTGACCACCCCAAAAATGCCGCGTCTGTTGTAGTTTATATACAATAGTATGTTCAGGACATGAAAGCACAATGAATAGCGTTATGGTGAGGAGATAAAAGAGTTAAAATGAATGGTTGACTGTCCATTATAAAAATAAAAAAAAGTATTATAAGATAATTATGGTAAAATGTCGCTGCTCAAATTCTTTGAAATATAATCCAAAATAAACACCACTTTTTATGAATATAAAATTAAAAATCTAAAAGGGAGAAAGTGGTTGATCGGATGAAGTTATTAACAAGATCGTAAATATCTTGTGCTATGAATGCTGTTGAATTATGCTATCCAGCAATGACTCAGGCTGTAAGCCTTCAAATGCCGGAGATGGCAAGTTGCATGGAGTGCCTATCAATCTTTTCCATTAACTGCACGAGTCGATCTATTTTTTATTTTTGTTGGGTTGTTGCTGTTTTTGCTGTTGTTGATGCTGCTGGTGCCGTTGTTACAGCTCTGTATTCTTATCTCTAACTATCATTAATGCTAGAATTCGTTCATTTTTAATCTAATATCTCCTCTTCTAATAATCATACATTATTTGAAATACAAGACAACCCAACTGATGGGTACATAGGTCACCATTGAGTGCTACTGATTCAGCTGACGGTTGTAAAAGTATCCAAAAAAGTAGCTTTAGGTGTCATAAGTATGTGCTGAGGAGATTATCAATTAGTTTTCTAGTCCGCTTAATGTTATTGTTTTCACATTAATTTCATTCATATGTACTTGCATGTACGTATGCAAATGCATGTTGCAAAAATGACAAATATGTTTCTTTCAATACCCGTACTTAGAATATATAACATCATTTTCACTCTCGTCCTCTTTGGTGAAGGAATTGTCGTGTGGGCAGAGTCATGTACTAGAATGTCACTGCCGTTTTTACGTCACATTTCTATTCCATGTCTTTGGTGAAGGAATTGTCGTGTGGGAAAAGTCATGTACTAGAATGTCACTGCCGTTTTTACGACACATTTCTATTCCATGTCTTTGGTGAAGGAATTGTCGTGTGGGAAAAGTCATGTACTAGAATGTCACTGTGGTTTTTACGACACATTTCTATTCCATGTCTTTGGTGAAGGAATTGTCGTATGGGAAAAGTCATGTACTAGAATGTCACTGTGGTTTTTACGACACATTTCTACTCCATGTCTTTGGTGAAGGAATTGTCGTATGGGAAAAGTCATGTACTAGAATGTCACTGTGGTTTTTACGTCACATTTCTATTCCATGTCTTTGATAAGAAATGGACATGAAATGTATATAAAGCAATCTGAATGTGCAACGTGATGATAAACGTATCGAATGAAAATGGCTAATTATGTGTTCTAAAAGAAAAAAAAAGACAAAAACAATATGATTCATAGTGTGTACATAGCAACAACACATTGACCAATTACAAAGATAAAAGAAGACTTTTCAGTATTCGAATATAATCATGTATTTAGCATTCCCATTACACGAACTATATTATTAAGACAAGAGGCGCTAATGCATTGAAGAGCAGTCATAATGACATCAAATGATTGTATAATGAGGTGCTGTAGCTGAACCATATTGCTGTGAGCTTGTAATCACAGCGACACTGCTTCAAATCCCACGGCTGTCACAGGTGGGGTGGGAGGGGGAGTTACACAACGTACTTTTAGGAAGTACTCCTCAGTTGACTCAGGTGTGAATGACTACCCAGCTATGGGTAGAGAAAGATCTTATTATAATGTTTGTACGAAGTGCCTTACAGGCTATCGTAATGTATGCTCCTCACGGAGTTGAGAAGTATTTTGAATGAAATGACATGCTGGAAGATAAACAATAAACAGTCGATGAGCCTGCACGAGTGCGGTGATGAGGACTATAAATCAATTTAAATATTTTACATTAATTTTATGTATAGTCGAACACGGCTCAAAATTTCACACCAAGACAATCGCTTATAATACCATATATTTGTTGTTGTTGTTGGGTACCATAATATACGACTCCATTGCCATGTTTCTGTGCAAGGAATTAGTAATGTAATGATGTGTTGATGTTCCCTATAAGAACTCTCACTCTCGTATTTTGTTTGTTGCATTTAACATTTATAAACGCCTTATTTCAGATAACGACTTTGCTTTACCATATATCTCAGCTGAAGGAGGCTTTGAGATGGGGTCTGCTGTGACGCTTGCAATGCCAGTCAGTGCATGGAGGTCCCATTACAAGAGCTTTATGTTTAGGCCTACGGGCATTAGGGCATCAAGCAGAGTTGTTGTAATGACATCAAAGGATTGTACAAGTGGTTTCTTGGTAACATTTTATCATGTCAAATGACAATAATTTCCCCCATGTTTTCTTTCAATTTTCTTTTTTTTTGTTTTTTTTTTTGTTTTGGGTTTTTTGTTTGTTTTTTTTTTTTTTTTTTTTTTTAAATGTTGACAAGTTTTACCTCTTGGTGGGGTTGAGAGGGGGTAGATATTGTTTTCAATTTCAATTTGGTAATACAAAATTAAGATATTGTGTTAAAATTTTGGTAATAGGAAGTTTATTATCTTAATGTCTTTCTTTTATCCTTTATAAGTTTCCATTCTACCTTTCGATGTATGGCCGAGATGAACTTTCTCCAGGATGCCCTGTCCTGGCATTTTCTGTTTCCTTCCAAAAAAGTTAAATTTCTATGCTTCAATGCCTCTTTTATATCTTCTTCCCACTTTCTCTGAGGTCTGCCTTTTGGGCTTTTACCTTGGAATTTAGCACTGTATACCGATTTAGCTATTCTGTCGTCATTCATTCTGTTTACTTGCCCAAACCATGTCAATTGATTTGTTTCTATTTTAGTTTTTATGCCATCTGCTTTGGTTTGATCTCTTATTGTTGTGTTTCTGATTTTATCTCTTATAGTTTTCCTTACTACTCTTCTTAGATATTTCATTTCATCTGCCGGTACTCTAGTGTATTCTCTACTGTCAAAGGTCCAGGTTTCGCTGCCATAGAGGAGAGTAGAACAATAAACTGTATTGTATACTGCCATCTTGGTTTTTTTAGAACAATTCTTGCTTACCTATAAATGCATTTCCTACATGGTTATATATTGCACTTGCCTTTTGATTCTCTGGCTGATTTCTTCTCTTAGTTTTTCCTCTGAGTTAATCATTACTCCTAGATAATTATAGCTGTGAACTTGTTCTAAATTCTCCCTGCCCAATTTAAGATTTTGTGTTTTAGCTTCCCTAGTTACTAACATTGTTTTGGTTTTCTTTGCATTTACTCTCATTCCTCTTTTATTTAGTTCATTGTTCATAATGTTGATATTCGACTGAATGTCACTTTCTGATTTTCCAAACAGAACTAAATCATCGGTAAATGAAAGCATTGATACATTTACTGGTTTGAATTTTCACATACCTATATTCATTTTCTTCCTTTTTGAGGATGCCTTTGCAACTGAATCCATAAATGTGATAAACAGAAGAGGACTTGGTTACAACCCTGTTTTACTCCTATATTTACATCAAATTCTGCAGATATGTTTCAAGCTAATCTCACTGCACATGTTGGTTTATTATAAAAAAATTGTTAATGGCTTCTATTTTTTGCTCTACATTGTGTTTTTTAAAGGAATGCCATAGTTTGTCCTCCTCACAGTGTCAAATGCCTTTTCTAAGTCAATAAAACACAGGTGCAAGTCAATGTTTCTCTCAAGAAATGTTTCTATTATTTGTCTAATTGTAAATATGTGGTCTTGTACATTTCTTCCTGGACTAAATCCACTCTGATGCTCTTCAATCTGATCCTCTACTCTTTTCCTTAGTCTCATTTCCAGTATCCTGGTATATACTTTTCCTGGAATGCTAAGCAGTGATATCCCTCTATAGTTTGAGCATTCCATAGTTGATCTTTTCTTATGTATTGGTACTACCGCTCCCTTTTTTCCAGTCGTCTGGCACCTGTTTGGACTTCCATGCTTGTTGGCATATTGCATGTAGTAGTTTGTCTGCCTCTCTCCCTTGGTTTTTAAACATTTCTGGATAAACTTGATCTGCTCCTGAGGCTTTTCCTAATTTCGCTTTTCTTATACCTGTTTTGGATTTTGTTCCATTGATATATCTACATCTTCAGCTGTCTTATCTGGATTATTTGTTACTCTTTCTAATTGATCTTTACTCCTTGTTTCATACATTCTGGAGGGATTATGTAATTGGTGAAAATGCCTTCTCCATGCTTCTATGATTTCGCTGTCTTCTTTCATTATTTCTCCTTTGGCATTCTTAATTTGTCATATTGGGCATGCTTTGGTCTTTCTCACGCTCTTCATTGCTCCCCCCCAAAGAACAGCTTTTGATTTCCTTGATAGCTTTCTTGAAGTCTTTGTCCAAACTCTTCCCATTGTTCCTGTTTTGCTTTCCGAACTTCCTCTTTGGCGATAGTTCTTTTATTCACGTAATTTATCATATCCTCTGGTCTCTTTGTTTGCAAGTATTTCTTCCAGGCATCCTTCTTTTCTTTGATCTTAGTCTTAACATTCTCATTCCACAATGCTGTTCTTTTCCCATCTCCTTTAATTTGTTTCCTACCACAGACCTCTTCAGTACAACTGAGGACTGTTTCTGAATACATTTGCCACTTTTCTTCTATTGCGATATCATTCAGATCCATCTGTCTTTCACTGATAAATCTTTTCATCCTAGATTGGTATACCTGTTTTACTACTGGTTTATTTAGTTCCTCTATTTTGAGTTTAGTAGCTTTCTTCTCTTTCCTTTTCTGTTTGTTTTCTTCAGTCAGTAATCTCATTTTGATAATCACTAATGGATGATCACTAAATATCTCAGCTCCTCTGTTTACTCTTGCATCCAATGTACTGTAAAAAGGGAGCTGCTAACTATTATGTAGTCTATCATTGACTTTTCCCACCTGTCTTCATTTACTCTTGTAAATTTGTGAATATCTTTATGAGGAAAAAATGTGTTGGTTATTTTCCTGTTATTCTTTAGGCAAAACTCTATTAGTGCCTCTCCATTTGGAGAAGTTGTTGTCTCTCCTTCTTTTCCTATTACTTCTCCTGACGTTTCTAAATTTTTGCCTACTCTAGCGTTTAAATCACCTAAAAGCATTAGTTCCTGTTTGGATTTAAGATTCTCTGCAGCTATTTGTAAATAGTTTTCAAAGATATCTTTTTCTTCTTTAGTTGCGTCTTCGTTTGGTCCATACGCTATCAATAATTTAATTTCTCGTCCTTTTCGTTTCATGTTTACCTCTAATAGCCTTGGGCTTATACATTTCAACTTTCTAGTAGATTTTCATGCCTTTTATGCACTAAGAGGCATACTCGTGCTCTAGCTCTATCTTTGACATCTACTCCTGAGAATATTAAAGTATGTTTTCGTAATGGCCAAAATATCTATTTTGAACTTTTCCATGTCTTCAACTAATTCTAACTCTTTTCCATTTATTGCCCTAACGTTCAATGTTCCAAAAGTCACAGTCCGCATTCGTTTGTTTCCAAGTTTGTCTTCGAAAGATCAAGCCAGTTATATTATATTTATTTATCTGAATCCGTTTGGCTTTGGATAAGCAAAGCATTAGTCCACTGTGTCCTAGTTTTCAGTCAGAGTTAACTCCCTTACCCTTTAGTCATTCAAGATCAGCTTGCAAGACAACAGGTTGTTATTTTCAGTCAGGGTTAACTCCCTTAGCCTTTGGTCAGTCAAGACCAGACTGCAAGGCAGCAGGTTGTTTTCTGTCAGTGTTAACTCCCTTAGCCTTTGGTCGGCCAAGACCCGCCTGCAAGGCAGCAGGAGACTCGTGGAGGGCGAGATCATGTACTCCCCGTGCAGGTGCTTACTTGTCCACTGCCTCAAT
Source organism: Doris montereyensis (assembly GCA_037039925.1). Classification (NCBI taxonomy): domain Eukaryota; kingdom Metazoa; phylum Mollusca; class Gastropoda; order Nudibranchia; family Dorididae; genus Doris; species Doris montereyensis. Next base: position 235,527 of record JAXRKP010000263.1, on the reverse strand, counting down.
ATAATATCGTTTATTTAATGTCCCCATATTTTCTTAATGTTTTTATTTACTCTACCTTTTAAGGCAACCGTTGAGGTTCATTGTTCACCTTTCACATCCGTGTTAAGAAAACATATTATCATTTTTTTATTACAATATTAATGTTACATTTGACGATTTGACATGGATAGATGTGATGGAAGTTACACATACTGTTTTGTAGGTCAGATGGCATGTCTTATGAAGGTTATCTGACATCTCTCAATCTAAACGGGATCCCAGTTGGATGGGTTTGAAACCATAACGTTGCTGATCACATTACACATTATGATGGCCTGTCTAAAACGTATATTTTTTAATAAAAACGACGAAATGTGAGTCTACAAATAAATTTTGATTTTGAGATAGGCATGGGACCAACTTAGAAGACATTTTTTTTTATGTCACAAACTACATTGTATAGATTTCATGTCATAAGTGTACACTCTCCCCTTCGACATGTAAAAATGTCAAAATAAAAGAATCGAGAGCAGTAAAGAAACAAGAAA
>JAXRKP010000263.1:220000-225000 GCA_037039925.1 Doris montereyensis | reverse complement strand
GCAGCAGCAGCAGTAGCAGCAGTAGTAGCAGCAATAGTAGTAGTAGCAGCAGCAGCAGCAGCAGCAGCAGAGTAGTAATATTAAGTAGTAGCAGCAATAGCAGCAGTAGTAAGAGTGGTAGTAGCAGTAGCAGTAGCAGCAGCAGCAGCAGTAGTAGCAGCAGTTTTAGTAGCAGTAGTAGCAGTAGTAGTAGTAGTAGTAGTAGTAGTAGTAGTAGTAGTAGTAGTAGTAGTAGTAGTAGTAGTAGTAGTAGTAGTAGTAAGTTAGTTTTATATTATTCGTCTTACAAATTTGCAATGTTTAATCATTTTGATTTTGTATTTTGCACCAACCCACGTAGACGACAGGGTATTGACGAAGTAAACGACAAACCCTCATTACACGTACCTATAAGAGAAGCAAATACCACTGCGGAGATGACGACCAACTTATTTGACTACATTTCTTTACAGAATACCTCCTTGACCACTGAGTCAAAAGCACCTACATTAAGCACTCAATCAACAACGGAGATATCGACAAAGCTTGTTGACTACATTTCTTCAGAGGATACGACCTTGACCACTGGGTCAAAAACACCTACATTAAGCACTCAAGCAACAACGGAGACATCGACAAACCTAAATATTCAAATCGCAGACAAAGACATCAAACCAAACGCGGACACATTGAGCCTGTGTCCATGTGAATGTACCGACAACGTAGACTTGATTACACATATAACCGATAAAGCGATAGAAGCTCAAAGGCAGCCATCGTACAAACGCTCCAAGTGAATATATCCAGCTTATCACAAACAATAAGAAAGAAAACGTCTGCGACTGATTACCGATCAACTTCTACGTACTTGGGATCATTTGTGACAGGTTCAGTCTTTGTGGCCTTTATTGGTATAATCACCGTATCTGATCTTTTGCACTTTGGTCTTTTCATCCACAATGCTGTAAAGCAGGACAGATCAACGTATTCCAATGACAAAATTTAAACTGTCTTCTGTAGTATTCCCAGAACCTACCCAGTACCCCAGCTCACCAGCATTTTGTTATTCCTCAAATTAAGTCAACTCGTTAGGAATTCAAATGTTAATTGGGTTTAATTACTGCACACAGGTATTCAAATCCTTAACTAGACCGAAACATTTAATCTTTTTTTTTTTTTCTTTTAACGATTTCGATAACCATGATTAAGAATTTAGAATATCTAAACACTTCCTATTAGCCCTCACATTAATATAACACATTTTCATAACTATTAGTATTACCTTGAGCTTTGTGTTTTCCAGAATCCTTTCGCACATTTGTATTTACATTAATTGCACCACTTCTCTTTACACAACGTGATGCAATAGTAACATTATACTAATTTGCACTGTAAAAATCATTTGATATCCGTTATGAAATAGATGATTCAAAGCAAACTTCAACGAGCTAAACGAAGTCATGAAAACATGATTACTGTTAAATGTGCTACCTGAAAAGAATTACAAACTGCCTTCAAATTGTATTACATCAAACAACAGGACCAAGATATCGATTTATGACCACTTCCTTCGTTACATGATATATTCTTTTTGATGGAACCGATTATTTCAGTGCAATACTTGAATTTATATTAAACAAAACAATCCGTTACTACAAAACTTGTGCTGGAGACGGATTAGAGTAATTCCCATTATGTCTGATACTTCTGAGGGGCATTTAAAAAGCGTTTTACCCAATAATTTTGAACAATTACAATCTTTGTGAATTTTAACCTATGTAATGCGTATGATTCTTTCTTACATTCGTGCCATTTATAAAGTTGTGTTAGACGCTTTTAGATACATGGTATTTTACAATTATTCAGTTGAGTTATAAGTAGATTTGGCGATCATGATTATAATTAGGCTTTTTGGTTATTGTTTTCATTAGTTATGACAAACGTTTGCACCAAGCGATTAAAAAGAAAATATGAACCTCCTGCTAATGATGATGATAGTTCAGACACAGATGAAGCTATTAGATGCGTACAATAAAAAAGACTTATGTGTCTATGACATTAAATCGCTGTATTCAGAAAACTAATTCTTACATATTCTGTTAGCATAATACTATAGAAGCCATTAAGCTGACGACAAGCAAATAGGAAAGTTAGACTTAGCTTGTTCTAAAAATGCTTATCGAAATCGACTCTTTGTCGAAAGCTAGAGGAAACATATATATTATTCATTAACTATTTTTCTGTTCCTGTTTGAATGTTGATATAAGTCTATAAGTTAAACCTAACAGAAAGGACAATCATTGCATTGTCTTTGTTATTTACTTAAAAGGTAATATAATTTTTTAAAAGCTTAATGAGCTATAGAATGATGTATTTTCACGGAGGTTCATCACTGAATAACATATATTGACTGATGATGACTGGCCTAGGTGTTATAATTTTACAGTTTTGATGAGTCAAAAGTAGATCGTAAGTCGATGAATCGAAAATATTTACACACTATTTGATTTTGTATAATCTACGTCTCCATAACTAAAAATAGAATTGAGTTGACTAAGTTATTGACTTAACATTGATGTCTGCAATAATGCTAGGAAATGCATGAGACTTTTTTTTTACATATTATTATTATGATGAGCAAACCATTTTGCCGGGCTGCCAGAAAACAAAGTTACCTCTTTAGAGTTGTTGCCCTTGAAAGGTCGAGGATGCAAAGAAGATTTAAAATGGCTTTCAGATAAAATTACTTTTCAGTGATTGATTTTTGATTTAAGTCTTTTGTTATCAGCCTATCTTCATTAAAACAAAATTCATGAATAGCAAAAATATTGATTAAAACGTACGTTTCTACAGATAACACATTATTTATTCATTGAACAAGCTTTATTTTGCTTAAGAGAAATATATTTTTAAAAATTAAGACAGAGGGCCTCCCCGTCGGGCGGTGGCTAGATCCTGCCTCGTTTCAAGCCGAGTCGCCCGTCGCCGCCCGCCTTCTCCTCTTGGTATGGGGATGGCGACACCAGCGACCGAATCTAAGTCGAAAGGTCAAGACACGTTGGTCTTAGCCAAAAGGCCAAGAGAAATAGTTTAAACATTTGTATAGATGTTAACTGTCTTTAAGGGCTTCTAAAAGGAATAAATTAATGGCTTTTATAGTAGTATGTTATAAGAACATGTAAGAATTAGTTTTCTGAATACATCAAGAATTTATTCTCATAATAAAATTGTGTTGCTCACGATTTGCCCTCTGATATTAACGTCCAAAATAAACGTTTTGACACCGTGTTAGCAATAAATATATAGACAAAGACTACATATTAGCATAAGAAAGATAAGATTAGCACCAGAAGTGTTGATGTTAACCAAGAGTTATTGCCCCTTATCATTCAGGAATATGACACGCTTGGTGCGCAATGGCTGTCAACTGGCTGAGAGAAAAAAGTGTGTACACGTATTTCTCGATCTCTAATCTTAGTATTTAAAAAGAAGAATTTCTGCTTGCGTCATTTTTTAACAATCAACTACAGCCAATGATATGGGGCGGGGTGTCATCCAAATGAACCTGAAAGCGACATATGGATGTTTAAAGACCCCACAGTAATGCATACTCAGATAATACATACCCGTTTGGTTTTACCATTACTTTTATAACTTCATGTCACAGCTTTGTTGATTTTCGGTTTGTTTATTCCTCCTTTCTTTTTTTTTTTTTTTTTGTTTTGTTTCAGAATCGGGAGAGGGTGTGTATTTGTTTTCTAGTTTCCTGTATTTTGGTTCTTGTTTTTTTATAAAGGGAGAGGACGGGGTCACATGCGTTGTGGATTTCTTACAGCAGGCCTTCCGATCATCCATCAATGCCGTTTCAATTGGGGCGAGTCCGCATGTAGGTATGACCGCTACACACGCTCTACGGTATCCGCGTGTAGGTATGACCGATACACACTCTCTACGGTATCCGCGTCTAGGTATGACCGCTACACACTCTCTACGGTATCCACGTGTAGGTATAACCGCTACACACTCTCTACGGTATCCGCGTCTAGGTATGACCGCTACACACACTCTATGGTATCCACGTGTAGGTATGACCGCTACACACTCTCTATGGTATCCAGGTGTAGGTATGACCGCTACACACTCTCTACGGTATCCGCGTCTAGGTATGACCGCTACACTCTGTACGGTATACACGTGTATGGTATGACCGTTAGACACTCTTTACAGTATCCGCGTGTAGGTATGACCGCTACACACTCTCTACGGTATCCGCGTGTAGGTATGACCGCTACACACTCTCTACGGTATCGCGTGTAGGTATGACCGCTACACACTCTCTACGGTATCCGCGTGTAGGTATGACCGCTGCGCGCTTTCTGTGGTATATGCGTGTATGTATGACCGATACACACTCTCTACTGTATCCACGTGTGGGTATGACCGCTACACACTCTCTACAGTATCCGCGTGTAGCTATGACCGCTACACGCTTTCTATGGTATATGCGTGTAGGTATGACCACTACACGCCCTCTACGGCATCTGCATGTAGGTATGACCACTACACACTCTCTAAGGTATCTGCGTATAAGTATGACCACTACACACTCTCTACGGTATCCGCGTGTAGCTATGACCGCTACACACTTTCTATGGTATATGCGTGTAGGTATGACCACTACACGCCCTCTACGGCATCTGCGTGTAGGTATGACCGCTACACGCGCTCTACGGTATCCGCGTGTAGGTATGACCACTACACACTCTCTAAGGTATCCGCGTGTAGGTATGACCGATACACACTATCTAAAGTATCCGCGTGTAGGTATGACCGCTACACACTCTCTACGAGATCTGCGTGTAGGTATGACCGCTACACGCGCTCTACGGTATCCGCGTGTAGGTATGACCACTACACACTCTCTAAGGTATCCGCGTGTAGGTATGACCGCTACACACTCTCTATGGTATCCGCGTGTAGGTATGACCACTACACACTCTCTACGGTATCTTCGTGTAGGT
>JAXRKP010000263.1:212500-215000 GCA_037039925.1 Doris montereyensis | reverse complement strand
TTGAAAATGTGATGTATACTATGATTAATTAAAACGCAATTGTAAACATAGCATTATGTCATCCTTTATTCATCATTAACATACTGTTTGAAGATTTATCGTAAACTCCAAGCATTATCTCTTAAATGTTAAAAAAAATTTTTTTAAATAAAATCTTTGAAGTCATTTTGTGCGGGAATGCAATACAAAATATTCAAATTGGAGACGTATTATATTGCACCGACAGTTATAAATAGAAACAATGTAGATGTTGTTATCTAATACAATTACCTAGGATTTCATATTGATATTGGATTGAACTTGCATGTTCATGTGGTTGAAAATCGTTTGAAATCTTTAAATTATGGAATGTTATTTTTAAGCAAAATGAATTCATTCCATGTCAGTGATACTATTATGATAATGTTTTACTCATCCATAGTTGAAAGAAGCATAGCATTTGGAATGACTTACTATGGAGCAAATCTCACTCACAATCAATTTTTAAAAACATTGATAGGTGTATTAAAAAGTCATCAAACATAATGAAATATAAATTACCATCTTTTGTTGAACTTGTTGAAAAGTCGATAGTTAAAAAGATAAACCTATTACAGAAGATTAGACACATCCATTGTACCAATAATTTAGATTATCAGAAAGAAACAATATATTTTTTTATCAAAATGAAGAAAGAAAGAAATATACACAAATTCATTTATTGCCCATGATAATGCACTAAGACTGTTGCCGACTGAGCACAGACGATGGTAATGTTTCTCATATGTCTACCTATATTTATATACATGTACTTTTCTATGTACTATTAGATATAATGTCTGAATGTGAATTTTATTTGTAACGTGACAGTACAACTGTCTACGATCGAGTGAATTTTTCTCCATTCGCCATTCCCCTTTCTTACTCCCCTTTGTGTACCTATTCTAGTTGTGTTTTAAAGTTTAGATAGAAATGTTTTTGTCGCTTTGTAAATTTGTACCATGTGACTAAGCCAATTTTCTCATCTCTGAGATCAATAAAATTATCTTATCTTATCATATCCATATGTTTTTAAACAGTTTTTTTTTTGTAAAGTGAAGGAAAAAGCCAATCAATGTCATTAAGCCCTGTGACAAAACACTAACCACGCCCTCAAGGCAGAGACTGACGTATCGTTTGATTGAACAGCATAGTGGCTCTCCATCCAACAATGTGTAGGATGACAGACTTGCGTATCGGCTGTTAGACTGAATAAAAAAGCTTAACAATAAAGAACTTCATAAGAAACCTTTATGAATGGAGTTAAAATGAGAATAATATTATGTGAATAGAAAAGATAATCGTAATTCTCCATTTATACATAAGTGAAAATTCAACCGGCAAAGTCGAGTGGATTTTCAACTCCATTAGTAAAGATGTCGTGCATGTAATCTAGACATAGAGTTTTAGCTTTTTATACCTAAAGATTTAGACTGGCTTAATACTCTATAATGATAAGTCTAGGCTATACTTTGTGTGTGTGTATGTGTGTGTGTGTGTGTGTGTGTGTGTGTGTGCATATGTTTGTTGGTACTCTTTTTGCAATACCCCTTCTTTCTTTTCTCAGACATTATTTAATTCAGGTCATGTTCTTTTTCTTTGTAGGAATAATGAGGTTCTAGAGCTGTTTCTATTGTTGTTTTGGTTTTCTTTTGAAGGGAATGTATGTGTATACGTGTGAGTGTTGGGAGAGGGGATAGGGCGGACTACACCTTAGACAAAAACAATTAATCTGTAACATGTAATTTTCATACTTCACACACACAAATGTATGATGTTGTGGCCGTAGTAGACTAAACTTAACATTTTGGTTGGCATGGTAACGTCGGCCATATTTGATTTTATAAACTTTTTGTTTAAAATCGTTAAATCCAGACAAAATCATTAAAGTCAACCAAGTTTGAGATAATGTAAATAGAAGGACATGTCAATGTTGTGTTGGATCAGTTTTTGAGATATCTGGTCTAGTTATGGAGAATTAAATTATTAAAAACATCATTCTACAAAATATCCTATTTTGTTATACTAAATCGTCAATAAATTCATAACTATCCCATGTTTAAAAATCAATCCTCAGATACAAATCATGGAATCATATAAAGACGCTTTAGTCCAAATTTGATTCAAATCTAATGGCAACCTTTTTTTTTTACTTTGAGCGAAATGTTTGCAAAAACAGGTTAATTTTGAGAACAAAGCCACTTTGTATTTCAGAAATCCAAAATTTGTATGGGTGTACCTTATGGGCAGGGGCTCATGGTTTTGGAGCATCAATACTAACTCTGTTGTGTAGCAAACGGGAACAAATTTCCCTTTATATAGAAGTCACATATACCAGGCATTGACTTCTTTTTCGTTCCTAAATTTTCAAATATGTAGGAAGAAAGTTGGAAAATTTTTAACATTTTCCAATAGATAGAAAGCCCTAAAACCACATTTACATACTTTTCAGGTTTTTACAATTGCAGACTGATTCTATAAG
>JAXRKP010000263.1:205000-207500 GCA_037039925.1 Doris montereyensis | reverse complement strand
GTCTCCGTTCCAGAGGTTTCAGAATTGAGCTCGAAAGTTAAAACAATCTCCTCAATGATGATGATGATGATGATGATGATGATGATCGAAATATTGGATAGTAGTACATGTGCATGTCTACACTGAACGCAACGAATATTCACCTCATGCATGGAAACGTGCGCAAGGCATAGAAAGATAAACAAATAAAAAGTCGATAGCATCACAATAAATTGGTTCGTGTTTGAATCTACATTGTATGTGAATGGCGGTGTTGCCTGCAGAGTTCAACTTGAACATTGACATTGTATCTGATCTTAAGACGACGCGTCCATTTGAGTTTATAACACTTCCAGGCCAAACGAAACATGACATCATCTCACTGTGGGTAACGGCTTACATTTACCTACGAGTTCCATCTCTGGGAGTGACAAAAAGCTCAAGTGGACACGCCGCCTAGGCAGTGTCTCAGGCTACGAGCTTCTACGACTGGCATAAAAATATTAAATACAAAGATGGATTTTTAGTTCGTATCCCAGCACAAGTGCAAGCTCACTAACTGTACATCATTTGATCCCACAGCAGACCATTCCATTCAAATCAGTAGCAACTCTCGGGGGTGCATACAGTACACAAGCTTGTTAGGCTTTTATACAAACATTCTGACCAGACCTTTCTATTGATGGGTACTCATTCCCACCTGAGTCAAGTGTGGAAAGTAGAGTGAAGTATTTTTTCTAAGAGTACAACGTTGGGGGGGGGTGGCCCACCTGTGCCAACCGTGGGGCTTGAACAGGTGTCATCGTGATTACCAGTTCATATCACTACGTTACAGCTACAACGCTGTTGTACTGCTGTAACAGGTATTATAGGTTAGATCGTTACAGTGTTTAGACAAAAAACCGTATACGTTTGGTTGACGGGAGCTTTTAATTTGATTTACCCACATCCACAACTAAGGTGATCTTGGGGTTTTCGGTAGGATTTTCCTTTTTGCCCGGACTGCCCTGTAAACAGCCAAGGGCTCCATAACGTGCACAGACTGTTGTGATCTGCACACGGGACTTCCTTTTTCATCGTACGCTTACGATGGGACTAGGCGTTGACCCACCTACCTGGACCAGGGGGGGGTAGATTTTGCTAAAAGACGCTCAAAAATGTTTTCAACCGTTGGTCGGGCTCGAACCCACTACCTTTTGGGTGAGAGGTCAAGATTCTGCCTCTGGACTACCGAGGCCCCTGCTGACACGAGCACTGGTTGACATTATTTTCTCATATCATCTGGAAGAATACCGAGCCCCAATGCTCATTCCTTCCAGAATGTCAGGACAATCATGGGAGACCAGGTGATCACATTGTAGTGTAACACTGTTAAGTCTGAGATGTGAGAAGTGTTCATTTTTTGTACTGAGTGTGCATTTGAGTGTATTTGTCCGCCAACACTGTTTCTCCCCGCTTACACTCACCTTTCTTTACTGTTTATGTTTTGATTATTTTGGGCCTATCACTTTGAACTCACCTCCACCGCCCCCCCCCCTCTCCCTTACTCACTATCCTCCCCATGAAATTGTTGCTGGCGAAGAATGTTGTTATATTGTTTTAAGGCAATCAGTTTGGATTCTATTATCAAAAGGTGCTCAGAAGCGCTTTACACAATAGATGGATTACACATTATGAAGCCTTTGACACACATTTAAATCATACATCACATCCTGACGATTATTTAGCTGAGTTTTCTCAGGTCTTACGAATAACAGTGTGTTGAATGTTTGCATGATTTCATGACCCATCAAATCTTGAATTTAAAATTTGTGCATCGTTCTGTCAGAGCGGTAAATTTTCTTTGATCTTTTCTCTGTGATAGATTTACAACCTCCTAATGTGTTTACGGTAAACATGTGCTAATCAGGATCTGCCTTCTTCTCGTTTCCGTGAAGTTGACTTGAATTGTAAACAAAGTAACAAGCCGTGGTGGGTACATTAGAGTAACGTAACGTCACGATCTGCTGACTTGGCCTTTGCTTTCTACATCCATCTAAAATAATGCTTGTTTCGATTCATTGCTTATCAAATGAATGCAAACAATTATCTGGTTATGATAAACCTTAACCGTCTATTTAAAAAAAATACTTGTAAGTAACTAGTATTTCCTATCTGTGATAAGTTGTGAGAAATGTAGATATATGAGATGCCGCAACCCTTTCTCCTCTAAGTCCATGTAGGTACAATAATCAGATTGCATGCTTGGGACTGCCTCAGACCCAGTAGAAATATTAGCCCTAAAGAGGATCCACCACCCCACCCCCTCCCCCCACCCCCATCCTCTTCTTCGAGAAATTGTCGACCTTTTTATATTTAATCACCTCAGCCACATTTTGATTCGCTAACCAGACTTTGGGAGATTCATTAGCCCTAGCGTATGATGTTTTAGTTCAAACGGAATGTCAATTTCTTAATAAAAGGTGCCTCTCAGTCTCATTGCTTCTCTGAAGAAGCAAGAACAAAACTAGAACGCATTCCT
>JAXRKP010000263.1:180000-200000 GCA_037039925.1 Doris montereyensis | reverse complement strand
AGTTTATAATATATACAGATTTTAAACATTTGACAATGCCTCAACGCATTGATGACATTAGTTTTACCATGAGTTATTGCAATACGGAAACTCAAAGTTTTACTTTTATATTTCACCAGCATAGACCCATTGTTTATTGCAAATAAATCAGAACTGTACACGGACAGCACGATTGTAGTTCAGTCGACAAACAGCATCAGTGTGGTTGTATTATTGAAAGGTTTTTGTGAATACGATATGGTTCTTGTGAATACGATACTTCTTCTCCTTCTTCTTCTTTTCTTCTTCTTCTTCTTCTTCTTCTTCTTCTTCTTCTTCTTCTTTCTTCTTCTTCTTCTTCTTCTTCTTCTTCTTCTTCTTCTCTTCTTCTTCTTCTTCTTCTTCTTCTTCTTCTTCTTCTTTCTTCTTCTTCTTCTTCTTCTTCTTCTTCTTCTTCTTCTTCTTCTTCTTCTTCTTCTTCTTCTTCTTCTTCTTCTTCTTCTTCTTCTTCTTCTTCTTCTTCTTCTTCTTCTTCTTCTTCTTCTTCTTCTTCTTCTTCTTCTTCTTCTTCTTCTTCTTCTTCTTCTTCTTCTTCTTCTTCTTCTTCTTCTTCTTCTTCTTCTTCTTCTTCTTCTTCTGCTTCTTCTTCTTCTTCTTCTTCTTCTTCTTCTTCTTCTTCTTCTTCTTCTTCTTCTTCTCTTCTTCTTTCTTCTTCTTCTTCTTCTTCTTCTTCTTCTTCTTCTTCTTCTTCTTCTTCTTCTTCTTCTTCTTCTTCTTCTTCTTCTTCTTCTTCTTCTTCTTCTTCTTCTTCTTCTTCTTCTTCTTCTTCTTCTTCTTCTTCTTCTTCTTCTTCTTCTTCTTCTTCTTCTTCTTCTTCTTCTTCTTCTTCTTCTTCTTCTTCTTCTTCTTCTTCTTCTTCTTCTTCTTCTTCTTCTTCTTCTTCTTCTTCTTCTTCTTCTTCTTCTTCTTCTTCTTCTTCTTCTTCTTCTTCTTCTTCTTCTTCTTCTTCTTCTTCTTCTTCTTCTTCTTCTTCTTCTTCTTCTTCTTCTTCTTCTTCTTCTTCTTCTTCTTCTTCTTCTTCTTCTTCTTCTTCTTCTTCTTCTTCTTCTTCTTCTTCTTCTTCTTCTTCTTCTTCTTCTTCTTCTTCTTCTTCTTCTTCTTCTTCTCCTTCTTCTTCTTATTCTTCTTCTTCTTCTTATTCTTCTTCTTCTTCTTCTTCTTCAAATGTCGAGGTAATCAGTTGACCAACCAGAATCTATCCTGTCTCAGTTTTCTAATCAGCTTTCTTTCCAGTGTGTAACTTTCTGCTCTGATCTCTAATCATTATTCTTCCACTGTCAGTTTTCCAATCAGTATTCTTCCACTGTCAGTTTTCCAATCAGTATTCTTCCACTGTCAGGTATTCTTCTACTGTCAGTTTTCCAATCAATCAGTATTCTTCCACTGTCAGTTTTCCAATCAGTATTCTTCCACTGTCAGTTTTCCAATCAATTCTTTCACTGTCATTTTCTTCCATTCTTTCACTGTCAGTTTTCCAATCAGTATTCTTCCACTGTCAGTTTTCCAATCAGTATTCTTCCACTGTCAGTTTTCCAATCAGTATTCTTCCACTGTCAGTTTTCCAATCAGTATTCTTCCACTGTCAGTTTTCCAATCAGTATTCTTCCACTGTCAGTTTTCCAATCAGTATTCTTCCACTGTCAGTTTTCCAATCAGTATTCTTCCACTGTCAGTTTTCCAATCAGTATTCTTCCACTGTCAATTTTCCAATCAGTATGTCTCCTCACTCAGTTTCCCAAACGGTATTTTCCCCATGCCAATTTCCAATCGCCTTTTCAATCAATATCCTTTGTACTGGGCTTCTTGTAAGTATCATGTATAATCTCTGCACATAGTTATCTCATCATTTATTTTAACCATTTTGAAATTAACATCTCTGCACACGCTTTTCCAATCATCGCTTAAGATTATTTTCTAATGACTATAATAATAATAAGGATAAATCGTTATAGTCCATTCAAAGCAATGTGTTTGTTTGACATATTGCTTGGAAAACCAAAAGCATGGGATATACATATTGACATTGAAAATTGGAAATTGATGCACTTCAAAAATATGCATTTATACATTCTATACTTAGCATACTTATCTCACGACAGCATTACCAATCAACATTTCTACTGACTATTTTTCACTTAACGTATCTTCACATCCCCTTTTAATCTATCTTATGCACATCATATTCATATCAACAATAATTTTGCAAACACAAAGATCTTCAATCAACATTGATTATAATTTATAATGCATACCATTTTCCAATCAACAATCGTTTGAATTTAATTCTTTTTGCCAGGAGTTCGCAATTGCACAGTGCCTATCCGGTCTTTTCCGTGGACCAACTGTCGACGTCCTACGTCGTTACAACGGCATGTGGAAACTGAATGTTCCGTTATGGTGGCAAGTCACGTGAACGACACCGAAATCCAGATTCAGTTAATAGCCGTTGAGTACTCTGACGGGTTAGGTAACGTCACATACAAAGGTGTGTCCTACACCAATGGAAGCATCATCAATCAACAGTTGGCAGGTAGGGAGATGGTAGTGTGGTGGTGACGCCCATCACGATAATGTCATGGGTGACTCTTGTATCATTGATGCTGTGGTGCTACAATGATGACGACGATTAAACCTACAACAGCAAATATAGCATCACACAAATAGCCAACATGAAGCTACCACAATTGCTACTACCACTACTACTACTACTATTACTACTACTACTACTACTACTACTACTACTACTACTACTACTACTACTGCTACTGCTACTACTACTAGTAGTAGTAGTAGTAGTAGTAGCAGTAGTAGCAGCAGTAGCAGTAGCAGTAGCAGTACTAGTACTCTACTACTTCTACTACTTCTAATATTACTACTACTACTACTACTACTACTACTACTACTACTATTACTACTACTACTACTACTACTACTACTACTACTACTACTACTACTACTGCTGCTGCTGCTACTACTACTACTACTATTACTACTACTATTACTACTACTACTACTACTACTACTACTACTAATAATAATAATAATAATAATAATAATAATAATAATAATAATAATAATAATAATAATAATAATAATAATAATAATAATAATAATAATAATAATAATAATAATAATAATAATAATAATAATAATAATAATAATAATAATAATAATAATAATAATAATAATAATAATAATACTTTTACTGCTGCTGCTGATAATACGACCATCTGAGACAAATTAGTTTCAGATCATCGTCTACTATGTTTTTGACATTCCCGAACACAAATTAAAAGGAAAAAAGAAAAACCAGTGTTCTCAAAAATTGGAAGAAGATCAACCTCCAAAATTTAAAACATGACTTAAATCAAGAATATTACCAAACAATAAATAAACAATGCTAAAGTCCTAATCAATGTATTCTTACGCACCCTTAAAAATCATGCACCTTTAATTAAAAGTTCAGTGAATCAGCGACCAACAACAACATGGTTTACGTTGGAAATAAAAGAAGCCAAGCAGCTTAAAATGCGTGTCAAAGCTAAGTGGTTGAAGTCAGGATGTTGTTGACGAGGAAATTACCTCCTTTGGAAGAGAAAAGTGAAAGAGCTTTGTGACAAAGCGAAACGTAATTAGTACAACACTAAATTTAGCGATATTCAAAACCCTAAGGATGTTTCCACCTTTCAGATGAACTTTTCAGCAAGGATAAAAAAATGCCAACTTAACAACACAAATTCCAAAACAAGAGCTACCAGACACAATCGGTGATTTTTTTTCAGCAATAAAATTAAATACACTCGCATTAAACTTACACAAACGGATACTATTATGGACATTTCTAAAGCTACTCTCACTGCACGTGTTGGTTTATTATAAAAGCTTTTAATGGCTTCTATTAAATTTTGCTTTACATTGTGTTCTTTTAAGGACTGCCAAAGTTCGTCCATTGTCAGTATCAAATGCCTTTTTACATGTCAATAAAACACAGGTGCAAGTCAATGTTTCTCTCAAGGATTTTTTCTATTATTTGTCTAATTGTAAGTATTTGGTCTCGTACACTTCTTCCTGGTCTAAATCCACTCTGATGCTCTTCAATCTGATCCTCCACTTTTCCTTAGTCTTATTTCCAGTATGCTGGCATACACTTTTCCTGGAACGCAAAGTTCCAAGTAGAGACATCCCTCTATAGTTTGAGCATTCCATATTTAATCCTTTCTTGTGAAATTGGTACAGCCATTTCCTTCTTCCAGCCGTCTGGCACCTTTTTAACTTCCATGCTTGTTAACATATTGCATGTAGAAGCAGTATGTCTACCTCTCTCTCCGTTGGTATTTGATCATGTCTGAATAAAATAATGATAATAATAATAATAATAATCATAATAATAATAATACAAATGCAAATAATACTAACAATAATAATAAGAAGAAGAAAAAGAAGAAGAAGCAGAAGAAGAAGAAGAAGAAGAAGAAGAAGAAGAAGAAGAAGAAGAAGAAGAAGAAGAAGAAGAAGAAGAAGAAGAAGAAGAAGAAGAAGAAGAAGAAGAAGAAGAAGAAGAAGAAGAAGAAGAAGAAGAAGAAGAAGAAGAAGAAGAAGAAGAAGAAGAAGAAGAAGAAGAAGAAGAAGAAGAAGAAGAAGAAGAATAAGAAGAAGAAGAAGAAGAAGAAGAAGAAGAAGAAGAAGAAGAAGAAGAAGAAGAAGAAGAAGAAGAAGAAGAAGAAGAAGAAGAAGAAGAAGAAGAAGAAGAAGAAGAAGAAGAAGAAGAAGAAGAAGAAGAAGAAGAAGAAGAAGAAGAAGAAGAAGAAGAAGAAGAAGAAGAAGAAGAAGAAGAAGAAGAAGAAGAAGAAGAAGAAGAAGAAGAAGAAGAAGAAGAAGAAGAAGAAGAAGAAGAAGAAGAAGAAGAAGAAGAAGAAGAAGAAGAAGAAGAAGAAGAAGAAGAAGAAGAAGAAGAAGAAGAAGAAGAAGAAGAAGAAGAAGAAGAAGAAGAAGAAGAAGAAGAAGAAGAAGAAGAAGAAGAAGAAGAAGAAGAAGAAGAAGAAGAAGAAGAAGAAGAAGAAGAAGAAGAAGAAGAAGAAGAAGAAGAAGAAGAAGAAGAAGAAGAAGAAGAAGAAGAAGAAGAAGAAGAAGAAGAAGAAGAAGAAGAAGAAGAAGAAGAAGAAGAAGAAGAAGAAGAAGAAGAAGAAGAAATAGAAGAAGAAGAAGAAGAAGAAGAAGAAGAAGAAGAAGAAGAAGAAGAAGAAGAAGAAGAAGAAGAAGAAGAAGAAGAAGAAGAAGAAGAAGAAGAAGAAGAAGAAGAAGAAGAAGAAGAAGAAGAAGAAGAAGAAGAAGAAGAAGAAGAAGAAGAAGAAGAAGAAGAAGAAGAAGAAGAAGAAGAAGAAGAAGAAGAAAAAGAAGAAGAAGAAGAAGAAGAAGAAGAAGAAGAAGAAGAAGAAGAAGAAGAAGAAGAAGAAGAAGAAGAAGAAGAAGAAGAAGAAGAAGAAGAAGGAGAACAACAACAACAACAACAACAACAAGAACAACAACAACAACAACAACAACAAGACTGATAAAAATGATAATAGTAATGATGAGACTAATAATGATAATAGTAATGATGAGACTAATAATGATAATAGTAATGATCAGACTAATAATGATTATAGTAATGATGAGACTAACAATGATAATAGTAATGATGAGACTTATAATGATAATAATATGATTATGAGGATAACAGTAATAGATATCAGACTAATGTGTGGTATTTCTTCTCGTCAGCATACGAGTCGTTGCAGATTTTAGGCAACAGAACGGATTTGACCGGCACTAAGGTGTTCAGTAACAAACCTGTCGTCGTCATCTGCAGAGGCGCCATTGACACAACCTTATATCCGACAGAGTCGAAATATGTAAGACAATAAAAATGTGTACACAAACGTCTTATTACTCTTTTCGTATTATCAAACCTCAGATTCGCTAATGTAACTGAGGTTTTAGTACCGGTAAGCATACTGTCAGATCAACAGAAACCATGTTGTGTTATCCCTACATCACTACATATTTTCTAGCATTGTATGGGAATGTACAAACGCTGTTGGAGAATAAGGAAATGCTGTTTGCTACAATGTATTATAACAATACCAAAACCATGTATTGAGTGTGCAAATATCCAAACGTATGTACGGAGTGTGGAAATAGCCAAACGCATGTATTGGATGTGGGAATAGCCAAACAAATGTACTGAATGTGGGGATAGCCAAACACATGTATTGAGTGTAGGGACAGCCAAACGCATGTACTGAATGTGGGAATATCCAAGCGCATGTATTGAGTGTAGCGATAGCTAAACGCATATATTGAGTGTAGGGATAGTCAAACGCATGTATTGAGTGTAGGGATAGCCAAACACATGTATTGAGTGTAGGGATAGCCAAACGCATGTACTGAATGTGGGAATATCCAAGCGCATGTATTGAGTGTAGCGATAGCTAAACGCATATATTGAGTGTAGGGATAGTCAAACGTATGTATTGAGTGTAGGGATAGCCAAATACATGTATTGAGCCAAAACACATGTGGGAATATCCAAGCGCATGTGAGTGTAGGGAAACACATGTATCAAACACATGTATTGAGTGTAGGGATAGTCAAACGCATGTATTGAGTGTAAGGATAGCCAAACACATGTATTGAATGTAGGGATAGCCAAACGCATGTATTGAGTGTAGGGATAGTCAAACGCATGTATTGAGTGTAGGGATAGCCAAACACATGTATTGAGTGTGGGGATAGCCAAACACATGTACTGAGTGTAGGGATAGTCAAACACATGTATTGAGTGTAGGGATAGTCAAACACATGTATTGAGTGTGGGGATAGCCAAACACATGTACTGAGTGTAGGGATAGCCAAACACATGTACTGAGTGTAGGGATAGTCAAACACATGTATTGAGTGTAGGGATAGTCAAACGCATGTATTGAGTGTAGGGATAGTCAAACATGTATTGAGTGTAGGGATAGTCAAACACATGTATTGAGTGTGGGGATAGCTGTACTGAGTGTAGGGATAGTCAAACACATATATTGAGTGTAGGGATAGTCAAACGCATGTATTGAGTGTAAGGATAGCCAAACACATGTATTGAGTGTAGGGACAGCCAAACGCATGTACTGAATGTGGGAATATCCAAGCGAATGTATTGAGTGTAAGGATAACCAAACACATGTATTGAGTGTAGGGACAGCCAAACGCATGTACTGAATGTGGGAATATCCAAGCGAATGTATTGAGTGTAGGGATAGCCAAACACATGTATTGAGTGTGAGGATAGCCAAACACATGTACTGAGTGTGGGGATAGCCAAACCCATGTACTGAGTGTCAGTATATACAAACACATGTACTTAATGTGGGAATAGCCAAACACATGTACTGAATGTGGGAATATCCAAACACATGTATTGAGTGTAGGGATAGTCAAACGCATGTATTGAGTGTAGCGATAGCTAAACGCATGTATTGAGTGTAGGGATAGTCAAAGGCATGTATTGAGTGTAGCGATAGCTAAACCCATGTACTGAGTGTGGGGATAGCCAAACCCATGTACTGAGTGTCAGTATATACAAACAAATGTACTGAATGTGGGAATAGCCAAACAAATGTACTGAATGTGGGCATAGCCAAACGCATGTATTGAGTGTAGGATAGCCAAACACATGTATTGAGTGTAGGGATAGCCAAACACATGTATTGAGTGTAGGGATAGCCAAACACATGTATTGAGTGTAGGGATAGCCAAACGCATGTATTGAGTGTAGGAATAGCTAAACACATGTATTGAGTGTAGGGATAGCCAAACACATGTATTGAGTGTAGGGATAGCCAAACACATGTATTGAGTGTAGGGATAACCAAACACATGTATTGAGTGTAGGGATAGCCAAACACATGTATTGAGTGTAGGGATAGCCAAACGCATGTATTGAGTGTAGGGATAGCCAAACGCATGTTTTGAGTGTAGGGATAGTCAAACGCATGTATTGAGTGTAGGGATAGCCAAACACATGTATTGAGTGTAGGGATAGTCAAACACATGTATTGAGTGTGAGGAAAGCCAAACGCATGTTTTGAGTATAGGGATATCCAAACGTATGTATTGAGTGTGGGGATAGCCAAACGCATGTATTGAGTGTGGGATAGCCAAACACATGTATTGAGTGTAGGGATAGCCAAACGCATGTATTGAGTGTAGGGATAGTCAAACGCATGTATTGAGTGTAGGGATAGCCAAACACATGTATTGAGTGTAGGGACAGCCAAACGCATGTACTGAACGTGGGAATATCCAAGCGCATGTATTGAGTGTAGCGATAGCTAAACGCATATATTGAGTGTAGGGATAGTCAAACGCATGTATTGAGTGTAAGGATAGCCAAACGCATGTACTGAATGTGGGAATATCCAAGCACATGTATTGAGTGTAGGGATAGCCAAACACATGTATTGAGTGTAGGGATAGTCAAACACATGTATTGAGTGTAAGGATAGCCAAACGCATGTATTGAGGGTAGGGATAGTCAAACGCATGTATTGAGTGTAGGGATAGCCAAACACATGTATTGAGTGTAGGGATAGCCAAACGCATGTACTGAATGTGGGAATATCCAAGCGCATGTATTGAGTGTAGGGATACCCAAACACATGTATTGAGTGTAGGGATAGTCAAACACATGTATTGAGTGTAGGGATAGTCAAACACATGATTGGAGCCAAACACATGTATTGAGTGAGGGATAGTCAAACGCATGTAGGGATAGCCAAACACATGTATTGAGTGTGATGAATAGTCAAACGCATGTTTTGAGTGTAGGGATATCCAAAGGTATGTATTGAGTGTGAGGATAGCCAAACGCATGTTTGAGTGAGTGTACTGAATGTGGGATATCCAAACGCATGTATTGAGTGTAGGGATAGCCAAACACATGTATTGAGTGTAGGGATAGTCAAACGCACGTATTGAGTGTAGGGATAGCCAAACAAACGTATTGAGTGTAGGGATAGCCAAACACATGTATTGAGTGTAGGGATAGTCAAACGCATGTACTGAGTGGGGAATAGCCAAACACATGTATTGAGTGTAGAGATAGCCAAATGCATGTACTTGAGTATAGAGATATCCAAACGCATGTACTGAGTGGGGGATAGTCAAACGAATGTATTGAGTGTGGGTATATACAAACGCACGTATTGAGTGTAGGGATTAATCAAACAAACGTATTGAGTGTGAGAATAATCAAATACATGTACTGAGTGTACGATTAGCCAAACACATGTACTGACTGTACGGATTAGCCAAACACATGTACTTGGTATAGAGATTAGTCAAAGCATGTACTTGGTATAGGATTATCAAACACATGTGCTGACTGTACGATTAGTCAAACACATGTGCTGAGTGTGGGATAATCAAACACATGTACTGAGTGTGGAGATAGCCAAATGAATGTACTGAGCGTGGGATATACAAAACACATGTGCTAACTGTACGATTAATCAAACACATGTGCTGAGTGTGGGATTAATCAAACACATGTGCTGACTGTACGATTAGTTAAACACATGTGCTGAGTGTACGATTAGTCAAACACATGTGCTGACTGTGGGATTAGTCAAACACATGTGCTGAGTGTGGGATTAGTCAAACACATGTGCTGAGTGTGGGATTAGTCAAACACATGTGCTGAGTGTGGGATTAATCAAACACATGTGCTGACTGTACGATTAGTCAAACACATGTGCTGAGTGTGGGAATAGTCAAACACTTGTGCTGTGTGTGGAATTAGTCAAACACATATGCTGAGTGTGGGATTATTCAAACACATGTGCTGAGTGTGAGATTAGTCAAACACATGTGCTTAGTTTGAGATTAGTCAAACACATGTGCTGACTGTGGGATTAGTCAAACACATGTATTGAGTGTGAGATTAGTCAAACACATGTATTTAGTGTGGATTAGTCAAACACATGTATTGACTGTGGATTAGTCAAACACAAATGCTTGTACGTTGTGGGAATAGTCAAACACTTGTGCTGTGTGTGGAATTAGTCAAACGCTTATACCGAGTATGGAAATCCCTAAATGCTTGGACGAGTGTATAGAAATCCCAAAATGTATTTAGTTTGAGATTAGTCAAACCCTTGTATTTAGTGTGGGAATAGCCAACCGCATGTTTGAGTTGAAAGGAAATCCTCATGTTTTACGTTGTATGGAATAGCCAAATGAATGTATTGAGTATGGAAATCCCCAAATGCTTGTACGTTGAATGGAAGTCCCCAAATGCTTGTACGTTGTATGGAAATCCCCAAATGTTTGTACGTTGTATGGAAATCCCCAAATGCTTGGACGTTGTATGGAAATCCCCAAATGCTTTGTACGTTGTATGGAAATCCCCAAATGCTTGTACGTTGTATGGAAATCCCTAAATGCTTGTACGTTGAAAGGAAATCCCCAAATGTTTGTACGTTGTATGGAAATCCCCAAATGATAGTACGTTGTATGGAAATCCCCAAATGTTTGTACGTTGTATGGAAATCCCCAAATGTTTGTACGTTCTATGGAAATCCCAAAATGCGTGTACGTTGTATGGAAATCCCCAAATGCTTGCACGTTGTATGGAAATCCCCAAATGTTTGTACGTTGTATGGAAATCCCAAATGTTTTTGTACGCTGTATGGAAATCCCCAAATGCTTGTACGTTGTATGGAAATCCCCAAATGTTTGTACGTTGTATGAAATCCCCAAATGTTTGCACGTTGCATGGAAATCCCCAAATGTTTGTACGTTGTATGGAAGTCCCAAATGTTTATAAATGCTTGTTGTACCCTAAAATGTTTGTACGTTGTATGGAAATCCCCAAATGCTTGTATGTTGTATGGAAATCCTCAAATGCTTGCACGTTGTATGGAAATCCCCAAATGCTTGCACGTTGTATGAAAATCCCCAAATGCTTGTACACGTTGTATGGAAATCCTCAAATGCTTGCACGTTGTATGGAAATCCTCAAATGCTTGCACGTTGTATGGAAATCCTCAAATGCTTGCACGTTGTATGAAAATCCTCAAATGCTTGCACGTTGTATGGAAATCCTCAAATGCTTGCACGTTGTATGGAAATCCTCAAATGCTTGCTCGTTATATGGAAATCCCCAAATGCTTGCACGTTGTATGGAAATCCCAAAATGTTTGTACGTTGTATGGAAATCCCCAAATGTTTGTACGTTTGAAGAGAAATATCCAAGAGTATACGATGTATGCAGACATCCAAACGCGTGTATATTATATGGGTATACCCACGTGTTTGTACACTGTGGAAATACCAGAACGTAATAATATATTATTATGGTGTATATATGTTGGAGAGGTTGTAGCTTTTGTTTTCTGAATAGGCCCTTTTTGGTAGGAATTAAAAGGCTATTTTACATGCGTAAAGGCACATGGGACCGTCTTTAATAGGATTAGACTTCATTGCACCCTGCTTACCACAGGATAAGGGAGCGGATGAAACTCAATAAATGGATTTCAATTTAAAGTCTTCATAGTCGGGATTTGAACCTCTGACCTTTGGTTTGGTAGGCGAGTGCCGTACCTTCTTCTATGTCTGTACAGATGCTTTTACATTGCTTTTGATCTAACTGTTTATGATTATTATTCTACTTCTCACTTCATCCAGGCATGTTGCTAGGTCGGGGTTGCTGTTTGAACGTATTCGGTCGTGTGCATTTCCGCATCAACTTAATCTTTATCTCTGTCTACAATGTATCTATTTATCCATTTGTCTGTCTATTCATCAAACTATCTATCTATCTATTTGTCTATTTATCTATGTACTGTCTATTTTTATATCTATCTATCTATCTATCTATCTAACTACCAATCTATGTACCTATATATCCATATATATATATATATATATATATATATATATATATATATATATATATATATATATATATATATATATATATATATATATACATATATATATATATATATCTTCTATCTATCTATCTATCTATCTATATATATATATTTATCTATCTATTTATCTATCTATCTATCTATCTATCTATCTATCTATATATCGATCTATCTATTTACCTCTCTATATATCTATATCTATACATCCAATTATCTATATATCCATATATCTATATATCCTATCTATATATATATATATATATATATATATATATATATATATATATATATATATATGTATATATCTATCTATCTATTTATTTATCTATCTATCTATCTATCTATCTATCTATCTATCTATCTATCTATCGATCTATCTATCTATCTATCTATCTATCTGTCTATCTATCTATATATTTATCTATATATCTATCTATCTATCTATCTATATATCTATTTATCTATCTATCTATCTATTCATCTATCTATTTATCTATCTATCTACATACATATCTCTCTATAATATATATCTAATTATTTGTTATCTGCAATCTATGATAAAAGAAATATATCTGTGATTACTGATCAATCAATGCACGTGTCTAAAAAAGGTTACTTTCATGGTTTATTTCCTTTCAGATTGAACAGATGCCACCAGTTCACAGCTTCGGCAAACTGTTTGTGTTGAGAGGACTCTTATGTACACCACGTAACACATTAAGATATACTATTGAAATCGCCACACCCCATCCCGACACGGGCATTGAGTTCCTGAAGATCAGTGTAAACGACGTTGAAGTCATCGACGTCACTCCAGTCAAGCAAACTTGGAGGCTACGAAGCAGTAACAATTGTGTTACAGGCTGACAAACCTGTTTTGGTTTCTGTGGTTGTTTGGAAGCCACATCTACCCAGTATGTGTGACATATTTCAAGCACGTCAACATTGCATTAAGCAATAATGACGTCATGACACATTGAAGCAATTTATTTCCTTTGTGTCCAATGTATGATGTTGAAGAAATAATAACCGGTAGAGCCCTTGCTAATTTGATAAAGCACGACTACTTGAAAACTCATATTATAGAAAGTTGGTCTATAAAAATGACAACATAAATCCATACTACGTTAGACATAAAACGAATAATGATTTTGCTGAGTAAAATCTATTATACAAATCTTAAGACGATAAATACCATACAATGTTGGCGAAGAGGATAGCTTTGGAAAATTAATTGTATCTAACACCAGAGACCAATAATTGTTCTTTGGAGAAGTGTTGGTATAGTCTCCATATATTTCAATGTTCAATAGCATATTTATTGTTCAAATAATCTTCTTCTTTTGAGGTTGTGAGCTCAATATACTTTTATGAATTCCATTATATTTCAAATGTTCTTATGTCCTGGAGTAAAAGATGATATTTGGAAAGTTCAATAGTATTTTATATTATCTTGATTATGAGATGTGAAACATTGTTTACTATGGTTAGCTAATCAACACAACTTCGTGGATATTTGCCATGCTTTGTCAAAAACGACATTTAGTTTCCAAAATTCTGTCAAAACAAATTAAAAAAGCCAATCGTATCCTTTCGGCCATATTTTAGGTGACATTTCTTAAAGTGGTAAATCATTATTTATCCAAACATAGATGAACTCACTATAAGAGTTCACAATTTACTTACTTATTGCACAGCAATACCGAAAGATAACTTGATTGTACATTACTATCATAATACAGACTAATTCGCTTAATTGTTACAATCTATTCCACACTAAGAAGGCTGCAGGTCTTTCACCAACAAACATTATCTCGGAAGTGTTGACTTTACAATTTAATCACGGCCTCGTGTCATTTTACCCTGTTGATGTTTTCCTATTCACAAATTTAAAAAATATAAAAATTCCATATTTTATGTTGAACGTATGATAATTATTTTTATTTTGTGTACGTTTCCACACTATCTTTGGTATAGAGCATAAGGGAATCCTGGTCTGATGCTTGCGGTGCCGGCCAAAGCGTGGAAAACGCATTATGCAAGTTCTACGCCATATGGAACACTATTGAACATGCGAATACTCGTGGTGACACCAACAGGTTGTGCCCCAAGATATCTGGTATAACTCTTGTCTATCAAAGTGTATCTCTTAGGCCAACTTTTGTCATACATTTGTAGTCTATGCTTTGGTGGTTTTTTTCTCTCTTGCAAAGATTGACAGTGTCGCTCATAAATATAATTAATAAGTGGGGCTCATAAAAAACCCTCAGATATTCAAATACACCAATATCAGAACAACAAAACAAAAGTTATTTTAGTCCACTAGTAAGAGTTCATATTATTCTCAAGTATTTGTATTTAAATTGATCATCAGTTGATGCTCATACACTAAATTCTGTGTCACTCTTTAATTTGCATCTTTGAAAGTTTCCCCTGTCCACCATAATAATGCCGTTTTATCAGGGTGAATTAGGTGGTAGGGACAAGAAAACAGATTGAAAAAATGAAAGGAAAGAATTAGGATCTACTAACAACGCCCACGAACCACCACAGCTCATACAATTATACTCTAGCATTTAAATAGGTCAATAGCGGAGTATCATACACAAATTATACTCTAGCATTTAAATAGGACAATAGCGGAGTCTCATACACAAATATACTCTAGCATTTAAATAGGCCAATAGCGGAGGCTGATACACAATTATACTCTAGCATTTAAATAGGCCAATAGCGGAGTCTCATACACAATTATACTCTAGCATTTAAATAAGGGAGTATCATACAATTATACTCTAGCATTTAAATAGGCCAATAGATATCATACAAATTATACTCTAGCATTTAAATAGGCCAATAGCGGAGTATCATACACAATTATACTCTAGCATTTAAATAGGCCAAAAACGGAGTCTCATACACAATTATACTCTCGCATTTAAATAGGCCAATAGCGGAGTCTCATACACAATTATACTCTAGCATTTAAATAGGCCAATAGCGGAGTATCATACACAATTAGACTCTAGCATTTAAATAGGCCAAGAACGGAGTATCATACTCAATTAGACTCCAGCATTTAAATAGGCCAATAGCGGAGTATCATACTCAATTAGACTCTAGCATTTAAATAGGCCAATAGCGGAGTATCATACACAATTAGACTCTAGCATTTAAATAGGCCAATAGCGGAGTATCATACACAATTAGACTCTAGCATTTAAATAGGACAATAGCGGAGTCTCACTCTAGCATCCAATTATACTCTAGCATTTAAATAGGCCAATAGCGTGGGCTGATATACAATTATACTCTAGCATTTAAATAGGCCAATAGCGTGGGCTGATACACAATTATACTCTAGCATTTAAATAGGCCAATAGCGGAGTATCATACACAATTATACTCTAGCATTCAAATAGGCCAATAGCGAAGGCTGGTACACAATTATACTCTAGCATTTAAATAGGCCAATAGCGGAGGCTGATACACAATTATACTCTAGCATTTAAATAGGCCAATAGCGGAGTATCATACACAATTATACTCTAGCATTTAAATAGGCCAATAGCAGAGGCTCATTCACAATTATACTCTAGCATTTAAATAGGCCAATAACGGAGGCTCATAATTATAATAATTGTTATACACCACTATCCAAAAAGTCCAGAAGCGGAGGTTTATCGTATGGTCGAACAATTAAATAAGCCAATTGCTACGCTCAACTACTCAAGTAGCCAAATAGCTGACGCTCGTTGTATAGGCAATCATTTGAATAGTCCAAAGGTGGAGATTCAAATTGAAGGGGTCAGTCCAATAGTGTGGCTATGTGCAATTTCGTGAAATAAGAGACAGAGAGATAATCATAGGAAATAGAAATCATGCTTCCTGAAAAGTGTAAAGGATATGATGAAAATACATCACGTTTACAGCCGCTTGAAAATTGGAATTCCCAAAGCCACGGTTTTGGCATTTATTCGCTAAATGACATAATTGTGACTTAGGCACACTATTGAAATGACCCCTTCAAGTAGTCCGCCTATGAATGCTCATAAACTCAATAATTCAGTTAGACCAATATTATGGGCCGATATACTCAAGTATGCAATTATTCCACTCAGAGAGGCTCCTATACGCAATTACTTAATTAATCTAACAGTAGAGGCCCATACACACAAGTAATTAAATTGTTAAACCCTTGTTGGTCATACACAAAATTCTCAATAAGTCCAATGTAAGAGTCTGCTTTACTCCAGAATTCAACTAGTTCTAAAGTAGAAACTCGTATACTTAAATGTTTAAATAGTCCAATAGTAACTGCTCATATACTCAAGTATTCAATTAGTCAAATAGCAGAGATTCATATACTACCGTATACGCAGACACATAGTGGAGGTTCGTATCTTCTAGTATATAAATAGTCCAAAATGGATATTCATATACTCACGTATTTAAATAGTTCAGTACTGAAAGTTCATATACTCCTGTACTCAAAGAGTGAATAAGTAGAGGCTCATATATCCAAGTATTTAAATGGTTGAAAAATAGTGTACATTCCATTTTATTATTTTCTAGATCGTAACCTTTTATTGTCAGTTCTCTGTATTCTTCACTTTCCTTCTACTTATTCTTATTATCACCGTCCTTTTCTTTCTTTCTTTCTCTTTATGTCCTTCTTCTGACATCACACTGTATGATGCCTTAATTAGTGTTTTGATCTAGATTCTAGATATTCTCGTTTGTAGTCTGACAAAAGGTTATACCCTAAACGTTACGTGTTTGTTCTGTCTTTATTGGTGTAGTTGTAATTTATTGTCGTTTTCACCTTTGTTTTCATTTTGCTGTGGCTCCTTTGTATCATTCCATTCATATACAATATCCACGTTACAGATGTCTATCATATATAGTAAACAATGGAATTTTTGCTTCCCAATCAGTGTGAACTTTGTATCTATAATTTTCTCACCAACAGGTAAATGGAAATTTGGAGCTTTGCAATTGTGTGCACACCACCGGTGAATACAAATCGTGCTTTATACGACTGAACATTCGTGAAGTATCTCTCAACGTCACCAGCTTAGACTGCGCCTTTAGCGGATATATTATAGCATTCACAGGATCCAAGCATTTGGCTTACTATTTGGGCTGGGACACACGGGTGAGGAGACAAATTAGTATTTGAAGCATTTGTCCCATAACTGAAGTTCTTCTCTTGGATTCTTTGTTCTAAGAACGTGTTAACCAACGACTGAACGGTTTATTTTATTACTCCTTTATTCTGTTATATGAAACGCGATATTTACATCATAATATTCTTTCTTCCTTCCTTGTCATAATTTGCTGTCATTCTAATCCTACTCTAAAAGAAGTATAACCAAGACAAACCCATGCTGGTGCAATACGCTATGAAAACAATAATACGGCACACGATGGCTTGCAATTATGTCCAATGAATAAGTTGACTCAAAAATTGAAAGACATATTATGAGCATTTAAAGAATCAAAGGAAATATACATTAAAACAAATCGCACTGAATATATAAAGCAAATAACTACACTGCCATTGGTCGTAATTCTATAGGCTTTCCGAAATTATTTTCTGTGCACTTGCATCACAATTTGTGTATTTCTATTTGAAATTAAGGGTCTGAAAAATCATATATATATATATATATATATATATATACAGCTCGTAAATTTTCTGTTTGAGTTTCTGGTCTTAACATGCAACCAGTCGAGCTGACATTTCGTACAACAATTCAAAGGCCTCCGGTTTAATGAAATCCCTATAACTCTACTTAGTAACCGTGTAATAAATTGAACAAAATTAGCTTTTTCCCCGTTCTAAAATTGTCCTTTATCGTTTTTCATTAACATTGCGGATCAGCAATCAGTTGTGGCCCATCAATATAAAATGACATCGTATCCGGTGACTGAAAAAAGTAACAGAATTTATCGCAAAAGTATGAACAAAATATTGCGATAATTTCGAGTTTGAATTTATCATTCCTAGATCTTCATAGATCTATCTGCAATACAGTAAGATCACATTCAGGTTAGAGATCTTGATAAACAATTTGCCGACCCTAGAAGAAAATTTAGTCTAGGTCTAAATATTATTTAGTTATGGAGGCACGGTGAATCGGAGAGAGGAAAAACACAAACGAAATCTATAACCAGTTTTTACAATAAATTATGAACGAAAAAGCAAATGGCACACATCCAGATCTACATGTCACAATCACAGTATCAAACACATCCAGATCCATATGTCACAATCACGGCATCAAACACATCCAGATCCATATATCACAATCACGGCATCAAACACATCCAGATGTACATGTCACAATCACAGTACAAAATACACATCCAGATCTACATATCAAGCAATCACAGCATCAAACACATCCATATCTACATATCACAATCACAGTATCTAACACATCCAGATCTACATGTCACAATCACAGCATCTAACACATCCAGATCTACATGTCACAATCATGGCATCTAACACATCCATATCTACATGTCACAATCATGGCATCTAACACATCCAGATCTACATGTCACAATCATGGCATCTAACACATCCATATCTACATGTCACAATCATGTCATCTAACACATCCAGATCTACATGTCACAATCATGGCATCTAACACATCCAGATCTACATGTCACAATCATGGCATCTAACACATCCTGATCTATATGTCACAAATACAGTATTAAACACATCCAGATCTATATGTCCCAATCACAGCATCAAACACATCCAGATGTACATCTCATAATCACAGTACAAATAACACATCCAGATCTATATGTCATAATCACAGCATCAAACACATCGAGATCTGTATGGGTCCAATCACAGTATCAAACGCATCCAGATATATATGTCACAATCACAGCATCAAATACATCCAGATCTATATGTCACAATCACAGCGTCAAATACATCCAGATCTATATGTCACAATCACAGCATCAAACACATCCAGATCTATATGTCACAATCACATCATCAAACACAACCAGATCAAGATTTAGATGTCTTAAAGAGGATACATAATCTGTCATATGTTTTTCTGAAGTGTTTTTTTTTTTACCCGTGAAGTCGCGTGAATATAATGCATAATATATAATGTAAGTCTATATATATTTAACAACCACTTTTGACATTATTACTAAAGTATTCATTTGAAGATTTCCTCAAGTCTTTTTTGTTGTGCAACATATACCATGTAAGCAGCTCCTATCTCAGTCAAGGAGCAATGGGATACTATTTACGTCTAGTATTTGTTCAAAGACATTGTGTGTGGTAGTCTTCTGTCAGCTCTTAGCCTTATTGTGATCACAATACAATTCATGACGCTCTTCTTTGGAAAAATGGCCGCTATACACTGTGATGTCTGATGCTAGACAGCACATTGGCAGTCATTTCCTTTACGTCATCGAGGAAATCACTGCCTTTCAGTGTAACATAATGATATCGATTTGTAATGTAAACTATAATAAGTTCAAGTATCATCATACACTTACCAGAACTCTATAATACTGTAAAGGGATCAAAATTTGTTTATCGTTGTGTTATATTTTTGTTACTATTATTTAGGACTGCGCTGCTGGCCTTTTTGTTTTTTTATATTTCATATAGCCCATTAATTTAAGTATAGTGCCAGATATCAACAGAGAGGTGGCGGACAATATATACATAGATGAAAATGTAGAAGAAGATATAGACAGAGAAACAGACAAAACAAATGGCCGAAATTGACAATTGCCTTGAAATTTGACTTCTTTAAAGTTATCGACAGTTGTCATTTTTCAATTGTTACCGGGATCAACTGCAGCGATTAGAAATTCAGCTGTTGTAGAAAAAAGAATAAACTAAATAGAGAGGCCCTGGAAAGCTAACGTAGATGGTCGATTCATTATGTTACTCCGTACCCCACCCCCCACCCCCAAACCAGGTTAACCAACAATACATTA
>JAXRKP010000263.1:162500-172500 GCA_037039925.1 Doris montereyensis | reverse complement strand
GTGGCCTTGCCAAAGGTCGATGGAAGGCTTCAATCAGCTGACGTCATCAAAGGCATCCTTGCAGCGGTGTAATCGATTTTGTTCTTATTGTACAAGTTTAGAACACTTGGGAACGTGGGGCAGGCGTTACTTTTTCATGGTCTATCGGAGATACTTTGCTGAATTTCTGTAATAATCAGCAATATTGTATATTTACAAGCATGGTACATCCTGAGTGGTACGAAATACGATTATTAGATCAGATCAATATTTATTACTGGGGTTTCGTGGGTAGTCATGTACAGTATTACTCCAATATGTTAATTATAAACCCTGGTCAACATGGCGGCTCAGGCCAATGAAAACTCTACTCAAAGACGGGGAAACATTGACATTTTCAAAAATTAAACGTAACTTGTGGAAGAAAAATTTCCTAAGATGAAAACAATGTTGGGATCATTTAGAGCTTACATACAAAATGTGGTTACTCTTGGTGGCCTGGTAACAGAGCCTGTGGCAAACAAATAACAACCAACTCAGAATTATACAAAATATAGATATTTATAACGGAAACCCGTTTGCAGACAACACAAATAAGGAAGTTGAGCCTAGAACTTTGATTTATTAGTTAGTAACAAATTATGAATCTACAAGTGAATGAACTTTCATTTGCTATACAAGTCTCAGCATAAAGGAAAGGATTCAAAACATTCTGTTCTTGTTTTCTCTTTCTCTATCAAGGCAGGCCTTATATCGCAGATCACATTTCAAATAATATGAGGAGACCGTTCAAGCGACATACTGACACTCAAGGTGAAATATCCACCTGCGATAGAGAAATCGATACATACTTTAGAAGATTATCGAAGATCATAAAAGCCAAAAATATCCTCTTAGCGACATTTTATAACACTAAAGTACCTTCCCCTCACCCCTTCCCCCACCTCCAACCCCTCAAACTCCTTACCTCATCTGCACCAGCTTCCCTCCCCCACGCGGAAATTGCACACTTATTCTATGTTCATTACGCCTAAATGCACTCACTTGCCATCAATTAGATTCTTAAAGTGAGCCAATATCCGTCAAGAGAGCGCACATTTTATCGACAGGACTGCAGTCACCGGCAAGTCATATAGTTCAAACTCAGTGGCATCGTTTTATAAAGACATAAAGAAACAAAAGACGAGATCACATCTAGCACTGAAAGTAACCCAACAGAATAGTCATAAAAGCAGAGAAAAGAACATCGATTAGTAGATATGTTGCTTCCACACTGTTGAGAATACTATGTCCTTTTGAAATCCGCAAATCGGCTAAACAGCAATACTTTCCCACATTCCGAAGATAGAACAGTTTTAAGATAACTACGCTGTAATACCTCTCGACAATAAAACATGGCAATGATAATAATATGCAAACGTTGTCAGAAGTCTCAATCCGTCTCATCATTAATGTCAGAGAAAAGTATTGGAAACATCATCATATAAAAGAGAATTGAAGACATATAGAAATAGTAATCCAAATAACAGCCCAAAACAACACCTATAATGCCAGAAAGCGACAAAAGAAAGAAACAAGAGAAAAAAACAAGAGAAAGATACAAGATAAAGAAACAAGAGAAGGAAAGAAGAAAAAGAGACAAGAGAAAGAGAAAGGAGGAGGAAAGAAGAGAGAAAGAGACAAGAGAAAGAGAAAGGAGGAGGACACAAGAGAAGGATACAAGAGAAGACAAATACAAGAGAAATAATCAAGAGAAAGCAACAAGAGAAAGATACAAGAGACAAAATAAGAAGAAAGAAAGAGACAAGAGAAAAACTGAAAAAATTGGACAAAGAAGCGACAAAATAATAGAAAGCCAAAATGGACCTCAGTAAAAAAAAAACTATCGAAAGACATAATGGACCTTAGCAAAAAACATTAGAAAGACAGAATGGACCTTAGTAAAAACAATAGAAAGACAGAATGGACCTAACTAAAAAAAAAAACAATAGAAAGACAGAATGGACTTTAGTCCAAAAAAAGATAATAGAAAAAAGAATGGACCTTGGTAAAAATAAACAATGGAAACTCAGAATGGACCTTAGTAAATAAAACAAAACAATAGAAAGACAGAATGGACCTTAGTAAATAAAAAAAACAATAGAAAGACAGAATGGACCTTAGTAAATAAAACAAAACAATAGAAAGACAGAATGGACCTTAGTAAATAAAAAAAAACAATAGAAAGACAGAATGGACCTTAGTAAATAAAAAAACAATGGAAAGTCAGAATGGACCTTAGTAAATAAAACAAAACAATAGAAATACAGAATGGACCTTAGTAAATAAAAAAACAATGGAAAGTCAGAATGGACCTTAGTAAATAAAACAAAACAATAGAAAGACAGAATGGACCTTAGTAAATAAAATAAACAATGGAAAGTCAGAATGGACCTTAGTAAATAAAACAAAACAATAGAAAGACAGAATGGACCTTAGTAAATAAAAAAAACAATAGAAAGACAGAATGGACCTTAGTAAATAAAACAAAACAATAGAAAGACAGAATGGACCTTAGTAAATAAAATAAACAATGGAAAGTCAGAATGGACCTTAGTAAATAAAACAAAACAATAGAAAGACAGAATGGACCTTAGTAAATAAAAAAAACAATAGAAAGACAGAATGGACCTTAGTAAATAAAAAAAACAATAGAAAGACAGAATGGACCTTAGTAAATAAAACAAAACAATAGAAAGACAGAATGGACCTTAGTAAATAAAAAAAACAATAGAAAGACAGAATGGACTTTAGTACAAAAGAAACAATAGAAAAAAAGAATGGATCTTGGTAAAAATAAACAATGGAAAGTCAGAATGGACCTTATTAAAAACCAATAGAAAGACAGAATGGACCTGAGTAAAAACCAATAGAACGACAGAATGGACCTTAGGATAAAACCAATAGAAAGACATTATTGACTTTAGTAAAAAAAACAACAGAAAGACAGAATGGACTTTAGTAAAAAACAATAGAAAGACAGAATAGACCTTAGTAAAAACCAATAGAAAGACAGAAAGGACCGTCGTAAAAACCAACAGAACGACAGAATGGACCTTAGTAAAAATAAACAATAGAAAGACATAAAGGACCTTAGTAAAAACCAATAGAAAGACAGAATGGATCTTACTAAAAACCAATAGAAAGACAGAATGGACCTTAGGAAAAAAACAATAGAAAGACAGAATGGGCCTTAGTAAAAAAAAAAACAATAGAAAGACAGAATGGACCTTAGTAAAAAAAAAAAACAATAGAAAGACAGAATGGACCTTAGTAAAAAAAGAAACAATTGCAAGACATAATGGACCTAAGTAAAAAACAAAAGAAAGACATCGTGGACCTAAGTAAAAAACAATAGAAGTACATCTTGGACCTAAGTAAAAAACAATAGAAAGACATAATCGACCTTAGTAAAAAAAAACAATAGAAAGACAGAATGGACCTAAATAAGAAAACAATAGAAAGACATAATGGACCTAAGTAAAAAACAATAGAAAGACATAATGGACCTTAGTAAAAAAAAACAATCGAAAGACATAATGGACCTAAGTAAAAAACAATCGAAAGACATAATGGACCTTAGTAAAAAAAACAATAGAAAGACAGAATGGACCTAAATAAAAAAACAATAGAAAGACATAATGGACCTTAGTAAAAAAAACAATAGAAAGAAATAATGGACCTAAGTAAAAAAACAATAGAAAGACATAATGGACCTTAGTAAAAAAAACAATAGAAAGACATAATGGACCTAAATAAAAAAAACAATAGAAATACAGATTGGATCTAAGTAAAAAAAACAATAGAAAGATATAATGGACCTTAGTAAAAAAAACAATAGAAAGACATAATGGACCTTAGTAAAAAAACAATAGAAAGACAGAATGGACCTAAGTAAAAAACAATAGAAACAATAGGACCTAAGAAAAGACAATAGAAAGACATAATGGACCTAAGTAAAAGACAATAGCAAGACATAATGGACCTTAGTAAAAAAAAACGATCGAAAGACAGAACGGACCTAAGTAAAAACAATACAAAAGACAGAATGGACCTTAGTAAAAACAATAGAAAGACATAATGGACCTTAGTAAAAAACAATACAAAGACATAATGGACCTAAGTAAAAAACTACAGAAAGACATAATGAACCTTAGTAAAAAACAATAGAAAGACACATAATGGACCTTAGTAAAAAAAACAATAGAAAAGCATAATGGACCTAAGTAAAAAACAATAGAAAGACATAATGGACCTTAGTAAAAAAAAACAATCGAAAGACATAATGGACCTTAGTAAAAAAAAAATAATAGAAAGACAAAATGGACCTTTTAAAAAAAAAACAATAGAAAGACATAATGGACCTTGGTAAAAAAAAACTAAAGAAAGACAAAATGGACCTTAGTAAAAAAAAAAAAAAGAAAGACAAAATGCAGCTTAGTAAAAAAAAAAAAAAAAAGACAAAAAATGGGCCTAAGTAAAAAAAAAAAAAAGAAAGACAAAATGGACCTTAGTAAAAAAAAACAAAAGAAAGACAAAATGGACCTGAGTAAAAAACAAACAAAAGAAAGACAAAATGGGCCTAAGTAAAAAAAAAACAAAAAGAAAGACAAAATGGACCTTCGTAAAAAAACAATACAAAAGACAGAATGGACCTTACTTAAAACCAATAGAAAGACAGAATAGTCCTTGGTAAAAGACAACAGAAAGACAGAATGGACCTTAGTAAAAAAAAACAATAGAAAGACAGAACGGATCTTAATAAAAAAAAACCCAAACAATTGCAAGACATAATGGACCTAAGTAAGAAACAATAGAAGGACATCGTGGACCTAAGTAAAAAACAATAGAAGTACATCTTGGACCTAAGTAAAAAAAACAATAGAAAGACGTAATCGACCTTAAAAAACAATCATAATCGACTTAGTAAAAAAAACAATAGAAAGACATAATCGACCTTAGTAAAAAAACAATAGAAAGACGTAATCGACCTTAAAAACAATAGAAAGACATAATCGACCTTAGTAAAAAGAACAATAGAAAGACGTAATCGACCTTAGTAAAAAACAATAGAAAGACGTAATCGACCTTAGTAAAAAACAATAGAAAGACGTAATCGACCTTAGTAAAAAACAATCGTAATCGACCTTAGTAAAACAATAGAAAGACGTAATCGACCTTAGTAAAAACAATAGAAAGACGTAATCGACCTTAGTAAAAAACAATAGAAAGACATAATCGACCTTAGTAAAAAGAACAATAAAAAGACATAATCGACCTTAGTAAAAAACAATAGAAAGACATAATCGACCTTAGTAAAAAGAACAATAGAAAGACATAATCGACCTTAGTAAAAACAATAGAAAGACATAATCGACCTTAGTAAAAAAAACAATAGAAAGACATAATCGACCTTAGTAAGAAACAATAGAAAGACATAATCGACCTTAGTAAAAAAAACAATAGAAAGACATAATCGACCTTAGTAAAAAACAATAGAAAAGACATAATCGACCTTAGACAAAAAGTAAAAAGAACAATAGAAAGACATAATGGACCTTAGCAAAAACAATAGAAAGACAGAATGGACATAATGAAAGACCTAAGTAAAAACAATAGAAAGACATAATGGACCTTAGTAAAAAAAAAAAACAATTGAAAGACATAATAGACTTGAGTAAAAAAAATAATAGAAAGAAATAATGGACCTAAGTAAAAAAAACAATAGAAAGACATAATGGACCTAAATAAAACACAATAGAAAATACAGAATGGATCTAAGTAAAAAAAAACAATAGAAAGATATAATGGACCTTAGTAAAAAAAACAATAGAAAGACATAATGGACCTTAGTAAGACAAAACAATAGAAAGACATAATGGACCTAAGTAAAAGACAATAGCAAGACAGAGTGGACCTAAGTAAAAAACAATACAAAGACAGAATGGACCTTAGTAAAAAAAACAATAGAAAGACATAATGGACCTTAGTAAAAGAAACAATAGAAAAACATAATGGACCTAAGTAAAAAACAATAGAAAGACATAATGGACCTAATTAAAAACAATAGAAAGACATAATGGACCTTAGTAAAAAAAGAAACGATCGAAAGACATAACGGACCTAAGTAAAAAACAATACAAAGACATAATGGACCTTAGTAAAAAAACAATAGAAAGACATAATGGACCTTAGTAAAAAAAACAATAGAAAAACATAATGGACCTAAGTAAAAAACAATAGAAAGACATAATGGACCTAATTAAAAACAATAGAAAGACATAATGGACCTGAGTAAAAAAAAAACAATAGAAAGACAAAATGGACCTTTTTAAAAAAAACTAAAGAAAGACAAAATGGACCTTAGTAAAAAAAAACAAAAGAAAGACAAAATGCAGCTTAGTAAAAAAAAAAAGAAAGACAGAATGGACCTTTGTAAAAAAAAAAAAAAAGAAAGACGAAATGGACCTTAGTAAAAAAAAAAAAAGAAAGACAAAATGGACCTTAGTAAAAAACAAACAAAAGAAAGACAAAATGGACCTTAGTAAAAAAAAAAAAAAGAAAGACAAAATGGACCTTTGTAAAGAAAACAATACAAAAGAAAGAATGGACCTTACTTAAAACCAATAGAAAGACAGAATAGTCCTTGGTAAAAGACAACAGAAAGACAGAATGGACCTTAGTAAAAAAAACAATAGAAAGACAGAACGGATCTTAATAAAAAAAAACAACAAACAATTGCAAGACATAATGGACCTAAGTAAAAAACAATAAGGAAGTGGACCTAAGTAAAAAACAATAGAAATACATCTTGGACCTAAGTAAAAACAATAGAAAGACGTAATCGACCTTAGTAAAAAAACAATAGAAAGACATAATCGACCTTGAGAAAAAGAACAATAGAAAGACATAATCGACCTTAGTAAAAAACAATAGAAAGACTAATCGACCTTAGTAAAAAACAATAGAAAGACATAATGGACCTTAGTAAAAAAAAGAAAGACAAATCGACCTTAGTAAAAAACAATAAATCGACCTTAGTAAAAAACAATAGAAAGACATAATCGACCTTAGTAAAAACAATAGAAAGACATAATCGACCTTAGTAAAAAACAATAGAAAGACAGAATCGACCTTAGTAAAAATACAATAGAAAGACATAATCGACCTTAAAAAAAACAATAGAAAGACATAATCGACCTTAAAAAAAACAATAGAATGGACCTTAGTAAAAAACAATAAAAGACATAATCGACCTTAAAAAAAACAATAGAAAAGACAGAATGGACCTAAAAATCGAAACAATAGAAAGACATAATGGACCTTAAAAAGACAAGAGAAAGACAGAATAAAAAAAAAACAATAGAAAGACAGAATGGACCTTAAAAAACAATAGAAAGACAGAAAAAAAAAAAAAACAATTGAAAGACATAATAGACTTGAGTAAAAAAACAATAGAAAGAAATAATGGACCTAAGTAAAAAAAACAATAGAAAGACATAATGGAAAAAAAAAACAAATAGAAATACAGAATGGATCTAAATAAAAAAAACAATAGAAAGATATAATGGACCTTAGTAAAAAAACAATAGAAAGACAGAATGGTCCTTAGTAAAAAAACAATAGAAAGACAGAATGGACCTTAGTAAAAAACAATAGAAAGACATAATGGACCTAAGTAAAAGACAATAGAAAGACAGAAATGGACCATAGTAAAAAAAAAAAACGATAAAGAAAAAAGTACAATAGAAAGAATGGACCTTAGTAAAAAAAACAATAGAAAGACATAATGGACCTTATTGAAAGAAACAATAGAAAAACAGAATGGACCTAAGTAAAAAAAATAGAAAGACATAATGGACCTAATTAAAAACAATAGAAAGACAGAATGGACCTTAGTAAAAAAAATAGAAAGATCGAAAGAATAACGACCTAAGTAAAAACAATACAAAGACATAATGGACCTAAGTAAAAAACAATAGAAAGACATAATGGACCTTAGTAAAAACAATAGAAAAACATAAATGGACCTAAGTAAAAACAATAGAAAGACATAATGGACCTAATTAAAAACAATAGAAAGACATAATGGAAAGAAAAAAAAAAAACAATAGAAAGACAAAATGGACCTTTTTAGTAAAAAAAAACAATAGAAAGACATAATGGACCTTGTTAAAAAAAAAAAAAGAAAGACAAAATGGACCTTAGTAAAAAAAAAAAACAAAATGCAGAAAAAAAAAAAAGAAAGACAGAATGGACCTTTGTAAAAAACAAAAGAAAGACAAATGGACCTTAGTAAAAACAAACAAAAGAAAGACAAAATGGATCTTAGTAAAAAACAAACAAAAGAAAGACAAAATGGACCTTAGTACAAAAAAAAAAGAAAGACAAAATGGACCTTTGTAAAAAAAACAATACAAAAACAGAATGGACCTTACTTAAAACCAATAGAAAGACAGAATAGGCAAAAGACAAGAGAAAGACAGAATGGACCTTAGTAAAATACAATAGAAAGACAGAATGGACCTTAGTAAAAGACAATAGAAAGACAGAAAAGTCCTTGGTAAAAGTCAGAATGAACTTAAGTAAAAGACAATAAAAGACAGAACGGTCTTAAGTAAAAGACAATAGAAAGACAGAATGGACTTAAGTAAAAGACAATAGAAAGAAGAATGGACTTAAGTAAAGACAATAAAAGACAGAATGGACTTAAGTAAAAGACAATAAGAAAGACAAAATGGACTTAAGTAAAAGACAATAGAAAGACAGAATGGACTTAAGTAAAAGACAATAGAAAGACAGAATGGACTTAAATAAAATACAATAGAAAGAAGAATGGACAAGAAATAGAAATTGACAAAATGGTCCTTAGTAAAAAATAACAATAGAAAGACAGAATGGACCTCAGTAAAAAAAAAAAAATGAAATAAGAGAAAGACGGAATGGATCTTAGTAAAAAAAAAAATAGAAAGACAGAATGGACCTTAAAAAGACAATAGAAATAGAAAGAATGAACCTTAGTAAAAAACAATAGAAAGACAAAATTGATCTTATTGAAATACAATAGAGAGACAGAATGGACCTTGGTAAAAAAAAACAATAGAAAGACAGAATGAACCTTAGTAAAATAAATAGAAAGAAAAATGGACAATAAAAAAAACAAAAAAAACAATAGAAAAAGACAGAATGGACCTAAGTAAAAGACAATAAAAAAGACAAAATTGATCTTATTGAAAGACAATAGAGAGACAGAATGAACCTTAGTGAAAGACAATAGAACGACAGAAAGGAACTTGGTAAACGACAATAGAAAGACAGAATAGACCTTAGTAAAAGACAATAGAAAGACAGAATAGACCTTAGTAAAAGACAATAGAAAGACAGAATAGACTTTAGTAAAAGACAATAGAAAGACAGAATGGACCTTAATAAAAGACAATAGAAACACAGAATGGACCTTAGTAAAAGACAATAGAAATACAAAATGGACCTTAGTAAAAGACAATAGAAAGACAGAATAGACCTTAGTAAAAGACAATAGAAAGACAGAATAGACCTTAGTAAAAGACAATAGAAAGACAGAATGGATCTTGGTACAAG
Source organism: Doris montereyensis (assembly GCA_037039925.1). Lineage (NCBI taxonomy): Eukaryota > Metazoa > Mollusca > Gastropoda > Nudibranchia > Dorididae > Doris > Doris montereyensis. Next base: position 162,882 of record JAXRKP010000263.1, on the reverse strand, counting down.
ACAATAGAAAGACAGAATGGACCTTGGTAAAAGACAATAGAAAGAGGAATGGATCTTGAAAACAAGACAATAGAAAGACAGAATGGATCTTGGTACAAGACAATAGAAAGACAGAATGGATCTTGGTAAAAGACAATAGAAAGACAGAATGGATCTTGGTACAAGACAATAGAAAGACAGAATGGATCTTGGTACAAGACAATAGAAAAGACAGAATGGATCTTGGTACAAGACAATAGAAAGACAAGAATGGATCTTGGTACAAGACAATAGAAAGACAGAATGGACAGTAGTAAAGACAATACTACAGTAGTACTACTACTACTACTACTACTACTACTACTACTACTACTACTACTACTAATACTACTACTACTACTAC
>JAXRKP010000263.1:157500-160000 GCA_037039925.1 Doris montereyensis | reverse complement strand
TAATAATAATAATAATAATAATAATAATAATAATAATAATAATAATAATAATAATAATAATAATAATAATAATAATAATAATAATAATAATAATAATGATACTAACAGTGATAATAATAATGAAAATAATAATAATAATACTAATAATAACAATAACAGTAATAATAATAATAATAATAATAATGATAATAATAACAATAATAATAATAATAATAATAATAATAATAATAATAATAATAATAATAATAATAATAATAATAATAATAATAATATATAGTAATAATAATAATGAAAATAATAGTAATAATAATAGTAACAGTAATAATAATAATGAAAATAATAATAATAATAATAATAATAATAATAATAATAATAATAATAATATAATAATAATAATAATAATAATAATAATAATAATAATAATAATAATAATAATAATAATAATAATAATAATAATAATAATAATAATAATAATAATAATAATAATAATCACTTTAGTTCAGTATTATTATTTTTTTTTTTGGAACACAAATAATAAACCATGAAAACTAAATTTATTTTCTTTAATTTCCCTCAGAGATCATTTATTGTTTTATTATAGTCATGTTGATGGTTCCGACAGCATTCCCTACTTGCATCGTGAGTTCATAGCCTGTGGTATACAGACTTAAAAACAACATATCAATGTATTGACATATATCTCCACACTTTACACGAAAAAGGACACCATTTTTATCTCAGCAGCGCAATCGTAACTGATAGCCGTAATATTCTTAGAACACATGAACGTCAACAAGGGATCAGTAATTCAAGTTCTATTATAATATGTATCAAGATTGTGTAAACATTGTTTATTATGCTTGTGCTTATCAAAAAAAGAGTGAAAAACACATTAAAAGCATTACGATCAATACATTGCTCTGGAAATCGATATTAATCGCGATTTTTTATGTTGTATTCGAATCTTCTATTCTCTCTCTGTCTATTTAAGTGTATATCCTGCTATATATGATACGTACAATGATATATAATATAACAAATAGTTAACTTTTTGAATAGGGAACGGAGAAACGTGCGCGCTCATCAGACAAAGAAATGTATAGTTCTCTCTTTTTAGATTCCTTGCATAACAATTATCCTACAAATATCATGTTACAAAGGATGAAAGTTAAAGAGACTGATAAATGTGAATTCTGCTTTGAAATAAATTTCCTTGAACACTTAAAGATATCTGCTTGCAGCACAACTTAGCAACAATCAATGTAAGACATCATTAAACATTTTGAAAAATTAATGCGTAATATATCATTGAACTAAACAATCTTAAATGACTTTGACTTAAACCTTAGACTCAATGATATACATATTTTATTTGGCATTTTGTAAATGTGACGAACTTAATGCAAACAAAAGTACAGTCGATAAGATCAATCATATGCTCTTGATAGCTAAATAATGCATTAGTAAATTTAAATATGGAACTGTTAAAAACGTTGAAGCTATATTTGACTTCTATTACCAGCTGAGACAAAATATTGATGATGATAATACAGTTTCTTAATTCCTCCCCCTAGTACATGCAGCATTTAATGGTCATATGAAATTATTTTGTTGGAATGTTTTCTTATATTCTCTGTAATACCGACATCAATGATATACTTGGTTGTTTTGGGGTTTGTCACCTACTAACTTCAGCCTTTAGACTAGAAACAAACGACCCTTTATGTTTCGGCCTAAAAGATCTCGAGGCAGGTTAGCTAATCTGTGCATAACTCGAAACGACCCTATTTAACCACTTACAAATTTGATGTGTACTAAGTTTAATATAACCACTTCTTTATGTTTCAACATTTGGCTATTTTTTCTCTCTCATTCCTTCTCCCTCCTTCCCTCTCTTTATTTCTCGCTATCTCTTCTGTCTGGCTGTCTGTATGTTTGTCTCTCTCCCTCTCTCTCTCTCTCTCTCTCTCTCTCTCTCTCTCTCTCTCTCTCTCTCTCTCTCTCTCTCTCTCTCTCTCTCTCTCTCTCTCTCTCTCTCTCTCTCTCTCGCTCTCTCTCTCTCTCTCTCTCTCTCTCTCTCTCTCTCTCTCTCTCTCTCTCTCTCTCTCTCTCTCTCTCTCTCTCTCTCTCTCTCTCTCTCTCTCTCTCTCTCTCTCCCTCTCTCTCTCTCTCTCTCTCTCTCTCTCTCTCTCTCTCTCTCTCTCTCTCTCTCTCTCTCTCTCTCTCTCTCTCGTCAGATGAACCGGTATTGCATTTTAATGCGCCATCCCTTTAATCCTCATATAGTAGGAGAATCAATTACATGTTAATAATTGAATTATTAATGGTATGCATGTTATGATGATACAAGTACGCATATTATTGATAATGTAATTTCATATTGTAAGGAAGCTATCACCCGGACTGTCTCACAATGAAGGATTTTGGAGGTCCAGCCCTGCCTCCCCTCCGTCGCGGGGGTCCACTAAGAGCTGGTGGACATTCGCGTGGGGGGGGGGGA
>JAXRKP010000263.1:140000-152500 GCA_037039925.1 Doris montereyensis | reverse complement strand
TCAACGCTCATACAGCTACCAGACAGGATTAGATAGAATACGTTGTGTACTGTTACTATGACGACTGCTTGCATGCACCGCTGTCATGTTCACTTTTTAAAAAATGGTATCTTGGTTTTCCTACAATATTATTTACTTGAAAATATTGAAGAAGTGGTATTCTGAAGAAGAGGTGATTTATTATATTAGTAATTTTTACCCTACAATATCATTTGGACGGAAGAGCTCAAGGGTTTTGAAAGCAAAATTAGATTTTTGCGGTGGGGATTCTTATGTAAGAAATTATACCTAGTAAACATAAGGTCATTTTAACAAAGGATATTTCTTTGGCTACGTAATGCCAACCACGGCTAATCTTTTGTTTTGATACCGCAGATTGACCTATGAGATGGCAGTCCTTGCCGTGGTGTGAATGCGATCACTGTCCGTGAAGGCTTTGATACCCATGATGACCATCGCTTTGATACTGTGCTTTTATTCTCATCTGTCTCAGGTAACGGATCTGTGCAATTAACAAATAGACAAACTGTATCTATCGAACGGAAAAAAATTCCTGATGACCTCATTAAACATGTTAGATTGGAAACAATCTTGTCAGTATCACTGTACAATCATTCCACGGAAACGTTTGTACTCTTCTGTTATTGATATAATATGTTGTAATTGCACTATGTTGTACTTGTATGTTGTACTTGCACATTGTATTTCTATGTTGTACTTGTATGTTGTAATTGCACATTGTATTTCTATGTTGTACTTGTATTTGTATTTTGTATTTTTATATATTGTAATTGTATGTTGTACGTGTATGTTGTATTTGTATGTTAAACTTGTATGTTGTAAGTGTATGTTGTAGGTGTATGTTGTACGTGTATGTTGTACTTGTATGTTATACTTGTATGTTGTACTTGTATGTTATACTTGTATGTTGTACGTGTATGTTGTAGGTGTATGTTGTACGTGTATGTTGTACGTGTATATCGTACTTGTATGTTGTACTTGTATGTTGTAATTGTATGTTGTAATTGTATGTTGTACGTGTATGTTGTACTTGTATATTGTAATTGTATATTGTACTTGTATGTTGTACTTGTATGTTGTACATGTATGTTGTACTTGTATGTTGTACTTGTATGTTGTACTTGTATGTTGTAATTGTATTTTGTACTTGTATGTTGTACTTGTATGTTATACTTGTATGTTGTACTTGTATGTTGTACTTGTATGTTGTACTTGTATGTTGTACATGTATGTTGTACTTGTATCTTGTAATTGTATGTTGTACTTGTATGTTTGTACTCGTATGTTGTACTTGTATGTTATACTCGTATATTGTACTTGTATGTTATACTTGTATGTTGTACTTATATGTTATACTCGTATATTGTACTTGTATGTTGTACTTCTATGTTGTACCTGTATGTTGTACTGGTATGTTGTACTTGTATGTTATACCTGTATGTTGTACGTGTATGTTGTACGTGTATGTTGTACGTGTATGTTGTACTTATATGTTGTACTTGTATGTTGTACTTGTATGTTGTAATTGTATTTTTACTTGTATGTTGTACTTGTATGTTGTACTTGTATGTTGTACTTGTATGTTGTACTTGTATGTTGTACCTGTATGTTGTACGTGTATGTTGTACTTGTATGTTGTACTTGTATGTTGTATCTGTATGTTGTACTTGTATGTTGTACTTGTATGTTTTACTTTTATGTTTTACTTGTATGTTTTATTTGTATGTTGTACTTGTATGTTTTACTTGTATGTTTTACTTGTATGTTTTACTTGTATGTTGTACTTGTATGTCGTACTTGTATGCTGTACGTGTATGTTGTACGTGTATGTTGTACGTGTATGTTGTACTTGTATGTTGTACTTGTATGATGTACATGTATGGTTTACTTGTATGTTTACTTGTATGTTTCACTTGTATGTTTTACTTGTATGTTTTATTTGTATGGTTTACTTGTATGGTTTACTTGTATGGTTTACTTGTATGATTTACTTGTATGGTTTACTTGTATGGTTTACTTGTATGGTTTACTTGTATGGTTTACTTGTATGGTTTACTTGCTTGATTTACTTGTATGGTTTACTTGTATGATTTACTTCTTTGTTGTACGTGTATGTTGCACTTGTATGTTGTACTTGTATGTTGTGCTTGTATGTTGTACGTGTATGTTGTACGTATATGTTGTACGTGTATGTTGTACGTGTATGTTGTTGTATATTGTATTTGTATCTTGTCCCTGTCTGATTTACTTGTATGTTGTACGTATTTGTTGTACTTGTATGTTTTACTTGTATGCTGTAAAGGTATGTTGTATTTCAATGCTGTATTTGTATGATGTACGTCATATATGTTGTACTTGTATATTTTACTTGTATGCTGTAAATGTAGTTTTTGTAACTGTATGTTGTACTTCATGTATGTTATACTTGTATGGTGTAATTTTATGCTGTACGCCATGTATAATGTATGTTGTACATGTGTGATGTACTTGTATGTTGTACGTCATGTATGTTGTACTTGTATGATGTAATTGTATGTTTTACGTCGTGTATGTTGTACTTGCTGTATGTTGTACTTGCCGTATGTTGTACTTGTTGTATGTTGTATTAGTAAGTTGTACGTCGTATGTTATACTTGTATGTTGTACGTCGTGTATGTTATACTTGTATGTTGTACGTCATGTATGTTATACTTGTATGTTGTACGTCGTGTATGTTGTACTTGTATGTTGTACGTCATGTATGTTATACTTGTATGTTGTACGTCGTGTATGTTATACTTGTATGTTGTACGTCGTGTATGTTATACTTGTATGTTGTACGTCGTGTATGTTGTACTTGTATGTTGTACGTCATGCATGTTATACTTGTATGTTGTACGTCCTGCATGTTATACTTGTATGTTGTACGTCGTGTATGTTATACTTGTATGTTGTACTTTGTGTATTTTATACTTGTAAGTTGTACGTCGTGTATGTTGTTCTTATATGTTGTGCTTGCTGTATGTTGTACTTGTTGTATGTTGTACTTGTAAGTTGTACGTCGTGTATGTTGTTCTTATATGTTGTGCTTGCTGTATGTTGTACTTGTTGTATGTTGTACTCGTACGTTGTACGTCATTTATATTGTACTTGTTGTATGTTGTATTTTGTAAGTTGTACGTCGTGTATGTTGTACGTGTATGGTGTACGTCATGTACGTCGTGTATGGTGTACGTCGTGTATGTTGTACGTCGGTGTATCATTGTACGTGTATGGTGTACGTCGTGTATGTTGTACGTCGTATGTTGTACGTGTATGGTGTACGTCGTGTATGTTGTACGTGTATGGTGTACGTCGGTGTACGTCGTGTATGTTGTACGTGTATGGTGTACGTGTTGTGTACGTCGTGTATGTTGTACGTGTATGGTGTACGTCGTGTATGTTGTACGTGTATGGTGTACGTCGTGTATGTTGTACGTGTATGGTGTACGTCGTGTATGTTGTACGTGTATGGTGTACGTCGTGTATACGTGTATGGTGTACGTCGTGTATGTTGTACGTGTATGGTGTACGTGTATATTTGTACGTGTACGTCGTGTATGGTGTACGTCGTGTATGTTGTACGTGTATGTACGTCGTGTATGTTGTACGTGTATGGTGTACGTGTATGGTGTACGTCGTGTATGTTGTACGTGTATGGTGTACGTCGTGTATGTTGTACGTGTATGGTGTACATGTATGGTGTACGTCGTGTATGTTGTACGTGTATGGTGTACGTCGTGTATGTTGTACGTGTATGGTGTACGTGTACATGGTGTACGTATGTTGTACGTGTATGGTGTACGTCGTGTATGTTGTACGTGTATGGTGTACGTCGTGTATACGTGTATGGTGTACGTCGTGTATGTTGTACGTGTAGGGTGCACGTCGTGTATGTTGTACGTGTATGGTGTACGTCGTGTATGTTGTACGTGTATGGTGTACGTCGTGTATTTTGTATTAGTAAGTTGTACGTCGTGTATGCTGTACTTGTATGCTGTACGTCATGTATGTTGTACTTGTATGCTTCACTTATATGCTGTAAATATACGTTATACATGTACTTGCATAGTGTGTTTTCATTTTATTCTTGTGTATTTTAGTTATATATTGTACTTGTTATGTTATGTGTGTATGTTGTGCTTCTATACTGTACTTGTATTTATATATTGTGCTTGTTTGCTGTGCGTGTATGGTATGTCGTAGCTTTATTTTGTACTTCCATGTTGTGCCTGTATGTTGCAGTCGTATGTATTTTTATGGTGTACGCTACCTTAAAAGTCATATTTTGATTGTGTATTTACATTTTATACTTGTACCTGTAGATTGCATTTGTATGTTGCATTCGTATATTGTATTTGTATGCTACACTCGTATATTGTATGTGTATGTTGCATTCGTATATTGTATTTGTATGTTGCACTCGTATATTGTATTTGTATGTTGCACTCGTATATTGTATTTGTATGTTGCACTCATTTATTGCATTTGTATGTTGCACTCGTATATTGCATTTGTATGTTGCACTCGTATATTGTATTTGTATGTTGCACTCATTTATTGCATTTGTATGTTGCACTCGTATATTGTATTTGTATGTTACATTCATATGTTGTATTTTGTAGGTTGCACACGTATATTGTATTTGTATGTTACACTCGTATATTGTATTTGTAGGTTGCACTCGTATATTGTATGTGTATGTTGCACTCGTATATTGTATTTGTATGTTGCCCTCGTATATTGTATTTGTATGTTGCACTCGTATATTGTATTTGTATGTTGCACTCGTATATTGTATTTGTATGTTACACTCGTATATTGTATTTGTATGTTGCACTCGTATATTGTATTTGTAGGTTGCACTCGTATATTGTATTTGTATCTTGCATTCGTATATTGTATTTGTATCTTGCACTCGTATATTGTATGTGTATGTTGTAATTTGTACATTCGTATATTGTATTTGTGTATGTTGTAATTTGTATGTTGCACTCGTATATTGTCTGTGTATGTTGTAATTTGTATGTTATGTTACACTCGTATATTGTATGTGTATGTTGCACTCGTATATTGTATTTGTATGTTTACACTCGTATATTGTATTTCTGTATGTTACACTCGTATATTGTATTTGTATGTTACACTCGTATATTGTATGTGTATGTTACACTCGTATATTGTATTTGTATGTTACACTCGTATATTGTATTTCTATGTTACACTCGTATATTGTATGTGTATGTTGCACTCGTATATTGTATTTGTATGTTACACTCGTATATTGCATTTGTATGTTGCACTCGTATATTGTATTTGTATGTTACACTCGTATATTGTATGTTATGTTACACTCGTATATTGTATTTGTATGTTACACTCGTATATTGTATGTATTTGCACTCGTATATTGTCTGTGTATGTTACACTCGTATATTGCATTTGTATGTTACACTCGTATATTGCATTTGTATGTTGCACTCGTATATTGTATTTGTATGTTGCACTCGTATATTGCATTTTTATATTGCACTCGTATGTTTTTATTTGTATCGTTGTTGCTTTGTATATTGTATTTGTATTTTTACACTCGTATATTGCATTTGTATGTTACACTCGTATATTGTATTTGTATGTTACGTTCGTATATTGCATTTGTATGTTGCACTCGTATATTGTATTTGTATGTTTGACTTGTCTGTTGTACTTTCTGTTCATTTTTAACCCTTACGTATCTCTTCACAAATGTTTTCCTCTGACTGCTTAGGACAATTGTTGTCTGTCTCCTCTTCTTTATAATTGCCCATGTCACGTCCTACGTTTCAAACAAACCTTAGACAATCTATAATCTTTAACTCCTTCTATAAGGACTGCCTATCTCATATTATGTGTAATCAATGTATAATCTTTAACTCCTTCTATAAGGACTGCCTATCTCATATTATGTGTAATCAATGTATAATTTTTAACTCCTTCTATAAGGACTGCCTATCTCATATTATGTGTAATCAATGTATAATCTTTAACTCCTTCTATGAGGACTGTCTATCTCATATTATGTCTAGTCAATATATAATCTTTAACTCCTTCTATAAGGACTGCCTATCTCATATTATGTCTAGTCAATATATAATCTTTAACTCCTTCTATAAGGACTGCCTATCTCATATTATGTGTAATCAATGTATAATCTTTAACTCCTTCTATAAGGACTGCCTATCTCATATTATGTCTAATCAATGTATAATCTTTAACTCATTCTATAAGGACTGCCTATCTCATATTATGTCTAATCAATGTATAATCTTTAACTCCTTCTATGAGGACTGTCTATCTCATATTATGTCTAGTCAATATATAATCTTTAACTCCTTCTATAAGGACTGCCTATCTCATATTATGTCTAGTCAATATATAATCTTTAACTCCTTCTATAAGGACTGCCTATCTCATATTATGTCTAGTCAATATATAATTTTTAACTCCCTCTATAAGGACTGCCTATCTCATATTATGTCTAATCAATGTATAATCTTTAACTCCTTCTATGAGGACTGTCTATCTCATATTATGTCTAGTCAATATATAACTGTCTTTAACTCCTTCTATAAGGACTGCCTATCTCATATTATGTCCTAATCAATGTATAATCTTTAACTCCTTCCCCATAAGGACTGCCTATCTCATATTATGTCTAGTCAATATAATTTTAACTCCTTCTATAAGGACTGCCTATCTCATATTATGTCTAATCAATGTATAATCTTTAACTCCTTCTATGGAGGACTGTCTATCTCATATTATGTCTAATCAATATATAATCTTTAACTCCTTCTATGAGGACGGCATATCTCTCATAGCATGTCTAGTCAATTTATGATCTTTAACTCCTCCTATGAGGACTGCTATCTCATACCATGTCTAGTCAATTTATGATCTTTAACTCCTTCTATGAGGACTGCATATCTCATAGCATGTCTAGTCAATTTATGATCTTTAACTCCTTCTATGAGGACTGCATATCTCATAGCATGTCTAGTCAATCTATGATCTTTAACTCCTTCTATGGGGACTGCATATCTCATAGCAAGTCTAGTCAATTTTATGATCTTTAACTCCTCCTATGAAGACCATACACGAATTATGTCTGGTCAATTTATAATCGTTAACTCCTTCTATGTAGACTGCCTATCTCAAATTATTTCTAGTCAGTTTATAATCTTTACCTACTACGAGGACCGCTTTCTCCAATTATGTTTCGTCAATTTGTAACATTTAACTCCACTATGTGTACTGCCTCTCAAATTATATGGTATTGAAATACATGTAGTATATTTTCCAATTGCTATAATATGCTTGATTCATGGCGCTCTCTGTGAGTGTGTGTGCACATGCTTGCGTATGTGTGTGTGTGTGTGTGTGTGTGTGTGTGTGTGCGTGTGTGTGCGTGTGTGTTTGTCTTTGTGTGCATACATCAGCGTATTGGAACGGTATTTTGCATTTTAATTTTAGAATATTTCCTCCATTGGTCTTTGAAAGCACTTCGATGAGCGAAGGTTCTACCTCTTCTTCTTCTTTTTGTTCTTCTTCTTCTTCTTTTTTCTTCTTCTTCTTCTTCTTCTTCTTCTTCTTCTTCTTCTTCTTCTTTTTCTTCTTCTTCTTCTTCTTCTTCTTCTTCTTCTTCTTCTTCTTCTTCTTCTTCTTCTTCTTCTTCTTCTTCTTCTTCTTCTTCTTCTTCTTCTTCTTCTTCTTCTTCTTCTTCTTCTTCTTCTTCTTCTTCTTCTTCTTCTTCTTCTTCTTCTTCTTCTTCTTCTTCTTCTTCTTCTTCTTCTTCTTCTTCTTCTTCTTCTTCTTCTTCTTCTTCTTCTTCTTCTTCTATCTCTTCTTCTTCTTCTTCTTCTTCTTCTTCTTCTTCTTCTTCTTCTTCTTCTTCTTCTTCTTCTTCTTCTTCTTCTTCTTCTTCTTCTTCTTCTTCTTCTCTTCTTCTTCTTCTTCTTCTTCTTCTTCTTCTTCTTCTTCTTCTTCTTCTTCTTCTTCTTCTTCTTCTTCTTCTTCTTTCTTATTCTTCTTCTTCTTCTTCTTTTTCTTTTCATTCTTATTTTCTTGTCTTCTATCTTTGCCTATTTGCAATAAATTAGTTTATCGATCCAGCCAAATGCGAGTAAAGCCGTAGTTCTATTGGGAACCATAATCCAGACACATTTGCTAGAGTAGCATTTCAGAGTCTAAATTCACATCTCTAGGCCTCGGTGAATAGCTGATGTCAACGTAACGTTTAGTCCACAAGGAGGAAGATATATTTTGCAGTTTTATTGCCAGTGAGAAAGATCTAATTTAAACATTATGATGATGTTATCCGATCGAAGTCGAAGTCGAAATTTCATTATTAACGAGAAAGTCATGCACCATGAAGCGCTTCGCCCATCCCACAAAGTGAACGCTCTAATGAACATTGATCTCCTTCCCATCTCATGTGTTCTAGAGTGGAGTCACGGTGCAGCCAGTTTTCTGATCTTCAATAGCATCCAAGAATAATTTCACCACGTATAAAAACTATTGTAATTAGAGAAACGAACGCAGACAACTTGAATTATTAAGAGCTCAATATAGCAGCGCCAGACAAGCAACGGATAGATTGACAATATCGTCAGTGTGCTAGCATATTGACCTAAGTCAAACTTATTTACTTATTTATCCTCATGGTGTTTGGAGCAACACATAGGGCCAACACAGTGGGTCACCGTTGAGCACGATCAGATGCCAATTTTGTCATCTGCTCCCACGTCCATCTCTCGATCTTCATCTCTTTTTCGATGCTTCTCCTCCAGGTTTCTACCGGGTGACCTCCTTCCTTGTTTCCTGAGGGGGAGGGGGCCCATCTGGAGGACTATTTTTTCGGGATGGCAACAGCATTCGTCCTTAGGATGTAACCAGTCCACTTTCATCTTCTCTTTCTCACAATCGGGGACATAATCTCCAGTGGTCGCTTGCGCCAAAACAAAATTGGATTCATTTTAACAATCCTTATCTTGATGATTTATCACCATAATCAATGAGGATAAAATAAAGAAGGTATTACTGAGTACGTTTCATTATGGCGTATATCATTGTCTGAGTCAGGTCAAAAAAAGAGTTGTAATTTCCTTGTTTCTCAAAAACCATCGAAAAGGAAATATAAAAATGTAAAACATTAGAAAATCTTTTAACATAAAAAGAAATCATAATATGGACTTCACAGATGTAATACGGAGAGAATATAAGATTCCCATTATTATGGTTCACCCTATCTTTCTGTTAAATAACTTTCAGTAGTCGAACTTTCATTTTGTTTTTAGATATCGATACTGGAAATACACAGTGCAAAAATAGAGATCTAAGATAGAAGAGAATCCGTAACTTGACAGATGTAGATGTATGGACTGCAGATATTTTCAGAGAACATGTGTGTCGCTTGAGATGAAAATCAAATTTTGGCTGGAAATGTTTTATTGGACATCATTAGTGTGTATTTACTTTATTTTGTCGTCTGATCGTGTCTTACTACCCGATATGAATGAGACACTTGTTTTAAAGTCAATTCTATAACAAGATAATGGTTGCTGGTATACATACGCCTTGCCTTTGTGTCTTCAGGCAGAATTTTCTACGAAAGTAACATAAGTCCCATACTGAGAGATGAGCGTAAGGTAACCAGGAGTAGAGGCCTGATTTTATAGGCATACGGAAATAACGCGGTAGTTTGCCATTGCTTTTCCCTTTCGTTTATTTTCGCCGAAAATAGACCCTAGCTACCCATGTCGCTGTTGGGTCGACATGAGGGTCAGACAAATTTGCCCGGGCTGAGAATCAACTCAAGCTATATGATAGCGAGACGCTCAATCGACTGAGTTCGTAGCACTTCCTTTCTTCTACCTACATGAGTTGTTGTTTTTTATATTCTTGAATTATTTTCGTTCTTTAAACTTTTAAAAAGAAGAAAAAAACGTCATTGTCAATTTTCTTCTTTGGTTCCAATCTACCAGTTTCCTTAGCCAACGAAGGGATATCGTTTCTGGTGATGTTTTCCAAAGAGTTTGACGAAGCCAGCGTTCATCTGAGTGTCACCCTCACCAGCGAGGAACAGTCCACTGTGAACGTCAGGGCACAGAGAAACCCGATGTCCTCAATCAAACATTCACGCTGGGAGGAGGAACATTTCAAAACTTATCGAGTAAATCGGATTTTATTTTTAATCTTAAATTCTACACGTATTGTGACTATGGAAAATATCTTCATTTCATGATATTATCTGTCATTTGTATCTACTAATTCTTCGTTTATCCTCTGTTTTACTTGTCCTATGAAATATGACTGAATAGATGTTTCAGGATATATGTAATATATTTCAGAGCATATATTATATTGTATTATGCCATGTGTCTATATATCACTCAATAACAGTATTTACTTGCGCTTTTAATCCTTCATCTGTCATCTATGAACGTTTAAAAAGTGTGTGTACGTACACAAAAATAATGCTTAACACACACATATTTTCTGTATTTTCCCGCAAACAAACGGATGGGGCTGGAAACGGAATTGACTGTCGAATCGCCATAGACAACAAAGGGTTGCGGGGTGATGGATGCAGAGAAAAGATCAATGAATTTCAGTTTGTGAGATTGTAGTTGTGCAATATTTCAGAGTCATACCTCAAACTCTTGCTCAAACCCGATAAATTTTACGGATATTATCGATCTTCATCTCCAATAAAATGTTAATTAAATTGCTTCAATCATTTCAATGAAAGAAATCGTCCGAGTAGGCTTTATTGTATTTTTTCTCAAGGTCGCTTTCCCATTAATCATTGAGTAATGGAACATTGGCAATTCTTTTGGCTTTTCATCAGAGTCAACTCAACCCTGGTCGCAGACAAGTCTAAAAAGTTCACGGGCAACGTTATTGTCATAGATTCTACATCTGATATCACTGTGCTGGTCTTTTCAGATCTGTGAGTATTTGCCTCTTTAGTTTAGCACGCCACGACACCATGGTGAATAATATCACTTCGACCTTTTATTTGATTTTCAAACATATTGATTTAATTTCTCCACATCCCAGCTAAGATGATCTTAGAGCTTATGGTAGAATTTTTTAATGTTTGGCCGGGTCCCATGTACAAATGGGTACAACACTAGCTTGGAAGTAGAAACCTAGTTATTAACACCTGTTCCGCTGTATGCTATGAAACCGGGATACGATTCGGCTCAATGGGCAATATATAGCGTGAAAGACCTTTACTATAGAATAAAGGAGTAGATATAGTGACATTCGATCGTGCTTGACAACAATATGCGACAAATCAACCAAGAAGACAGAACAACAATGTGACGTATCGGCTATAGCTATATTCTTTGTGATGTCACCACTTATTGAATATCATTTTTGACTTTCACTCCACTGTGGCTTAATTCGAACGATACAGAGCAGTTTTAACATGGCCACGGCACAAGAATGATACAGAGCAGATTAGCATGACCACGGCACAAGAACGATACAGAACAGATTAGCATGACCACGGCACAAGAACGATACAGAACAGATTAGCATGACCACGCACAAGAACGATACAGAACAGATTAGCATGACCACGGCACAAGAACGATACAGAACAGATTAGCATGACCACGGCACAAGAACGATACAGAACAGATTAGCATGACCATGGCACAAGAACGATACAGAACAGATTAGCATGACCACGGCACAAGAACGAATTCAGGCAGATTAGCATGACCACGGCACAAGAACGATATGCAGATTAGCATGACCACGGCACAAGAACGATACAGAACAGATTAGCATGACCACGGCACAAGAACGATACAGAACAGATTAGCATGACCACGGCACAAGAACGATACAGAACAGATTAGCATGACCACGGCACAAGAACGATACAGAACAGATTAGCATGACCACGGCACAAGAACGATACAGAACAGATTAGCATGACCACGGCACAAGAACGATACGTAAATTCATGAAATAACCATTACTGTGCTCTTGTCCCGGCGACCTATTGATAATGCTGTCAGACATGGGGTCATAATGGCATTGGTTCGAACTACTCTGACATTTCTAAGCCGTATTATGCTGTGTTCCCTGGAAAAGACACTTAACACGTTAACACCATTTCTCACTTGACTCAATTACAACACATCGTTCGTACCAGCCTCAGGTAGGGGGTAAAACCTGCGACACAGTAGCGTCCTGTCCAGGTTTCTTTGTATTATCACCTGTTTTGCTTTCCTAGCTATGGAAACTGACAGAATCACGGTCTTGCTCAATGATATAATAGCACACGATATTCATAACTCAACGAAAACTGTTCACATTGAAACTCCATGGAAATGAAACTCAATAATATAGTTGCATATTTCATATTCAATCAACATAACCTGTGTATCATACGTCCATCT
>JAXRKP010000263.1:120000-130000 GCA_037039925.1 Doris montereyensis | reverse complement strand
TTTTCTTTCATAATCAGTTCCCATTCCACCTTTCGGTGTGTAATCTTTCTCCAGGATGCCCTGTTCGGGTATTTTCTGTTACCTTCCAATAAAAATAAATGTATATGCTTCAATGTCTCTTTTATATCTTCTTCCGACTTTCTCTGAGGTCTACTTTTTGATCTTTTACCGTGAGCTTTAAGCACTGTATAACTATTATATTGTCATTCATTCCGTTTACATGCCCAAACCATCTCAATCGATTTATTTCTATCTCAGTTTTTATGCCAATTGCTTTGGTTTGATCTCTTATTGTTGTGTTTCTGTATTTGTCTCTTTTAGTTTTCCCTACTACCCTTCTTAGATATTTCATTTCAGCTGCCTGTACTCTACTGTATTCTCTACTGTCTAAGGTCCAGGTTTCGCTACCATAGAGGAGAGTAGGACAACAAACTGTGTTGTATACTGCCATTTTGGTTTTTGTTGACAATTCTTGTTTACCTACAAATGCCTTTCCTAGATGGTTATATATTGCACTTGCCTTTTGATTCTCTGTCTGATTTCTTCTCTTAGTTTTCCCTCTGAGTTAATCATTACTCCTAGGTAATTGTAGCTGAGAACTTGTTCTAAATTCTCCTGCCCAAATTAAGATTTTGGTTTTAGCTTCCCTAGTTACTAGCATTGTTTTGGTTTTCTTTGCATTTACTTCCATTCCTCTTTTATTTAGTTCATTGTTCATAATGTTGGTATTCGACTGAAGAAGGTCACTTTCTGATAAAAAACGAGGACTTAGGATATAACCCTTTTTTATTCCTATATCTACATCAAATGCTGCAGATATGTTTCCAGCTACTCTCACTGCAAAATGTTGGTTTATTGTAAAAACTTTTAATCCCTTCTATTAAATGTAACTGTACATTGCGTTCTTTTAAGGAATGCCGTAGTTCGTCCCTCCTCACAGTATCAAATGCCTTTATAATTCGATAAAACACAGGTGCAAGTCAATGTTTCTCTCAATGAATGTTTCTATAATTTGTCTAATTGTAAATATCTGGCCTTGTGCACTTTTTCCTGATCTAAATCCACTCCGATGTTCTTCAATCTGATTCTCTTCTTTTTACTGAGTCTCATTTCCAGAATCCCGGCATACACTTTTCCTAGTACGCTAAGTAGTGTTATCCTTCTATAGTTGGAGCATTCCATAGTTGATTCTTTCTTCCGTATTGGTACAACCATTCCCTTTTTCTAGTCGTCAGGCACCTGTTTTGACTTCCATGCTTGTTGGCATATTGCATGTAGTAGTTTGGCTGCCTCTCTCCTTTGGTTCTTAATCATTTCTGGATAAACTTGATCTGTTCTTGGGGTTCTTCCAGATTTCACTTTTCTTACAGCTGTTTCGATTTCTTCCATTGATATATCTACATCTTCAGCTGTCTCCTCTGGATTACTTGTTACTCTTACTAAATGATCCTTACTCATTGTTTGATATGTTCTGGAGGGATTATTGTAATTGTTGAAAATACTTTCTCCACGTTTCCATGATTTTGCTGTCTTCTTTCGTTATTTCTGCTGTTGGCATTCTTAATTTGTCGTATTTGGTATGCTTTGGTCTTTATCATGCTCTTCATTGCCCCCCAGAACAGCTTTTTATTTCCTTGATAGCTTTCTTGAAGTCTTTGTCTAAATTCTTCCGTTTTTCCTGTTATGTTTTTTTCTTTGGCGATAGTTCTTTTATTCACGTCATATATCCCATCCTCTGGCCTCCATGTTTGCAAGTATTCCTTCTAGGCATCCTTCTTTTCTTTGATCTTAGTCTCGACATTCTCATTCCACCATGCTGTTCTTTTCTTATCTCCTTTAATTTATTTCCTTCCACAAACCTCTTCAGTACAACTAAGGAGTGTTTCTTTATAGATTTGCCACTTCTCTTCTATTGTGCTATCATTGAGATCCATCTGCCTTTCACTAATACATCTTTTTTCCCTAGATCGGTATATCTGTTTTACTATTGTTTAATCTAGTTCCTCTATTGTGAGTTTAGCCTTCTTCTCTTCCTTTTCTGTTTATTTTCTTCAGTCAGTAATCTCATTTTTGCAATCACTAGGTGATGATCACTAAATCTTTCAGCTCTTCTGTTTGCTCTTGCATTCAATGTACTGTAAAAAGGAGCTGCTAACTATTACTATTATGTAGTCTATCATTGACTTTTCACACCCGTCTTCTTTTACTCTTGTATATTTGTGGATATCCTTAGGAGGAAAAATGTGTTGGCTATTTTCATTTTATTTTTATTCTTTAGTCTCTCTCCATTTGAAGAAGTTGTTGTCTCTCCTTCTTTACCTGTTACCTCCTGGCGTTTCTATATTGTTGCCTCCTCTAGCGTTGAAATCTTCTAAGCCATTAGTTCTTGTTTGTGTTTAAGATTCTCTGCAGCTATCTGTAAATCGTTTTCGAATGTATTATTTTCTTCTTTGGGGGCATCTTCTTTTGGTCCATAAGCTATTAATAATTTAATTTATCTTCCTATTGGTTTAACATTTACCTCCAATAGCCGTGGGCTTATAAGCTTCCAACTTTCTAGTAGCTTTTCATGCCTTTTATGCTCTAGGAGGCATACTCCTGCTCTAGATTTATCTTTGACATCTACTCCTGCGAAGATCAAAATAGGATTCGGTCCAACATTTTCTTTTCCTTATCCTTTTTTCTGTAAAGGCCAAAATGTCTACTTTGAAATTTTCCATTTCTTCAACTAATTGTAACTCTTTTCCATTTATTGCCCTAACATTCCATGTTCCAAAAATCACAGTTCGTGTTCGTTTCCATGTTCGTCGTTAAAAGGTCAAGCCGGGTATATTGCATTTATTTCTCCGAATCAGTTTGGTTTTGGATAAGCAGGAGATTAGCCCATTGTAACCTAGGTAGATGGTGGGGCTGCCACCTTGAGGCCCCCTACTAGTCCATGTTATTTTCTGTCAAGGTTAACTGCCTTACCCTTTGATCAGTCAAGGCCAGTCTGCAAGGCAGCAGGTTGTTTTCTGTCAGGGTTAACTCCCTTAGCCTTTGGACAACCAAGACATGTCTGCAAGGCAGCAGGAGACTCGTGGAGGGCGGGATCTTCTACTCCTCGTACGGGTGCTTACCTGTCCGCTGCCCGGTCCATGAGGTTATGGGTTCGAATTTTGGCTTCGTTGAATTGGATGCTGTGGTCCTTGGAAAAGATTTACTTAAACCAAATGTAAATCAGTAAAAACAGTTCTTCCGTCTACAATCCGATTGTGGAATGTTGTTTTTAAATATCTGTGATATTGTCTTACGTTGCAACGTGTTGGATTTTTATTTTTATTTTTGTGTTTATGATTTGCTACAATACACTAAAAGTGCAATATAGAAAAAAGATACAGATGGATTTATAATCCGTATCCCTGCACAAGTGCAGGCTTATCGACTGTACATCATTTATCCCCTCAGCAGGCCATTTCATTCAAAGTATTTCTCAATTCTCGGGAGCATACAGTACACAAGTCTGTTATGGTTTTCGTACTGTCACTGTGACAAGATCTTTCTCTACATTTAGCTGGGGACTCTTTCACACTTGAGTCAAATGAGTAAGTACAATATAAAGTGAAGTACCTTTCCTAAGAGTACAACGTTGTGAAAAGACCCCACCTGTGCCAGCTGTGGGGTTTGAACCAGTGTCGTCGTGATTACAAGCTCACAACACTGCAATTTAGCTACAACGCAAATAATAGGTAGAAGAGGAAGGAGGAAAACTGGGCATCTTTTTTTTCTTCTTTAAATTTTTGTTTATTTGATTTACCCACATCAACAACTAAGATGTTCTCGGGGTTATTGGTAGGATTTTTAATTTTGCCTGGATCGACTGCCTTGTTAACAGCCAAGGGATCTTTAACGTACACAGAGTGCTGTGATCTGCACACGGGACCTCCTTTTTATCGTCCGTCTCCGATGGGACTAGGTGTCGATCAACCTACCTGGACCAAGGAGGTAGATTTTACTCGAAAACGCTCAAGAAAATGTTTCAACTGTTGGTGGGATCGAACCCACTACCTTTTGGTATAACACACACACACACACACACACATGCATAACACCACACAAATACACAATACACACACACACGCATACATGCAACAAGCATGCCCGTGGACAATGATGATTATTACTTTTTTACCACATTGGTTTTTTTCAACGATAAACTGCTCAAAGGGTAGCGGGTGCAGGGTGATACCCAGCAAGTACCGGGGTATTCGATACCAAAATGGTGGCCAAAAGCCGAAGGCAAATAAAAGAGAACCATGGTCATCCAGGAAGTAAGGCGTGAAGAGGACACAAAGCGAATTCAGAAAGCAGTCCAACAATCTCAGCGAGGTCATTGGACAACATGGGAAAACGTCTTGCAGAGGAGCCTAACCTGGAATGACCTATGTCAAATATATATTATATATTAAGGATAAAGTTCATATTTATTTTTATTTATTTAATTTTTTTTTATACATATAGATGTAGCTTAAAATGTAAGCATTGTCTGTTCAGCGGTTAACTGGGGACAATCGGCATGGATGGGTCAACGGCGGTCGATTTTATCACGGACTTTGTGGGTTACCGAAAAATGGAGTTCGGCGGTAATCGCAATGGAATTGTGTCTAAAGAAAGAAAATGTTTTTCAAATTAAAAATATGCCTAAAACATGCACAAGTAATACACAAAAACGCATTATCTGTTCAGCGGTTTGAAAGCATATTCTGACTGGATGAAAACGCAATGTCGTAAAGTCCGTAAATATATATATATATATATATATATATATATATATATATATATATATATATATATATATATATATATATATATATATATATATATATATATATATATATATATATATATATATATATACATATGTATATATATATATATATATATATATATATATATATATCATACTAAATGAAGTCATACAAACTCAACTCCTTTACAATATGGACGGTTTATCATAATCAACCGAGAGCGTGCAATATAATATGTTTCGAACACTTATATACCTTGACCTTTGACCTATTATTACCCGAGAGGGTAAATGGATGTAAACTACTAGGTATATATGTGAGAAAGCTTAGATATTTCATATACATAGTTGTGTTTTTAAAGAAAACGAATGGGGAAAAAATCACGTTAATTTTGGTTACTTGAGAAAATCAACTTTGAAATTGGGGGAAACCTCTTTACCATTGTAAAATTTGATTATTTTAATGCATAAAACATCTTATGCAGTTGAGATATTGTTTTTAGCTTATAACAAATCCCGTATAGAATTGTAGAAACACGTTTCTGTAGTTAATGTGCATATCTTGATCTTTGAGCTATATAGCTAGAGCTGAGAGGGTAAACGCATATATACATCGCCAAGGCTAATGTCTAAGGTATATTTGTACGAACGTTCATATACTTTAGTTGAATATTTATGTTTTAAAAGAAAAGAAATTAAGAAAATATGATGTTGATTTATGGCATTTGAGAAAATCAACTTTGAAATTGTTAAAACGCTCTTTGCCTCTGTAAAATATGATCACATTAATTAATAAATTTTGATTCGCTTTTGATACGCACTTAAAACTTTTCAGAGTTTCAACAAATTTCATTTGAAATTGTAAAAACATATTTTGTTACTAATTTGCATATCGTGACCTTTGACCCCTGTTCCATGTTTCACACGTCGGATTTCGGTAAACGTTCAGTATGACAAACTCCACATATTTCTGACTTAGAAAATGCACACACATATAAAAAAAAAAACAATAGAAAACAATTTGTTTAAAGTTGGCCCTATTTTGGACTTTCGGTCCTGGACTTTACTGTCTACGTAAATGGAAATATCATTGAAAACGAATTAAATAGATCTAGACCTATCTAAATTCTAGAGATGTTTTTCAGCTGCAAACAAATTTAGATCATTAAAGATGTTTAATATTACATGTATTTAGTTTCTAGATTAGCATGACAGACGACTTGACCTAAGAGGCCGAAGGTCAAATGAAGTCATGAAAAAAATGGATCGTTTTTTTAAGATTAATTTTTAGGTTTACAATTCAAGATTTGCTGAGTAAATAAATGACGGAATTAGCGTATGAAACAAACTTTAGTCTACAGTTTGTTGCGGGATTAAACTCCACATCGATTCTCTATCTTCATAAGCGATTTGACGGTCAATGGAAGGGTAATAACTAAGATTACCCCGAACAAAGGAATCATTAATCAGTGTCGTTTTTTGTTCTAGTTCTAGGTATCCACAATAGCTGCCATTGTTTCAGAAGATTTTTGTTTTAATTCCAGGCGGGGTATGTATTAACGTAATATGAAAAGACTTCAATGAGTGAAAGACGGAAATTCGTATCTCTAACCGGAACAGTTTGGGATGATGTGTTCAAAGTATCGAGCCTACTTTTAAATTTGAAAGTCGGTACTGGCACTGGAGTTCTTTGGATGGTGGGAAATGTTCCACGTCAATATTTACATGTGCATTTGTCTATTATAATTCTGGGATTCGAGCCCTGGGCTCTCATATCAGATAGCAAGCATCATACACATGGGTATTGACTTATTATTTAGCTTATTTAGCTATGTAATTTTTCAGTGATTTTGAATCAGTCTCTTCTTCTTTTCTTTTGTTTAGCCGATACGGATGTCACTTATGATGTTTGCGACTTCTATTAATTTTTGGTGTTATGGTCAATTACAGCCCTGCTTACCCTGGACGCAGGCGTGACTCTTGCTATGCCCGTTCGCCATTGGAAAAGCCGTTACATGGGTGTCATCTACAACACAGTGGCGAACTTTCGAGAAGACAAAGTTGTGGTGATGACTACAAAGAACTGCACGACCACTTTCCTGGTATTTTTTATAATTTAAGTTCGTTGTTTCGTTGGAGATTGTGTGGGGGTTTTTGTTATTCCCAATTGGTTTTAGTTTTGTAGTGCTTTTTTATAGGAGGACATTGTATTGGCGGGGAGGGGGGGTAGCTATCTAAAAACACAACAACCCAGTAACGCCAAGAAGTCTTAAATACAAACAGCAACCGCCACTACCACACCCCTTTAAAAAAGCACCAAAAAAAAAAGAAACAACAAATAAAGTAAAAACACCCCAAAACAAACAAGAACGAAACAGCATCAAAAAGGAAGAAGGTAAAGATAGGCTTATAGTCTGTATCCCCGCACAACTTCAGGCTCATCGGCTGCCATTTCATTCAAAGTTCTTCTCAACTCCCTTGAGAACATACAGTGCAGCAGCTTGTTAGACGCGTCATACTAACAACATATTTCTCTACCTATAGCTGGGAGTCATTCAGTCGAAGTGAGGAAAGCTGAGTGAAGTACCCTACCTGGAGAGTACAACGTTGTGAAAAAACCATCTGGACCAGACATGGTGTTTGAAGCAGTGCCGTCGTGATTACAAACTCAAAAACACGTCGGTTTTGAACCAATGACGTCGTGAATACAAACTCAAACCACGTCGGTTTTGAACCAATGACGTCGTGATTACAAACTCAAAACACGTCGGTTTTGAACCAATGACGTCGTGATTACAAACTCAAAACACGTCGGTTTTGAACCAATGACGTCGTGATTACACAACCAATGACGTCGTGATTACAAACTCGGTTTTGAACCAATGACGTCGATTACAAACTCAAAACACGTCGGTTTTGAACCAATGACATCGTGATTACAAACTCAAAACACGTCGGTTTTGAACCAATGACGTCGTGATTACAAACTCAAAACACGTCGGTTTTGAACCAATGACGTCGTGATTACAAACTCAAAACACGTCGGTTTTGAACCAATGACGTCGTGATTACAAACTCAAAACACGTCGGTTTTGAACCAATGACGTCGTGATTACAAACTCAAAACACGTCGGTTTTGAACCAATGACGTCGTGATTACAAACTCAAAACACGTCGGTTTTGAACCAATGACGTCGTGATTACAAACTCAAACACGTCGTTTTGAACCAATGACGTCGTGATTACAAACTCAAAACACGTCGGTTTTGAACCAATGACGTCGATTACAAACTCAAAACACGTCGT
Source organism: Doris montereyensis (assembly GCA_037039925.1). Lineage (NCBI taxonomy): Eukaryota > Metazoa > Mollusca > Gastropoda > Nudibranchia > Dorididae > Doris > Doris montereyensis. The sequence goes on along the minus strand of JAXRKP010000263.1, from coordinate 121,908 downwards.
TTTGAACCCAGTGACGTCGTGATTACAAACTCAAAACACGTCGGTTTTGAACCAATGACGTCGTGAATACAAACTCAAAACACGTCGGTTTTGAACCAATGACGTCGTGATTACAAACTCAAAACACGTCGGTTTTGAACCAATGACGTCGCGATTACAAACTCAAACACGTCGGTTTCGCTGCAAGTACTTGTGACTGCGCCTAAACGCTTAAGTTCTGACTATGTGTTGAACGCCACAAACACTTACGACCGCAGCCGAACGTTGAAATAAAATTCACTTTATTTTAAAATACAGAGATCATCCATTCAAGAAACAAATTTTATTTTCATCTAGGTCAGGGAGGGTACGTTTTGAAAAAGCGTAGTAAGGAGAGATATCGAAGGTCATTTTGACCACATTCTTTACGATTCCTTTCCAACTCTTAACACAATATTTTGGAACTGTGCTTTAGTTATCAAATTGTTTACATGGCGATTAATCCAGTGTGTCAAGATCAGCGCTGTTCCTTAGAAGGCAACTGAAATACTAGATAGATGTGTAGACAGAGAGACAAAGAGATGATGGGGTAAGGTAAGAGAGAGAGAGAGAGAGAGAGAGAGAGGGGAGAGAGAGAGAGAGAGAGAGAGAGAGAGAGAGAGAGAGAGAGAGAGAGAGAGAGAGAGACAGAGACAGAGACAGAGACAGAGACAGAAAGAGAGAGAGAGAGAGGCGGGGGAGGGAGAGAGAGAGAGGGGGAGAGAAGGACGGAGAGAGAGAGAGAGAGAGAGAGAGAGAGAGAGAGAGAGAGAGAGAGAGAGAGACAGAGAGAAGAGACACAGAGAGAGAGAGACAGAGACAGAGACAGAGAGACAGAGAGAGACAGACAGAGAGAGAGAGAGAGAGATAAACTCATACATACACGCACACACGCACACTGAAGAACTGCTTAACAAATTGATAATTGAGGACATTTTTATAATATCATATTTATACTATACTATATCTTTAAACTCATTCACATTCTCAGAGTTTTTTTACAAAACAAAATTTTTAGACATATTTACCATGACTTACTGTGATATGTACGCCTTTTTTCGTCATATATATTCATGTTAACAAATTATGCATTCTACTTTAATTAATTGACTACTATCTATTTCTTTAATAATTACATAATAAAATAAATTCTTTATTCTAATGTACATAATGTGTATTTTATAGATCGTTGCGAACGAAGATTATGTGCCTTTAAGAGGACAATAAAGTTTTATTGAATGGAATTGAATTGAATTGAATTGAATAAACTCAGGACTATGTGTTGAACGCTACAAAGGCTTACGACCGTGGCTAAACTTTACACTCAGGGCTGTGTGCTGAACGATACAAACGACTTGTGACTATGGCTAAATGCTACAATTGTGACTGCGGCTATACGCTGCATGACGAACTGCGTGTTGGCAGTTACATACACTCCAGACTGTGACTTAACGCTACACTTCTGACTGTGATGAGCGCTACATATATGACTAGCTAAAAAGCTACATTTAGGACATTTCATTTATGCCTTTGTTGAACGCTTCACTTGTAACTACGGTGGAACGCTACACTTGTTCATGTGCGTTGATCCCTACACTTATGACTGTGCGTTGAGTACGAGACTTATGACTATGTTAAGCACGACACTTATGACTATGCGTTGAGCACGAGACTTATGACTGCGTGTTGAGCACGACACTTATGACTGCGTGTTGAGCAAGACACTTATGACTGCGTGTTGAGCACGAGACTTATGACTATGTTTAGCACGACACTTATGACTGCGTGTTGAGCACGAGACTTATGACTATGTTTAGCACGACACTTATGACTGTGCGTTGAGCACGACACTTATGACTGTGCGTTGAGCACGACACTTATGACTGTGCG
>JAXRKP010000263.1:115000-117500 GCA_037039925.1 Doris montereyensis | reverse complement strand
GTAGAAATTAGTCTTAACAATAAGTGCATGTATTGAACGCCACCAACACAAATTCATTTCCATGTATCAATAAAGGCGTGGAAAGTTTGAATAGGGATAATATAGATACACATATATATTATACAGTATATACATTCGGCTTCGTTTATTGTTCTCGTTCTTCGTTATCCTTTGTTTTAGTGTCTTTACATTTCGTAAAGAATTTTAACATGAATATAAAATTATGTTATTCGCAATAATGATAAATATATTGAATATTCTCCCTTTATGTATAGAGTCGCAGAGAATGAAAACCTTTAGACAAGAGAGGTTCGATACGGACTAATATTGTCCGGGAAACTTACACTCTCCTATTATATCTCTGACTATCAAATGGTTCTAGCATTGGCATCTCATCTATTGATTTTGTTCTTTATACCCCCTGAACTCGACACGTACAAAATATGGGTTTTGTTTGGGGGTTTTTCTTCTATCAGATGGAAAGATTGTAGACTGTTATCTTTGTTGTACGTTCTTACGCTTTATTGTACGCTCCCGGTATGAGAGACACAATCTAATAATATTATACATGTAATAATAATAATGATAATAATAATACTAATAATAATAATATAAACGATAATAATAATAATAATGATAATAATAATAATGATGATGATGATGATGATGATGATGATGATGATGATGATAATAATAAAATGTGAATAAAAAATAATGATGTTTTTTTCAATTTCAAGGCTATTCCGACTCCATGAGTCAAGACTTAGTCCGGTTTCTCTAACATGAATCTGAACAGGTGATAATAAATCCTCATCTTGACAGAACGCTAGTCTGTCGCAAGTTATAATTGTCCTCTGCAGTTGATGCTCGTACCATGATCTGCATCTGGGTACCTGCAAGAAAAAGTGTTTTTAGCGTCTTTTCCGAGGAACAATCAAAGCCGTGCGATGGCGTCACACCTGTATGGTATCACATTCGGGCAAAATTATGTATTGATAAATTGATTAATTAATAACACACTGTGTTATGACGTGACGGGGCGCGCACGACTTTGATATAGCACGGGTAAGGCTCTTAAGGTGGGTGGCGAGTCCTGAGGACAATTATTTTAGTTTGAAGAAATACACAATTTTAAGCTTCATAAATGAGTTCAACATGGCGTATGGCAAATTTAGAAGAATCAAGTTGTGAAAGTCATTTTTGACAGTTTAGTTGTCATGGAAACGGTCGCCATCTTGAATGTCCTGGGCAAAACTAGGTCAGTTTTGGCAATTTTCAAAAAAACTAAGTTGTCCTACCGGGTTTTTTTTTTAGAGGTTTATGATTTTACATATAGAAACTTCAAACCCATATCCTGAATCTCTTGTATAATTTATTTCGATATCTCGTATAGTCTTCTTTTACAATTCTTCAAAAAATTGAGGCTTAAACTTGAAGGAAACTAATTTCTCTAAAATTTCAAAACAAAAATCATGAATTTCTCAGAAAGGACAAAAGATTATTTTTAAAATCCCATACGAGAGTCTCTTAGTAATAATACAAATCAGCTGTATGTCAATTGCCAAGCGAATCCGTTGGAAAATGTAGGATTAGTTAGCAAATAACAGTTTTAAAAAAGGCAATTATGAGAAAATCGTATTTAAAACTTTTGTAACCTTATTTGAATGTTTTTTCGCATAAAAAAATAGAAACGAGTAGGATAAAGCTTTGAAACGTCATAAAACCATAAGATGCTCTCAACCACTTATCGACCCTGTTTCAAGTACCCCGGCATACTCATTTCAGACAACATATTTCGATAACAGATGCGCAGAATATTTCACGTATTTTCCTGACGATCTGGGGCACTATTGAAGAAATTTGGTCAGATGTACATTTTTCTGATCTTTTTCACGGTGCTGATTGAAATGAGTTCAGACTTGCTATACTTTAGACAAAATTGCTGGCTTTTATAATTCAGTCTATGTGTTGAAAATTGAGTCAGTATCGTATCTAAAAACATTGTAAAATTCAAACAATCCATACTAAGCTTATTTTATGGTACCAATGTGAAGGTAATGAACAGTTGCGTCTATACTATTATTAAATAATCAAATGATGACGTGATCAGCATGGCTTTCACAAAGCAAGGATAAGCATGCTTATGGCGTGATGAGCGTAGCTTTAACATAGCATGGGTAAGCATGTTTATGACGTCATAAGCGTGGCTTGATGTAGAATGGGTGAGCCCGCTACGACGTGACGAGCGCGTTGACATAGCATGGTTAAGTGTATTTATGACGTAATGAGTGTGACATTGATATTGCATTGTTAGGCATGTTAATGACGTGATCAACGTGACTTTGATATAGCATGGTTAAGCATGTTTATGACGTGATAAGCGTGGTATTGACTTAGCATGGTTAAGTGTATTTATGACGTAATGAGCACGACTTTGATATAGCATGGTTAAGTGTATTTATGACGTAATGAGCGTGACTTTGATATAGCATGGTTAAGT
>JAXRKP010000263.1:92500-110000 GCA_037039925.1 Doris montereyensis | reverse complement strand
AAAGATGAAACAACAAAACAGTAAATATTATCTATTCAAATAAACACTAAAATGTAGATTGCTTGAAGATTGATGTAATGAATTAGAAACGATAAGCAAGACAACATTTTCCTGAATGTAAAATTCGTAAAATGGAGTTATATGCTCTCATCAACTAATGTCTATAAATACAGTAATTTGGCAGTTCCCTGTTAAGATTTACTAGCCTCTCTTCTTAATCTTATCGGCTATGAAACATTTTTTTAAAAATTGTCATGACTTTCTGTTGATGGACATTGCCATGGGTCACCATTGGGTCACCTTTCGACACCGTTAGTTCCATTCAGCATTGCTTAGTAGTATTAATTTATCGTTTCTTTGTCTACTGTTGATGAAGGTGGCCACCTGAACATTTCTCTATCGTGGACAGGTTAGCTTTAGTATTAATTAGGCCTTTCATTTCTATTCCTCTTCATTATTACTGTCAACAGATATGGTTTTGAAGGTTTAATCCCTTTTTTAAAGAAATACCCAAAGCTTAAACATTGTTATTATATCTAAGACGGATTAAATTGACAATCAAAAAAAATCTTATCAGAAACCAGCTGTTTGGCACAATCAACTTTCCCTACTGTGAAAAACACTGAAAGTGGGACAAAAATAATGTATGAATGTATGACATCAAATGGAAAAATGTTTAGAATCTTAAGAAGCAACTTCCCAACAGCAATGATAAATATAGTTTTGGGAACATTGAAAGAAACAATCATTGAAATTCAAAGCTGTGATATAACTTCTCAGGAAATGAAACAATGCCTGCTAGGAGAAACATACTTTGAAATGAGTTACAGAACAATTTGAGTGACCAAAGGATGAAAAAATCCTGAAATAATATGGTCCAACCGCAATCTAATAAACCATAAGGATGACATGTGGAAAACAAATATTAGAAGCAAAACTGGAGGATAGACCAACAAACAGATGGAAAACAAGATGTAACAGAATGGCTTAAGAACAAACACTGGAAGTTTGACTGAAGATTTGATTGACAATACAGCATGATTATTCAAACCATAGGCATGGAATTAAAGAGTGACAAGAAAGAAGAGAGAAAAACAAAGGAAAGTGCCACTTAGTCCGAGCTGTTGGATCGTTATTTGTATCTTTCAAATCAATAACTAAAGACATTTGGACAGTTTCATACGACACACATGAAATCTGGTCACTCTTTACTTTGTTTCATTGAAATTTAACTCGTCCACCACATGCAGTGATCTCAAAGTGAATTAAGAGGAAACAGCAAGATGACAGGGAAGTGAAAGTTTGAAACGGAAGAAGTAGAGCCTACCAGTAACACCCGCCAACGCCACTCTTTTCTTAAGTCCTAGACACTTGGGTATTTTCATTTTCATACAATGTGCATGCATTCTGGGCCCAGAGATACATTACATACATATATGGTTCATACATATAACCATAACATATACATGGGCATGATATACGTTCATCTCAAGGAAGGCAAAATCGTTAGGTGCCAAAAATAACCTTTATTCAAATTGAGCATGTGATAGATATTTATTAAAAAATGTTATAAAATGAAAGAACCGATACTGAGCCATTGTTACAATATCAATGATGAAAGGAATGAACTGCTCCATCCAGAAGTGCAATAAACGAGATTGGTCCGATTTGTCGTAAAATACCTCCCCATCCCCTCTCCCCCCCCCCCCCCCACGTCTCTTACGAACCTGTGAACACCAAAGAGGAAAATTCCTTTCTTTTGAAAATGTTAATTACTTGACTTAGCAAAGTATATAATACATAAATTTAAGAAGACTTGATAGCAGAGATTACAAATCCTTTCCAAATACTTAATTGCTAAACATAATAATAATAATAATAATCATACTATAATAATAATAATAATAATAATAATAATAATAATAATAATAATAATAATAATAATAATAATAATAATAACAATAATAATAATAATAATAATAATAATAATAATAATAATAATATAATAATAAAAAAATAATAATAATAATAATAATAACAATAATAATAATTACTTAAGTACTTATATAAGCGTTAACCATCACCAAAAGGTGATCAGAAGCACTTTACAAAATAGAATTAGATGGATTACAAATTATTAAGGCAAAGAAAGAAAGATGGTGTAGTTAAAGTGGTCTGTCTTGCTGTCTTATTCTGGTATATATCCCTATCAAACCATCAATCATCAACGAAAGTAAACTTTTTTGAGCCTTGAACTGAAGCAAGGCATTTGTTTCTTGATGCCTTTATGCTCATACTCATAATCAATGGCAACTACTTTGTTAACTTCTGTCAGCATAGACACCAGGTCTTCCTCTTGCCATCTCCTGTGGAAAACTTTATTGATGCTTTCAATATACCATGTACCTTCATTGCGCCAAGCGTGGTATCCTGAAATGAGACCAAAACAAGAAATATAATATTTATACACATGTATATATATATATGTCTCAGTCTCAAAGAGTGAAACCCAGATTGTCATAGAGTGTATTTTGTGAAACTCTTTGATGTTTACTCCACAGTACAAACAATTCGCTGCCAGGTTCCTAAACTATCATGTGAAGCAAAGAAAAACATAGTATTACGTGCATTTCTCTCTGTGTTGACCATTTTTGTTGAAAAATAACTTGTCTCAGGCATAACTGATGACAGCGTAAGGCAATTGAATTCCCTCAGCTGAGTGAATTTAATGTTTGAATTGATACTAACTAGCAACATTACAAAGTGGAAGACTGAAATTTGACTTTGTACCTATTTTACTAAATTTACTAAAAATTTTTAAGGTGCTAAGAAATGTGACTTTGGGGCCATGCCACGGCAAATATCGACAATGTTCCTTCTGTCATCAGTTACACCACAGATTTCCATGCTAGTAAATGTTTTGGGGATTAAAACAATCAAACACATCCAATCGTTCTGTTCTTAACTTTACTGGAAAACTGAAAGTGGGACAACTGTTGCTTGTTGAATGCCTTAAAGCACCAAAATAGGATATAACTACTCAGGTGTAACAAGGCTTTGATGACAGTGACCACTGTAAATTACGTAATAAACCAAAAGGGATGGGTTAAGCTCCAGCCCCTCTCACTACATGTTTTTTCACAATAACTCATGATGTTTCTCTTGCAAGTCAGAATAAGAAAGCTTTCAAACATTGCATAAAATAGAACACTTAAACATTTGCACTTCAAATTCATTTGTGTCAAACGACAATATTTGAGTGAATTCCTGAGTCTTTTCAATTTCAAGTTATATTTCATTTTAAGCATCGGGTTGAAAACGATACAAAAGCCCTGTGTAAATAAATGCATTGAAACATAAGAAATTTGGAAAATGACACGTAGCAAGAAAACAATAAAATAAGGTGCACATATTAAAAATTATGAATGTCAAACAGGATTATTGAAAGCATAAAACACAATTTTAATTTCCATGTGCCAAGAACGTACAAACAAACCAAAACCAAACCCAACAACAAAAACAGTAAATATAATCTATACAAATTACATGTTACCAGTTGTGTAGATTAAGTTTGAATAATAATGTACTGAGGAGAAGCAAAAACTGTGACAAAAGGAATACCTGTACAGAAGTGCACATCAAGCCCTGACTTTAACATACATATGGGTATTCATGAAGTATACCATCCTTGACTTTGTATATTTTGACAGTCAATCACATCAGTCATTTAATTATCGATTTTTAAGGCTAATAAATTTAAATTTAGAATTAGAATGATAATAGAGTAAAAAGTTACCCAATGTGTAATAGTAACGAAAGCTGAAGGAAGTCATAAAAGAACAAATGGTCAGGATGGAGTGTGGCAAGGACAGGAAGCATTGTCATGAACAAAGAAGCATTGTCAGACATACATAACTTATTGTTGTGATCCAGACACAATCTAACAATCCAACGCGACTTAACCTCAATAGAAAAACAGCACTCAACAGAGATCTCGTGGAAATGATACTTCAAAAGATGAAAAAGAGTAACTTTGACTTGTACTGTGATGTACTCTCACTCACGGCTGTGCTGACATGTGCACCATCATCTTCCAACTATGCCGGTCATGTGCCAGGGTCTGGGTTTCAGTAAATGTCTTTTGAGTCCGCTCTTTACAGTTCTTAGCCCATTTCTTCCTGTGGCTGCGCTTCCTTGGAGTTTTCCACGAGAATCGTCTTAGAAGGCTGTCAGTTCTTGTTACATGGCCGTACCATTTCAGCTTCTTCTTCTTGATAGTAGAGAGAGGTCTTCTAAGTGGTCTGTGGCTTGTTTTATGGTCCTGGTTACTTCTATGTTGGTATGTGCTGCCTTTGAGTCTTTTGTAGCATCTTATCTCCACTGCTTGGATCTTTCTCTGCAGGTCGATAGTTAGTGTCTAAGACTCACAAGCATACAAAAATATAGACAGTAACTTTGCTTAATCTTCATACTGATGTCTTTGTCCTTCCAGATGACCTTGAGCAATGCCATCTTTGTTGTCTGTGCAGCTCTTCATATCATTCTCTATTCTTGATCTCTCATCACTGATAATCGAGATTAGCTATTTGAAGTGGCTCACAGTTTCGAGTTCCTGCCCGCTCATTTACATTTTCTTTGTGAGTAGTCATCCTTGGCCGTCATTATCTTGGTCTTTTCAGCACTGATTTCCATCCTAAACCTTGCAGATGTAGATTCTGCATGTTTAGCTTTAGTTCTGACAAAAGCTCACCAACAATGCCTTCCTCCTGACCAAATCTAGTTTGACTTTTCACTCAAATTTGACTTATTTCACTTCTGGTATTGTAATGAAGACGGCTAGTTAATATTAATTACAATATTGTCAATCAAACTCACACTACACAAGTAACATTCACACTTTAGACACTTCCACTTTCGTTCATCACACACAGTCAACCTAATCAAAAGTATTCAGACTGTTCACTCTCTCACTGGCAACCAAACATGAATTAAAAGTTTTCATTTCCAAAATAGGATTGACACATCTCACATAAACATTGCCTGAAAGGCATCTTCCCAAAGAGTAAACATTGCTCGGCCGTTCCTGAAGAATGTGACGTGCGCACAAAACAATAGCGCCATGGTCATTCACAAATCTTCTGAACAGGGAATCAACGCTTTCAGGAATAATTTTCTTCACTAATAGATTTGCAGTGACCCCTCCTTTCCCAGGAAGGTGGGAGGAGTTGGTGTCATGATAATCTGTCACAACGCCTTTGCTTTACGACAGTCCTTTTGGGGCGATCTGGAATAAATGGAGGGAAAAGTTGTTTGATTTGATTTACTAAAACAAGTGAACATGTTAACTCTACTGTAGACACTATGACATTTTTATGAATTGTATTAGCCTTATAACTTGCACACAACCTACACAAACATTTCTATCTAGATACCGTGAAGAATCAACGGCTATGAATCATGACATTGTGATTGACAGATAGAACGACGTCTTGGAGTTTGATGTTCCCATGCCATATCTTCATGTCAATCAGTCATGACGCTCGAGAACATGGATGTGGAAATTTGGTTTATTTAGCAATTGTATCCATCTTACACCTAGATCTACTCTTACAAAGCTGCCTAGAGGACTCATGTAGTATAAGTGACCCCAAGAGATCTACATCCCTAGAATGGTTTATTGTTTAGCTTAAATGACGAGCGAGAGTAACTCATGACCAACACAAGAAAAATGTCATCATGGCGATGGCGTTTTATTGAGAGCAAAAGAATGAACATTACAACTAAATTAGATCATCTTTACTTAATAAAAAATATCAGAAATTATATCAGTGTAGAATGAAACAAATCCCTCTGAATTCAATATTCATCCGCATGCACACTTTTAAGCTTTGTCCAGATTGCTCATAAAATGTACTTAATCGTAACTCTGTCAAACATGGTCATACTCACCCATGGCCAATAAGTATTTTCTGTGAAGTCGGGATGACACACAGAAATACACTCATGCACTGGAATGTATCCTTTTATTAGAATGTCAAAGGGAACTGGGAACAGCGCTGGATAATTCTGTGCCGTAAAATCAATAGGTTCTCCGTTGCTAACACGGTTCTTGGTCGTAACAACGTGCTGAAGAGACTTTTTTTCCTTCTCAACTGATGACCGTTAAATGAAGACCGGAAATCGGAAACGGGATGCCATAGGTCAATCTTTTATGAGTTGGGTACCAAATTCCAAACAAAACATACCTTTAAAACAATGTTCTCAGTCATAACCAAAATGACCAATATTTCACTTGAATACTGCTCACAAAATTATTATTGCACACACATTTGCGTAGATGCTATTTGTAATATAAACCTGTCTCAATGTAGCTCACTTTCTTTCTTTCTTTCTTTATCAGTTCCCATTCTACCTTTCGGTGTATGGGTTCAGATGCCCGAGATGATCTTTCTCCAGGATGCCCTGTCCCGGCATTTTCTGTTTCCTTCCAAAAAAGTTACATTTCCATGCTTCAATGCCTCTTTTATATCTTCCCACTTTCTCCGAGGTCTACCTTTTGGTCTTTTACCTTGGCCTTTGGCAGTGTTTAATGATTTAGCTGTTCTATTGTCATTCATTCTGTTTACATGCCCAAACCATCTCATTTGATTTGTTTCTATCTTTACTTTTATGCTACCTGCTTTGGTTTGATCTCTTATGATTTTGTCCCTTTTAGTTTTCCCCTACTACTCTTCTTAGATATTTCATTTCAGCTGCCTGTACTCTACTGTATTCTCTACTGTCTACGGTCCAGGTTTCGCTACCATAGAGGAGTAGGACAATAAACTGTATTGTATACTGCCATTTGGCTTTTTGTTGACAATTCTTGCTTATCTACAAATACCTTTCCTAAATGGTTATATATTGCATTTGCCTTTTTGATTCTCTCTGGCTGATTTCTTCTCTTAGTTTTCCCTTTTACCGGGCAGTGGACAGGTAAGCACCTGTACGGGGAGTAGATGATCCCGCCCTCCACGAGCCTCCTGCTGCCTTGCAGGCGGGTCTTGGCTGACCAAAGGCTAAGGGAGTTAACCCTGACAGAAAACAACCTGCTGCCTTGCAGGCGGGTTTTGACCGACCAAAGGCTAAGAGAGTTAACACTGACAGAAAATAACAAGACCCGGTAGGGGGCCTCAAGGTGGCAGCCCCACCATCTACCTAGGGTACAGTGGGCTAATCCCCTGCTTATCCAAAACAATCTGACTCAAAGTAATATATACAATGATATACCCGGCTTGAACTTTTGAAGACGACTCTGGAAAAGAACACGGAATGTGATTTTGGAACATGGAATGTTAGGGCAATTAATGGAAAGGAGTTAGAATTAGCTGAAGAAATGGAAAAAATTCAAAGTAGACATTTTGGCTATTACAGAAACAAAGAAAAAAGGGCAAGGAATAGAAAATGTAGGACCAAATCATACTTTAATCTTCTCATGAGTAGATGTCAAAGATAGAGCTAGAGTAGGAGTAGGCCTCCTAATGCATAAAAGGCAAGAAAAGCTACTAGAAAGTTGGAAATTTGTAAGCCCACAGCTATTAGAGGTAAATATTAAAAACCAAAAGGAAGAGAAATTAAATAATGAATAGCTTATGGACCAAACGAAGCCACCACCCAAGAAGAAAAAGATATCTTCGAAAACGATTTTAAAATAACTGCAGAGAATCTCAAACCCAAACAGGAATTAATGGTTTTAGGAGGTTTAAACGCTAGAGTAGGCAACAGTAGAAACATCAGGAGGAGTAATAGGTAAAGAAGGAGAGACAACAACTTCTCCAAATGGAGACAGACTAATAGATTTTTGCCTAAAGAATAACAAGAAAACAGCTAACACATATTTTCCTCATAAAGATATCCACAAATGTACAAGAGTAAATGAAGACAGGTGTGATAGACTACATAATAGTTAGCAGCTCCCTTTTTTACAGTACAATGGATGCTAGAGTAAACAGAGGAGCTGAAATATTTAGTGATCATCACCTAGTGATAGCCAAAATGAGATTATTAACTGAAGAAAACAAACAGAAAAGGAAAGAGAAGAAAGCTATCAAACTCAAAATAGAAGAACTAAATAAACCAATAGTAAAACAAATGTACCAATCCAGGATAAAAAGATCTATCAATGAAAGGCAGATGGATCTGAAAGAAAGCACAATAGAAGAAAAGTGGCAAATATATAAAGAAACACTCCTCAGCTGTACTGAAGAGATCTGTGGTAGGAAACAAATTAAAGGAGATAGGGAAAAAACAGCTTGGTGGAATGAGAATGTCAAGACTAAGATCAAAGAAAAGAAAGATGCCTGGAAAAAATATTGCAAATAAAGACAACAGAGGATAGGATAGATTACGTGAGTAAAAGAACTATCGCCAAAGAGGAAGTTAGGAAAGCAAAACAGGATCAGTGGGAAGAGTTTGGACAAAGACTTGAAGAAAGCTATCCAGGAAATCAAAAGCTGTTCTGGGGAGCAATGAAGAGCATGAGAAAGACCAAAGCATGCCCAATACGACAAATTAAGAATGCCAAAGGAGAAATAATGAAAGGAGACAGCGAAATCATGGAAACGTGGAGGAAGTATTTTCAACAATTACATAATCCCTCCAGAACATATGAAACAAGGAGTATAGATCAATTATTAAGAGTAACAAGTACTTGAGATGAGACAGTTGAAGATGTAGATATTTCAATGGAAAAACTTCAAACAGCTATAGGAAAAGTGAAATTAGGAAAAGCCTCAGGAGCAGATCAAGTTTATCCAGAAATGATTAAAAACCAAGGGAGAGAGGTAAACAAACTACTACATGCAATATGTCAAGAAGCATGGAAGTCCAAACAGGTGCCAGACGACTGGAAAAAGGGAACGGTAGTATAAATACATAAGAAAGGATCAACTATGGAATGCTCAAACTATAGAGGGATATCACTACTTAGCGTACCAGGAAAAGTTAATGCCAGGATTCTGGAAATGAGACTAAGGAAAAGAGTAGAGGATCAGATTGAAGAACACCAGAGTGAATTTAGACCAGGAAGAAGTGTACAAGATCACATTTTACAATTAGACAAATAATAGAAAAATTCCTTGAGAGAAACATTGACTTGCATCTGTGTTTTTTTATTGACTTAGAAAAGGCATTTGACACTGTGAGGAGGGACAAACTATGGCATTCCTTAAAAGAACACAACATAGAGCAAAATTTAATAGAAGCCATTAAAAGCTTTTACAATAAATCAACATGTGCAGTGAGAGTAGCTGGAAATGTATCTGAAGAATTTGATGTAGATATAGGAGTAAGACAGGGTTGTATCTAAGTCCTCTTTTGCTTATCACATTTATGGATTCAGTCGCAAAGGTATCCTCAAACATGAAGAAAATGAATGTAGGCATGTGGAAGCTCAAACCAGTAAATGTATCAATGCTTTCATTTGTTGATGATTTAGTTCTGTTTGGAAAATCAGAAAGGACCTCCAGTCAAATGTCAACAATGAATAATGAAGAGGAATAGAGTAAATGCAAAGAAAACCAAAACAATGCTAGTAACTAGGGACGCTAAAACACAAAATCTTAAATTAGGCAGGGAGAATTTAGAACAAGTTCAAAGCTACAATTACAATTAAGGAGTAATGATTAACAGAAGGAAAACTAAGAGAAGAAATCAGCCAGAGAATCAAAAGGCAAGTGCAATATATAACCATCTAGGAAAGGCATTTGTAGGTAAACAAGAGTTATCAACAAAAACCAAAATAGCAGTATACAACACAGTTTATTGTCCTACTCTCCTCTATGACAGTGAAATCTGGACCTTACACAGTAGGAAATACAGTAGAGTGCAGGCAGCAGAAATGAAATATCTAAGAAGAATAGTAGGGAAAACTAAAAGAGACAAAATCAGAAACACAACAATAAGAGAACAAACCAAAACAGAAAGCATAAAAATTAAGATAGGACTGAATCAACTGAGATGGTTTGGGCATGTTTACAGAATGAATGACAATAGAACAGCTAAATCAGTATACAGTGCTAAAACTTAAGGTAAAAGACTAAATGGCAGACCTCGGAGAAAGTGGGAAGAAGATATAAAGAGGCATTAACGCAAAGAAATTTAACTTTCACAGAAGGAAACAGAAAATGTCAGGACAGGGCAGCCTGGAGAAGGATCATTTCAGGCATCTAAAACCCATACACCGGAAGGTAGATTAGGACCTGATAAAGAAAGAAAGAAAGTTTTTCCTCTGAGTTAATCGTTACTCTTAGGTAATTGTAGCTTTGAACTTGTTCTAAATTCTCCCTGCCCAATTTAAGACTTTGCAAGTATTTCTTCCAGGCATCCTTCTTTTCTTTCATCTTAGTTTTGACACTCTCATTCCCCCATGCTGTTCTTTTCCCATCTCCTTTAATTTATTTCCTACCACAGACCTTTTCAGTACAACTGAGGAGTGTTTCTTTATACAATTGCCACTTTTTTCTATTGTGCTATCATTCAGATTCCTCTGCCGTTCACTGATAAATCTTTCTATCCTTGATTGGTATATCTCTTGTACCATTGATTTATTTAGTTCCTCTATTTTGAGTTTAATAGCTTTCTTCTCTTTCTTTTGCTGTTTGTTTTCTTCAGTCAGTAATCTCATTTTGGCAATCACTAGGTGATGATCACTAAATATTTCTGCTCCTCTGTTTACTCTTGCATCCAATGTACTGTAAAAAGGGAGCTGCTAACTATTATGTAGACTATCATTGACCTGCTTCATTTACTCTTGTATATTTGTGGATATCTTTATGAGGAAAAAAGGTATTGGCTATTTTCATGTTGTTCTTTAGGAAAAACTCTATTAGTCTCTCTCCATTTGGAGAAGTTGTTGTCTCACCTTCTTTACCTATCACTCCTCCTGACGTTTCTACATTGTTGCAGTCTAGCGTTTAAATCTCCTAAAAGCATTGTTTCTGTTTGGGTCTAAGATTCTCTGCAGCTATTTGTAAATCGTTTTTCGAATGTATCTTTATCTTCTTTAGTTGCGTCTTCGTTTGGTCCATAAGCTATTAATAATTTAATTTCTCCTCCTTTCGTTTAATTATTTACCTCTAATAGCCGTGGGCTTACAAATTTCCAACTTTCTAATAACAGATTTTCATACCTCCTGCTCTAGCTCTATCTTTGAAACCTACTCCTGAGAAGATTAAAATATGATTTAAGGTCCTACATTTCTATTCCTTGTCCTTTTTCTTTGTTTCTGTAATGGCCATAATATCTACTTGAATTTTTTCCATTTCTTCAACTAATTCTAACTTCATATATTGCCCAACATTCCATGTTCCAAAATCACAGTCCGTATTCATTTCCAAGTCTGTCTTGAAAGATCCAAGCCGGTTATATTATATTTAATTCTATGAATCTGTTTGGTTTTGGATAAGCAGGGGATAAGCCCACTGTACCCTAGGTAGATGGTGGGGCTGCCACCTTGAGGCCCCCTATCAGGCTTTGTTGTTTTCTATCAGGGTTAACTCCTTAGCCTTTGGTCGGACAAGACTTGCCTGCAAGGCAGCAGGAGACTCGTAGAGAGGATCATCTACTCCCTGTACAGGTGCTTACCTGTCCACTGCCCGGTAGCTCACTTACACCAAACTTAATTAAGACACAAAAGAATGTTTTTCCATTCATTTGAAGATATAGAAAATATGAGGATCAGTAGCCGAGAACGTTACGACTGAGAACATTCGTTCCTATACCAATAAAATGTTGGAATTCCCAAATTAACCACAAAACCACCTTATAGGATGATTGTATTGCTATTTCATTACAAAAGACAATCGTTGTACACTCAATAGAACATTTTCTTCTTTAGACATAAAAGGTTCCTGTCTGTGTGGGTATTCATGTGACAAATCTTAAAGCACTTTTTCAGTGCTGTTCTTTCTTAAATTGTGTTTAATAATTTCAAAAGAAAAGCCTGGAGGGTAATTTCCTTTCAGGATGTATCCCTTTGAACAATTGTGGGTCATTCCAATATGTTGTTGCGTATTTGTGATGCTTTTAATAGGCATAGTCCTCCAATAATGAGGCATCCCAATTTCGGAACCTTTTGCGACTGAATATATATTTTGGGGCTGGCAACCAAAACAGTGTGTGTCCACAATCTTGGATTTTGAGATCTTCATACCAAATGCCCAGCCAGAGGATGCTCTACCCCTTACATATAAGTGTAATGGTAAGTCCATTGGTTCAATAAAAACTGAGAATCAACACTTCTAGTTTAAGGTAACTTTGAAGATGTCAAAATAATTCTGCCAAATCCACGCAACCAGACATATTATTATCTTCTTCTGGCAGAGATTTTGGACATACAATGTTCTGGTTGCTAACCCTATGTTTGTCAATAAAAAATTAAATGGTGGATGCTCTAACAGCGTATTATCTGCTGCAATTATGGATCAAATACACTTACCAATGTAAGCAAAGAAAACAATAATAACAAATTATTTTATTTGTTTATGGTGGCAGCATCTTTACAAATCATTTCATATCTTTAGTAATTGTTTTACATCCTTACAAATTGTTTTAAATCTAAATACAGGTGTTACAAAGGTATAAATGGAGCAAGCAATGCATTCTAGATCTAGGTGTTGACGTAGATAATCAGGTAACACCAAGGCTCGATTAATAGTAATAACAAGGATATTTATCAATCAATGGATAAAGCAAGCACAAATAAATCTGATGTTGGCTGGCATAAAACAAGGATGTGGAATCTACACTAAATTCTTGTACTACTACTCTCCCTACTATCATGGGTAACCTCCGCTGGGCCTGGGCGTTACTCAAGCCAATACTCAATACCAATGAATACAAGGCTTCGAGCCACTGTATTTGAATCCTACCACGGTCTTGAGGCCAGAAGTGATGAACACCAACTCCCCGAATCCGTCTTGATACCTACTTGGCCGAGATGAGTAATGACGAGGCAGAGACCAGACTGAAAGTGAGGGCACTAACGACGCGTCGCACTGCTGCGCATCAGTTTTTACTAGTCTCTCACTGGGCCTGTCTACTGTATCTTCTGCTATCGCTGTTCTATTACTCATTGATAGTGTTCATATTCGCTGCCGTGAATGTGTGAGGCGGCGAAGCAGACTTGTTGTATTCGTTAGAGCGAGTACTCAAGTAACGAGACCAGAGAAGACGGTAGTTGGTATCAACGAGTAATAGAACAGCGAGTAATAAGATGTTTCTGGAACGGAAGTTTCCACATCATTCTAAACATTTCGATACAGTTCTACCTAATTCTTCTGAAACATTACGCCACAAACTCAATGGGTGTTTTACACACATTGATATTATTGCGTCATACATTTAACTTCATTAGGGAATCCCCTACAAAACTATAAGTAACTGTGTTACAATAGATTTCCAAAAGAGGTCTAGGTAAAAACACATTTATGAGATAACTTCATTGAAGGTGGATCCATGATTAATAAAAGAATGCTTTTAAAACTCTAAATGTAAACAAAAATGTGAGGATAAATACTAAAACTAGTTCTGAATATGTAGAATCTACACCTTTACTGGGCTGGTATTTAGACAGAGATCTACAATGCATCTAGCTCAAATAACCCATTTATACGGCTAAATACGTTCTTAATACAGCTACCATTATTGTAATCCTTCATTGTGAATATTGAATTTGACCACCAACAAAGAGCAGGTGAGAGTTGTATAGATCCAGTTCAGAGTTGAGTGAAATCAAATGGACAAGATTTATGACAAAAACCATGAACATTTTTAGCCAAAAAAGACAAAAACTTCACATGATGATTCAGTTTAACTTTCACCATTGCCAAAGTTGGGACCCCTTTGAAGTAAATGGTAGGCCTACATACTGAAAACATAATCAAAATCCCACATAAAATAGAGGGGACTCGGCAGTCCACACGCAAAGTGTTGGCATCTCAACCCGAAGGCCGAGAGTGTTTCAAGTAAAATCTACACCCCTGGCCCAAGAAAGTGGATCGACGCCTAGTCCCATTTTGAACATGCTCCTTACTTCACTGTTTGTCTCCGTACCGCAACTCGAAGGAGCAAAACAGTCTTGTGTCATTCCCAACTATGACATAAAATTATAAATACATGATACATGTTATCGAATGGTACTTATGTTATCCGTCTATGTTAAATTGGAATAACTGTCTTCACAACAACAACAAATTTCCTTCCTTTCCTCAGTTCTTCATGTCTTAATAAACTGTGTTACCTGCAACAACGGAAAAGCCAGGAGAAAGTCAGCCTCAGCTGGAATCTGCAAATCTGGATCATCCTCATCTTCAATTGCGTCACTTTGCACTACAGATACGTCATCTGCTTCTCCTCGGCAAGCCTTGAACATAATAAAGGGAATCATTTGATTAGACATTGTAATGTCGTAAAGGACATAGAGTTATGGCGTTATTGGTTTTTTTTTAATTTTAACACGGTATCATATTCAGTTACATACAACCACTATGATCCAGACAGAATTTAAAATAATTATATAGTATATAATTTAAACCATTTCCAGAAAACAACGTTTTTGTTGCCTTTGGCTCAGTCTGTCATTCAAATGAGCCGATCATTTTTACAGTAAACCGTGTTTGCCTTTATCTTAGCCCATCTATTACGTAAGTAAAATTGCAAATTCATGCAAAACGTATGTCACAAATGAAATGGCAGATTAGTGCAAACATTTTGCCTCAAAACATTTTTTATAAAATAATCCATTTTTACCTTGTGGGAAGTAAGAATCGAAAGCCACTGCAATGCTTAATCTTGAGTGTCCTATACCAATATTTCCCACCCGCACTGTAGAATCATAGACAGCTGATGTCATCCACCATCATTTCATCATTGTTTATTTATTAACCATGTCAGAATAATAACTCCAGTTACTTCCCTCGTGGTAAAATAAGTCATTATTTCAACGACACAAGCCCCACTTTCCTTTTCTGTTTCATAAAACCGAGGTACATGTAGGGGTAGTCTAGACTTTGGTGATATACACACTCATACATTGGCATAAACATGTACTCAAATTTCGTTAAAATCAGACGTACTATAACAAAAAGTTGTTGATAAGAAACGTCCATGAGAGCTATTACAATAATTTTCAGCAATTTCATTTCGTATATTTCGTCTGTCATTCTAAAATCAGGATGCCAAGGGTTAACATTTAACTAAAAGTATAAAGCCTACTGTTTCTACCATCTTAGGGTAAATTATAAGAGTCAGCAGATGAAAGACTTGTAACAGAGTGAAAAGAAAGAAGTAGGACCTACCAGCGGTGCTTATCAACTATTCATTCAATACTTTGAAGAGAATTGATACTATCTTTCTTTTCCTTTTGTATTTCAAAAATTATCTTCATAAGTTCATACAAAACACTTTGGACACTGAAACAATATCATTACTTTGCTTTCAATAAAACTTCTTATGGAAGTTTCGGTGTGGAGACAAAAATCAATAATAAAGTCTTAACAGCCCAGAAAAGGTTTAGCGGAGATGAAATTTTATGAGTTTCTCAGAGGAAATCATTTTTTTTAAAGTTGGAGATTCTAAGAGATTTAGGGAGAAAGGCCTTTTCTACGATATTTTCTGAGTTTCTAGGATGTTATGAACCCTGCTCCATAGAATTTGCTCTTTGACTTCATTGCATCAAAAGCTTTCTAGTAGTGAGGAAACTTGAGATAGAGACTCAACATACCGGTAAAACATGAAAATGATAGCCGAGTATACAGCTTTTGGAGATGACTACCTAAGGGACCCAGTAGATCACTTGGTATTGGTAGAGTGTGCAACTGCCTTGCAGGCTACCGAGTTCAATCCCTAGTCCAGTCATGTTTTTTGTCGTTTATGAGCGTCATGTCGACCCAGTAGCGAAATGGGTAGCTAGGTCTATTCAGACTCAATGAAAATAAAGGCAGCATGGAAAGCAAAGGCAAACTACCACATTATACCGTATGCCTAAAAATATCAAGACCTCTTCTCATTATTATTCTCTCAACACTGAGTATGGTTCTTTTACCTCACCTGGAAAAAGAAAATTTTGGGTTTCCCTATAAGAGTCGGATGGCACTTAGTTCCTTTGAATGGTACTGTCAGCGTCTCGACAGATATACATTCATCAGTTCCACAGATATCACCATCTTTCAGTCCATGGGTTAGTATCACAGCAACAAAACAGTCAAAGTCTGTGTAGTCTTTCTGAGAAGCTGAATTGCAATGTGGACACAAAAAGAAGATGTTGGGAAAATTATTTAAGATTTGGAGAACAGTAGTTCCTTAAACTAGTAACTTAAAAAAGGATTCTGGTTACAAAAAGAAAAGAAAAAAAAGTAGTAGCATGAAACACAGAAAAGGTACTTGAGCTGAAGAAATTGGGAGTAAAATCAAATCACAGAAAAAACACTTGAGCTGAAGAAATTGGAGTAAAATCAAATTGCAGAAAACGTTGCTGAGCTGAATAAATTGGAGTAAAATCAAATCACAGAAAACGTTGCTGAACTGAATAAATTGGAGTAAAATCAAATCACAGAAAACGTGGTTGAACTGAACAAATTGGAGTAAAATCAAATCACAGAAAACATTGTTGAGCTGAATAAATTGGAGTAAAATCAAATCACAGAAAACATTGTTGAACTGAACAAATTGGAGTAAAACAAATCACAGAAAACGTAGTTGAACTGAACAAATGGGAGTAAACAAATCACAGAAAACGTAGTTGAACTAAACAAATTGGAGTAAACAAATCACAGAAAATGTAGTTGAACTGAACAAATTGGAGTAAAATCATAGCTGCAAAATTATGCTAACAAAAACTCTTTTTTAATTAACAGAAAAAAACAGTGAGGATTCAGTATCAAAAATAACAAATTATAGATGTACAAATGAATCAATATCTAGCTGCCAAACTTTTCAAATCGAAAAACAGACTCTGACCACACAATTTAATTTCTAACTTACACAACATCCCATAATATTCCAAAAAACATTGATGATTTAACTTGAGTTTATCACTTTGAAGTAAAAAGCAAAAAATCTGCCGACTGCTGGCCTTTCTGCTGAGTGCAACGATAATTTTGCGAACTCAGAATGGAGTTTTTGGACTTTTACCCCGATCTCTCCGTTTATGTCATTAATTTAGGGTTTCTAAAAAAAAAAAATACAGTTAACCCTTATACTTTTCAAGGCAAATAAAGATTTATGGGCTCAAAGCAAAAAATAAATATGTATGCACTAAATACGTATTTTTTATGTGCTGGTTGGCAGTTTTGCAATATGCACAAAAGGCAATATCATTGAAATTGACGCCACACACAAAATACCCAGCCCCACTCTTATTGAAAAAGTTTTATATATGACGTAAAGACTTCACTTATAAAAAATAAATTTTTAAAAAAATAAAATTATTGTAAAGCATAACCTGAGTAGCTAAATGAAATAA
>JAXRKP010000263.1:32500-87500 GCA_037039925.1 Doris montereyensis | reverse complement strand
AAAAATACGTGAAATGTGTAAAGATAGACAATAACACAGTAAATAAGTAAATTTAAAAAACTTTCTCCACGCAAGAATCAAAAGTGCTTCCTCACCGTTCTCTAATACATTCTTCATTTGCGCTTCTGTACAATCCTGGTGTTTTTCAATATGCTCAGCCTTGAATCCAAGAGTCAATAGTAAATTATACATTCTGTCACGATCAAGATCCGTTCCTTTCCGTGTGGGCAAATTTCTAAATATTTTATTGTTTATTATCACAGCATATCCACGGTTCTTGCGATCCATCTTGTATTCATTTGGTTCACAGTCAGATCGTGCTTCATCATCTCTGTTTGGCACAAAGGCATAGTGAAAGACAGATTGAATTATTCATAAAAGACATTTCTGGATGTTATAGAGCATAAAAGTGGGGTGACCCTAAAATTCAAGCACTCAAAAATGATAATATTGGTGAAAGGTTTATTCAATTTAAGAAGAACAACATTGCCTGGCCCAGGAAGGTGGACACCTAATCCCATCGAAGACTGATATTCCTATGGCTGTTTATAGTATAGTCTGGATAAGTGAAAGAATGAAATGAAAGAAGTTAGACCTACCAGCACAACAAATCCAAGTAACAACAATTTCAGTAGTAGTAGTGGGGCAAAAAGAACTTAAGAAAAATCCTACAGACATGACGATCAATCCAACACTCTACTGATGTATCAAATGTTGGGCTTGCATATTCCGTATTGGATATGTCAAGATGAAAGCTTTTATCAATTCAAAAAATAGGCTTCTAAGTTACTAGACCTTAGCCTACAGCTGTTTGTTCATTTTGGTCATTATGTAACTTAATGCGCTTTTCATTGAAAGTTGAGTTGCGTCTTATGGCAACACCAGTGTGAGAACACTAAATAAATATACATACATGCAATAAATTGTATCTATCGTGCACTAAGGCCAGATATGTGTTACAAAGGAATATATGGAGCAGGCAGCTTACTCTAGATCTAGATGTTTAGACAAAGACGTTGACACAATCTAATAAACACCAATGCTCAATTAATAATTACAACAAAGATATTTATTATACTCAGTCGAAATCAATCAAGGAGGAGAAGCAAATTCACAATGCTGGCATATACATGTGGAATCACATGTACTTCTCTCGCACTTATTGAATGTATTTCTCGTACTCTCTCAATCATAGATAAACTGCCATTTTATACTTAAAAACAAAGACTCTTCCAGAAACGGAAATTTCCAGACCATTCAAGAAAATGTGTCAAGGTTCGATACAATACTACACGAATCTAGGCTAAGTTATATTTTTATAGTATAGACATAAATGAATCGATACTAAGGCACCAAATCGATTTAGTCACAAACACGCTAGGGCTCAGCATACGCCAAGACTGATTACGTCATGGGTTTCCACTTCCTACGGGAAATCCCCTTCAGAGCTACAAGTAACTATGTTACATCACTCCCTCCTTAAAACGGTTATTTACGAAAGAACCGTTACATGCACCCCATTACAAAATTACCATTACACAAACAGCAAACACTCGTTCACATGCAGCCACTATAGGATACATGAGCCCAATCATTGAAAAAACTTTCTCCATGCTTCCATGATTTGGCTGTCTTCTTTCTTTGATCTTATTTTGACATTCCTTCCCCCATGCTGTTCTTTTCCCATTCAATTTGTTTCGTATTGGGCATGCTTTTTTCAATCTCGTGCTCTTTCATTGCCCCCTTTCAGAAACTTTTGATTTCCTTGATTTAGCTTTCTATTTTGAAGTCCTTGTCCAAAGTCTTCCCATTGTTCCTGTTTTCTGCTTTCCTCACTTCCTCTTTGGCGCTAACTAGTTCTCCATGATTGACTTTTCACACCTGTCTTCATTTACTCTTGTATATTTGTGGATATCTTCTAAGGTCTCTTTGTTTGTTATTCTTTAGGTAAAAATTTCTTCCAGGCATCCTTTAATTTCTTTGATCTTAGTTTTGACATTCTCATTCCCCATGCTGTTCTTTTCCCATCTCCTTTAATTTGTTTCCTACCACAGACCTATTCAGTACAACTGAGGGCTTAGTATTTTTTTCATACAATTGCCACTTTTCTTCTATTGTGCTATCATTCAGATTCATCTGCCTTTCACTGATAAATCTTTCTATACTTGATTGGTATATCTCTTTTACCATTGATTTATTTAGTACCTCTATTTTGAGTTTAGTAGCTTTCTTCTCTTTCTGTTTCTGTTTGTTTTCTTCAGTCGGTAATCTCATTTTGGCAATCACTAGGTGATTATCACTAAATATTTCTGCTCCTCTGTTTACTCTTGCATCCAATGTACTGTAAAAAAGGGAACTGCTAACTATTGTGTAGTCCATGATTGACTTTTCACACCTGTCTTCATTTACTCTTGTATATTTGTGGATATCTTTATAAGGAAAAAAGGTGTTGGCTATTTTCATGTTATTCACATTTAGGTAAAAATCTATTAGTCTCTCTCCATTGGGAGAAGTTAATGTCTCTTCTTCTTTACCTATTCATCCTCCTGATGTTTCTATATTGTTGCCTACTCCAGCATTTAAATCTCCTAAAACCATTAATTCCTTATTTGTGTTTAAGATTCTCTGCAGCTATTTGTAAATCGTTTTCGAAGCTATCTTTTTCTTCTTTAGTGGCCTGAGCTTCATTTGGTCCATAAGCTATTAATAATTTAATTTCTCTTCTTTTACGGTTTAATATTTACCTCTAATAGCCATGGGCTTATAAATTTCCAGCTTCCTAGTAGCTTTTCATGCCTTTTATGCACTAGGAAACCTGCTCCTGCTCTAGCTCTACCTTTGACATCTACTCCTGAGAAGATTAAAACATGATTTGGTCCTACATTTTCTATATATAGGGCTGTACATTTTCTATTCCTTGTCCTTTTTTTCATTTCTGTAATAGCCAACATGTCTACTTTGAAAGGTCCAGTGAGCCGGTTATATTATATTTATTTCTCTGCATCAGTTAGGTTCCGGATAAGCAGGATTAGCCCACTGTACCCCACATAGGCACACGAGATGGTGCCAGGCCTGCCACCTTGAGGCTCCCTACCAGGCCTTTGTTATTTTCTGTCAGGGTTAACCTTAGGCCCTTCTGGAGCTTTTGTTCCATTCAAGACCGACATGTAAGGCAGCAGGTTGTTTTCAATCAGGTTCTAACTCCCTTAGCCTTTGGTCAATGATAATGACTGACTTTTCTGCAAGGTGGCAGGAATTGGTCTCGTGGAGGGCGGGATCATCACTACATTTGGGGTTAAAAACGTGAGCTCCTCATCTCTGACTAACAGGTGCTTCATAATGCCCCTGTTTCTTAAGATATCATGCCCCTGGCCTTCAAATTATGAAGCATGACCCAGTAAAGTGTAGTATTTCGAATCTGGAACAGGTCTACTCTTGCTGACAATTTCATTTGATTGAGGTTCAATTCCGTTTAAATGCACAAGCATTCATCATCGCGAGTCATCATTCAAACTTGTGGCAAACCTGACCGCCTTCTTCAGTCGATTCCATGCATTCCATGCTTCACAATTTTCCATTTTACATAAATACCTAATAAGAAATTTCAGCCACAACATGCATCTTATTGGTTTACATTTTATCAATCTGTATCCAGGCCTCCTGCACTTGAAACATGCTGTAGTATTTGCATTTGTCTCCGCATTACTTCTTTTGCATTCTGTTCATTACTGTTGACATGTTGCCTTGTACTGCCACTCAATTGCCGGTTCCTTGCCGTTAAGAAAGTATCTGTTGTTTCCGCCACACCTTCCAGTAGGTATAGTTTCTTCTGGCGGATATGTGTTGCCAGATCGTCCGGCCAGGCCTCCATAAATTATTCCAAAAACAAAAAAAATGAAATATCTTAGGTCGTTGTGGCTTTCATCGATCTCCGCTTAATCTCACCCATCTTTCAAGGTACATAATTGTCTTGAGCCTCACAATAAACATGCTTGAATTTTCTCCATTGTCTGGCTTGCAGTCACAAAACACATGCATCTATCATTCCATTAACGACTTTGCAATGCTCTCTTCACATACCGGTACTTTTAGTCGTTTGTCTCCTCCTGAGATAGGTGTGAAAAGCAGTCCAAATTTCACAGGCCCTTCCAGATAATAACGCACTCAAATACGTCGGTTCTGCACCAAATTTCCTTTCTCAATCCATTGATTGTGGTAAAATTTTTTCCAGTATCCGGTAAGCCAATTATCCAAATCATCAGCAGTCTACAAATGGTCGTAGTTTATGTAGTTTAGATGTAGGAACCACTGAGGGATTGTTGCTGTTTCCGTTTGCTTTCAGTCGACATCTTTCCATCGCCAATTCATGTTCTCTTTTCTTTTCCTCTTTGGCCAGCCATAATTTCTCCATCTCCAGTCCCAATTGCTGCTCTCGTTCTCTTTCCTCTCTCAATCCTTTCTTGATGTAGTATTTTCTCTCATCTACTGATAAGCCCATGGCCCCACACTATGCTGATAATCTCTCGCATTTATCAAATATATTTCTCGTACTCCAATCAATGATAGATAAACTGCCATTTTATACTTAAAAACAAAGACTCTTTCAAAAATGGAAATTTCCAGACCATTCAAGAAAATCTGAGACGGTTCGATACAATACTACATGAATCTAGACTAAGTTATATTTTTATAGACATAAATGAATCAATACTAAGGCACCAAATCAATTAAGTCACAAACACGCTAGGGCTCAGCATACGTCAAGATTCATTATGTCATGGGTTTTCACTTAGTATGGGAAATCCCTTCAGAGCTACAAGTATCTCTGTTACAATATGATTATGCTCTAAAGCGCTAGACATGAATGGGGATGAGGAGAAAGAAGATTTTTAATCTAAACATCTTTGGTATGAGGCTAATAAAAGTTCCGTCTTAATACTTTTTCCTGAAAGAGTTGTAGGAGGGAAGTTGTCGTGTGATTGATTATAAGGAGTTCCATAAAAAAAAATTATTTTAGAAAGCATTTAAATGCAAGAAGTTTCAGGAAAATAACTTCTCAACGACTCCACACTCAAAAGCAATTTTCACAAAAATGCAATTTTAATCTGTAATTTCATCTTGTTGAATGATATAAAATTAAGATTTGGTTTGGAGATACTTGATGCTATAGAGGTAAAATTTTATCACCCTGTTTCTTATCTTCCTTTAAATTTCTAAAATTTTAGAAAAATAGTACTCATGCAACTGAAGGAGCATTTACAACTGAACAACCTCACCGAGACATTTCACTCAACGTATCGGGCTAACCATAGCACTGACAGTGCCTTGTTGAAAATTGTCAATGACATATTAGTTTCATGTGATAATGGAAATATTGCTGTTCTCACATTCTTGGACTTGTCTGCTGCCTTTGACACAGTCGATCATGCTATTGTTTCAGATCGGCTGTCAGTCAAAAATGGTATTACACTACAGGCACTAGTCTGGATTGGTTTGAATCTATCGTACAGGTAGAACCAATTCTGTCTCCATCAACAAAAAATTTTCTGAAAAAATCCCTCTAAAGTATGGTGTCAGTAGTGTCACCCAAGGTTCTGTTCTCAGCCCAATTTTATACACTTTGTACACTCTGCCTGTGAGTCACGTTATTAGAAAATATGACACCCATTATCACATGTATGCAGATGATATCTAGATTTACAAAGATGTGTCTCTAGAACCTCACTCAAAATGGGCATTAAAAGGTGCAGTCTATATCTATCAAATCATGGATAACAAAAAATAATGTGAAGCTAAAAGAGGAAAATTTACAGGGGCGACCATCTCCTACCAGACACATCCCTAGGTTGCAGATAAGGGAATAACCTTTAGATATCGAGGCCAGCTGTGAATACCGAATAAGTAGTCGCAGACAAAACCGGCGTTAGCCAGTGAGGACAGAGTGGGGCTGCAGAGTGAGAACTCAGCCCTTAGATGCTCTAGATGTCCTTTGAAGTTGCTAACAGGTGATTTGATGCACCTTTATAACATCTCCCGGGTCGACAGAGCTTGTTAGCCTAGGAAGGCAATTTGTCTAGGAGAAGGAAAACTCTGATTTCGAACCATGGGCAGACAGGGCTCATGAGCTTGGGAAAGCTACCTGTCTAGGAGTGAATCTCCAAAATAAATCCTGGTCCTCCAGGATAGGGGTTAGGCAAAGGGTTAACACCCCTATTTTGTAAAAAATACAACTGTACAGAAACCGACAATGGATCAAAATATAAGGACACAGGTGAAGGAAAGACTGACACAGAGTTATGGATCCACAGCTCAACAAAAACAGACTGGACTGGTGATCCAGAACACTGTACCAAGGATTGGTGAGGACCAAAGCCGAAAGGAAGTTAGCAACCAGACTGTGTCAACCCAAAACAATCAATTTTTGTGGGCGCATAGAATGTGCGCATACTTTATCAGACAGGAAAACTTGCACAAATAATAAATAGATATCCTGTCTATATGCAAATCACGATGAACTGACAATGGCAAAAGAGGTCTCCCTACTGGTTATATGATCCTCTACTCAAGAAGAGAAAACAATCAACATATGCATGAACTTGCCCTGATACTATCAAAAATGCCAAAAAAGACTTTGTTGGAATGGGAACCCATGGGTGAAAGATTAACGAAAGCTAGATTTAATTCTAAGTATGCAAAGATGACCATCATCATGTGTTACGCCCCACAAGAAGACAAAAGTGAGGAGGAGTAGGAACAGTTTTACAAAAAAAAAACCAAGATATGATATGTTTATTGTTCTTGGTGATTTAAACGCCAAAGTTGGAAAAGTTAATAGTCAGCGAGAACATAATGGGACGTGAAGGTTTAACTGCAGACATGAATGACAATGGAATGGAGAACGTTTCGCGAATTTTGCGAAGAGAACAATTTAATCATTGACATTCCCAAATACACATGGACCTCAGCAGACGGAAAAACCAAAAACCAAATTGACCACATCACTATCAGTAAGACATAGAAGAAATCACTGTTAGATGTGAGAACAAGAAGGGGAGCAGATGTTGCAAGTGACCATGAGCTCCTGACTGCAAAAATCTGCATAAAATTAAAGGGAGACAAAAAGGTGACATAAGGAAAGGAATATTTGACGTTTGAAAGCTGCAAAACTATAAATTGCTCAATAATTAAAAATAGAGTTGTCAAATCGACACCAGGCCCTGTAAGATGAGCAAGAACTGTCCTTGACAAAATTCAACCAAGAACTCCTAAACCTGAGCTAGAAATTACTGGGACCTAGCAGAAGAAAGAAAGAAAGGTGGATATTAGATCAATCATGGAAAGTGATCAAAGAAAGAAAAAAGTCGAAAGGCCAACTACAGACCATTAGATCAGAAAAAATTAAAGAACAAATCCATAATGAATATACGATGCTAGACAAAAAAGTTAAAAAGTCAGTAAAGCGGACAAGAAAGGTTACCGACAAATTTGCAGAAAGAGCAGAAGAAGCAAGCCAAAGACAAGATATGAAGACCAGGCTAAACAGCTAAAGAACTTTCCAAAGAGTATAGGAACAATGATTCACCGATCAAGGACACACAAGGAAATTTACTCTCAAGCAAAGCTGACCAAATGAATAGATGGAAAGCGCATTTCTAGTGTGTCTAGAACAGAAACGCCATTAAACCTGAAGAAAATGACTTGGACATCAACACGCTACCCCAAACTTAAGATGAAATAAAAAAGGCAATAGTCTCAAATCAGGGAAAGCAGCAGGTGAAGATCAGGTAACAGCAGAAATGATTAAGATAGAAAAAAAATGAACCCTTAAGTATTACAAATCATATTTCGAGAAATTTGGGAAAAAGAAGAGATACCAAATGAGTGGAGTGTTGGACATCATTAAACTACCAAAAAAAGGAGATTTTCTAAGTGTGATAATTGGAGGGGAATTATGCTACTCTCTATCACCAGCAAAATATTACTAAACCGTATAAACCCTACAGTCGAATCAAAACTTAGAAAGCAGCAAGCAAGCTTTAGGAAAGGCCATTCTTGCTCAAACCATATATATTCCCTCCTAGACAACGTTTTGAACACTGCCAAGAATGGAATGCTCCCCTATACTCAAATTTTATAGAATTTGAAAAGGCTTTTGATAGTGTACACAGACCTGCATTATGGCATTCCCTCAAGGCAGTTAGCATAATCAAACTGTGTTACAGTCTGCTACCCCAATTTACATTCAAAATCTGCTGTTCCTATATCAACCAGCTGATGTGTTGAGATCTCAAAATTCAAAATTATTGAACAATTCCAAAAACTCACTTTAACGTTTCGGAGATAGAAGTTTTGGCAAAATTGGACCTCAAATATGGAATGCTTGAAACCTGTCTTGAAATCTTTTTTAAAAAACTACTTAAAACACATTCTTTTAGTAAATACCTTCTGCAATTGATTAAATTGAAATGTATGCAATACCCAATCTTAATAAAGTTTTATTAGTGTGAGTGTGTCTGGAATGCGACATTGAAATTTTAATGTGTCTTATTTAAGAATATTTCAACTTTCATTGTAAAGTGCCTTGGGGTTTCAGTGAAAGGCGCTATAAAAATGTTCTTGCAGACGATGTTGTAAGTGCCAGTTCACGATGACGATTAGCAAATACTAGACACCCATTTTGAAGCTTTGAAAGCAGGCGTCACCTAACAATACAGTACGGTGTAACTGTAACATAGGGTGACGCTTAGAAAGCAGATTCGTGCACTGTCATAGCCTTTCATTGCCCACTGAACCTACTGTCAATCACAAGGGTGGACATGTGAGGAGATTTAACGATCTACGATGCATTCCTGCCATGACATGGCAGAAGGGCTTTAAAAGTACTTCAAACCAAATTCCCTAGGTCTTCGGTTAACCAGGAAACCCGTCTAATCTGGGCAAATTTACGATCCACCGAGATTTCCCGATTAGAGATGACTCTACTACACTTATTACAAATAATCTGTTGTCACACTGAACACACTAATTTAATGACTAGATTTTACATGCAAGACTTACCCTGATCGTGGAGGGAGAGTAGCCATAAAAGAGGATAAATTATTTTCTTGTTCGGTGGGATAACACGAAATCGTGTCTGGCACATCCATCTCCTCCATGTCTAAAAAGACACACAAAAAAAGAAAGAAAAAAATAATGCAAGACAAAATTCTGTTGAATGATAAGAAACAACAATTACAAGCTCAAAAAGTTTTCGAAAATTTATTTTTTCCATCCATCAGGAGACAAAACTATGCCCACTTGTTGACCATGGCATAAATTAACATATACAAAAAACAAAGACAAAATGTGACTGGTTTAGAACGGGTATTAAAAGCAATAATATAAAAAGACAAGTAAGACGCTTCACAACACAGTTCATGGAAGATACAAAGACAAGCAGTGACAACTTTGAGGATAAGATTATGAAATAAATAATAAAATATTGAAGTTCATGGACTGGATTTATAATCGCAGTACCTTCATTTTCGTCAGTGAGATGACTTGAGAAAGTCACTCAAATTTCTTGAAACACATAAATTTAATTTCACACAAAGTAGTTAGAGAGCACGATAAAGCATATGCTCAAATAATTGTTTTAGTGATGAGCTTTCTAACGGGGGGAGGGGGGAATCGTGATAGGTTCTTTATTTCAAAGAAAATATGCACTAAGATAGGTTTAGAAGTGAACTATTGTGAAAACAGACATCATAATGATCAGTTTTTCGTTTTATTCCTCTATTCCTACACTTGTGTGTGTGTTTACAAATTCATCGCCAGTACATGACCTCCACATCTTACAATACATCACTCAACGCGAGGCCTAGTCAGCGAGGGCATGTCGAGAGACCAGATGGAGCGTGTCGAGACCAGATGTGGCGTTGTGTGGAGATAGCTTGCCTGCTATACGGGGTTTCAATGTCATCTCAGTCATACGTCCTGAGACTTAGACCCTATGTTTTCCTGGACGGCTGGTGCTTGTGTGTGTATATATAAAATGAGACACAAAAACACGGAGGTGCTCTGCTGTGCAAAAAAACCCGGGAAAACACGGAAAATTCCCATCCCCAGACCTGCCAACAGAATAGGGAAAATGAATATTTTGAATCGTGACATGTCGATCGATTCCCATTTGCAATAACGGACAGTAAACATCTTTCATAATGCAACAAAACAAGAACGAATACATTTAGGGAGAAAAATAGATTAACCAAATAAATATTTATATGGGAGTTGTTTGGCGAAGTGGATAAGCAAGCTCTGCTTTCTCGGCAAGGCGGTGTTGCCGTAGTAGAGGTCGTCGTGGGTTCGATTCTCGTTCACGTCTTAAGTTTTTTCTTCTGTTTCATTTGTCTTTCTGTCTTTGTAGTCTTAAGAAATAGTCTTGTCTTTAATGCTCTCATGTCTCTTCAAATATATATATATATATATATATATATAATACACTATGTACATCAAAATATAAAAAATTAGTGTAAGGAGTCCATGGTGGCTCCCTTACCACCCAAGCAATTCCTCGGACAAGACTGCAGACTTAGGCAATGCTGATGATTTGCACACCAAAAGTGAGTTCAGTGTTGAGATATTCATTGATGATCTACCCTCACTTCTGTTTTTTCTGACCATGGACAAAATCCTTTCTGAGGCAGCATTGCTGTGTGGAATGGATAGTGCGCTGAGAGCTAGTCTAGTCAAATTTGAAAATTGATGAGACTGGTCAACAGAATCAGTATAATTAAGCAGAATATTCCACTGCTTATCACATTTTCCTCACTTGAGAGTGAAGGTGGAAGATCAGCACTCTGGTAGAAAATAAATTCTGAATGTAACTGATCCAGAGAATAGGTCAGGATGGACCTTTCTTTATGAAGAATCGAACATCCGAAAAGGAAACATTCAGTCTTTTCTGTATATTTGTGAAGAATGTCATCCTTGAGATGAAATTTCTCTTGCATGTATTTAAGCCCCGTAATGTAAAACTGTTTTACATTTGATTGCACAGAGGAGTGAAATATTCCTTTTAAATTGTACAACAGACCCTGAGCAATTTCACCAATGTATAAATGTTTGTTGAAGATGAGACTTGTCTCATCTTCAATGTCGATTTTAGTAATGTCCGCAGAGTGCATGACGATGATGTCTGGTCAAATGAATTTCGATAAAAGCTCTCTATAGAGCTGAAAATATAAATCTTTTAATTTATAAATCTGTGGTGCTTCGTTGGGCACAGTGATCTTTTCGATGATAAATTATCCAGAATTCTGTCTAAACGTGTTTTGACTTTGACAGCTGTAGGTTCTGGTGTGGATGCTGAGGCCTCAGTGCCTTTAAACCATGTGCCAATAAGTCCTTCAGCAACTGCGACATTTGGTTTATTTTTGGACTTTCCCTCTTTCATCTTTGGTGAGGCACATTCCTCCTCTTTGACCTGTGTTATAAAGTCCAATAATGGCTGCTACAAGTCAATGACTCGTTGCAACGATTTGGTCAAATACAACCACCTCGTTGGACAAGGTTTCAAAACTTGTTTGGTTTCATCAGGACGTCCTTCAAATGCTCTGGCCTCTTCTCAGAATGGTGAAAATAGTAATACACATCAATTCAAAATTCATCAATACTTATTGGTAGAGCAGACACATCTTTTTTGGCAGCCAGGTTGATTAAATGGCAACCACACCCAAGTGAAATCATATTCGGGTTATCCTTTCTCAAAAGTAGAGACACCACCTTTTTTCCAACCATTACACTGGGATTGTCCGAAATAAAAGCAAGACAATTGCTTAGATAGAGGAATCCTGAACTTATCTAATTTCTTCACTAAAAGGGTCTTAATGTTAACAGCAGTTGGATCCTCTTTGATTTCTCCCACAGTTAATAAATTAACTTGTACACAATGGCTGGGGCAACCCTCACTGTAAGAAGGTCACTTCCAGTAATACATAGCGCTTCTGGAGGGAGCGCCCTATTCATTTCTCGTTGAATTTTAATCACTGAAAAAATAAATGGGATAATGTGAGTATGGTAGCTACTCCTCCCGAAGTTTAGTTGTCTCTGCGGGATAGTGTTCAATGTCAAATAAATAAGTGATGGTCTATGAGCACTTTTCTCCATTGGTTATCTTGCTACTCCTTAACAATCTTGATTGAACTTAATGTACTGTTTAACCTAGAAATGGTTGGCCAGACAGGAAAACATTGCCAAATTTTGTTAAAATGGGAGGAATGAAGTAAAAATAAGGGGTGGGGGGGGGGGATACATACATATATGTGATCTTGTACACTTCTACTTGGTCTAAATCCACTCTGGTGTTCTTCAATCTGATTCTCTACTCTTTTCCTTAGTCTCATTTCCAGAATCTGGCATACATTTCCTGGTATGCTAAGTAGTGATATCCCTCTATAGTTTGAGGATTCCACAGTTGATCCTTTCTTATGTATTGGAACTACCGTTCCCTTTTTCCAGTCGTCTGGCACCTGTTTAGACTTCCATGCGTGTTGACATATATTGCATGTAGTAGTTTGTCTGCCTCTCTCCATTGGTTTTTAATCATTTCTAGATCTTCTCCTGGGGCTTTTCTAATTTCACTTTTCTTATAGTTGTTTGAAGTTCTTCCATTGAGATATCTACATCTTCAGCTGTCTAATCTCGATTACTCGTTACTCTTAATAATTGATCTGTACTCCTTGTTTCATATGTTTTGGAGGTTGTAATTGTTAAAAATACTTCCTCCACGTTTCCACGATTTCGCTGTCTTCTTTCATTGTTTCTCCTTTGGCGTTCTTAATTTGTCGTATTGGGCATGCTTTGGTCTTTCTCATGCTCTTCATTGCTCCCCAGAACAGCTTTTGATTTCATGGATAGCTTTCTTGAAGTCTTTGTCCAAACTCTTCCCACTGATCCTGTTTTGCTTTCCTAACTTCCTCTCTGGCGATAGTTATTTTACTCCACGTAATCCATCCTATCCTATCCTCTGGTTCTGGTCTCTTTGTTTGCAAGTATTTCTTCCAGGCACGTTTCCTTGGGGGGGGCACATACGGGTCTCTTTCTCTCTCTCTCTCTCTCTCTCTCTCTCTCTCTCTCTCTCTCTCTCTCTCTCTCTCTCTCTCTCTCTCTCTCTTATCTCTCTCTCTCTTTGTAAGATTATTAAGAAATGAAATTTTTGTTTTAAATTGTCCGGTCGGCTTTGAATATTTCGTCTTTAGATACTCCTGACGGCCGCACAAAAATGTAGCCGATGACCAGCCATCAGAAAAGAAATTGTGAACAGTTTAGATTCGGAGACCGTTCAGGTTAGATTCGGTTGCATTAGCAAAACCTGCTTTGGCTTATCGTGAGGGAAACTTATGCAAAGAAGTCCGGCAATCAATAGGCTTTCATGATTTATTACGTTCTAATAAATAAAGATGAGATAATTGGCAATATGGGAGGTTTAGAAGTCCATTACAACAATAGTGACTCTACGTCTCCACTATGCACAGTCTTCTTTGCATAAGAGTACGAACACAGTGGATCCGTCTATCTCACAGTTGACCCCGTGACCTAATATCCCATTGATGTCACATTAACGGGTGGTACCATAAAGTCCTATTTATCGCTACCAAAATATGTGTCGGCGCCAGATTGGTTACCTCGCGTCTACCAAGCGTTAGTTTCTCGTCTCCCAACTACTTCGCGGCAGAAAAACATTTTACGGTCACACTAAAGACTACCTCACGACAAGTCCAAAGAAAGTCATGGATCTTTCTGAAAGATTAATTGAAGAAGTGCAAAAGTGGCCAGCTTTATTCGATAAAATAAAACAAACAACAATTATTGCAACAGAGTGTTTTTGAATAAGCAATAGACTGAAATTGGAGAAAAGCTTAATATGGATGGTGAGTGGCATTGTTTTTAAACTCTCTTTCCCTCTCTCTCTCTCTCTTTCCTTCTTCTTCTTCTCTCTCTCACACACACACTGCCTCTCTATCTTCTCTGTCTGTCTGACTATCTGCTATAAGTAAAATCTCTCCCCCTCTCTCTCTCTATCTCCATCATGGGATTTTTTATGTCGATGCAGCACTGTATTAAATTGCCTCTTATTTTGTCAATTGAACAATATTAACTGTGAATTCCTTTATCATACAAATTATTTTTTTCATTTCCATCTTATGTCATTGTAATTTGTTTGCCCAAGGGTGATCCGTTAAGTCAGTCACTAGTGTTTATAAAACACCTGCTATTTTGCCATGGAAGGGATCCATCTGGAGAGGTAAAATAGTCCATGAGTAATTCTCTTGTTTGGAGACCATCCCTTGTCACTCTATTGCATCCAGAATGGATTGTATCATGATGAACTGCACATTGCTGCTGTTCTTCATCTGTAATTTTAACTGTAAGCCTATGGGGCTCATGCATAATTACAAAATTGTGCAGAGCTGTGACTGCCTTGACAATATTAGTGGCATTCACTGGTTGTTCGTCAATTTGACGATAAAGAATTCCCCACATCTGAGCTAACCTCCCAAATGAACTTTCAACACAGTTCCTTGCCCTAGACAATCTGTAATTAAAAATAGACTTGGCGTCTGTGAGCTGACGTTGTGCAAAGGGCTTCATGATATGTTCGCCCAAAGGGAAAGCGCTATCTGCCACGAATGCAAAAGGAAGTTCAATATCCGTATCTCTGGAATGCATCCTTTCTTGGGAATGGCTAAACGATCAGCATAGTCTTTTTTAACGTTGAACAATACCCCCATCACTATTGCCGCCACAAGATTCAGCATCAACGAGAACAAATTCACCATTTGCGTCAGTCACGGCAAGCAGAACTATAGAGAAATACACCTTATAATTGAAATACTTTGATCCAGGTTTGTTTGGTTTCCGTATACGGATATGTATCCCATCGATAGCTCCGAGACAAAGGGAAACTGGAACCTTGTGTAAAATTCGGATGCAATTTTACACCACATGTCTGTATCTGGTGTTGGTAGAACTGCAGGCTGCAAAACATCTCAAATAACTCTGCATGTCTCTGTCATTATACTTCGTATCATTGAAACGCCAGCTCTGAAGTGAAATGACAAGGACTGGTGGTTTTCACTTGAAGCCAAAAACCTGTTGATGTGCAAAGAAAAGGTAAAATAGCGATGATTTGTGGATATTTTTAATAAAGGTCTGTTTAAGTGTACAGTATCACAAGATTTGATATTCATATGTAAAGGACGATGATGACAATTTCTATGAAACTTTTTATCTTAATTCAGGTCAAGCAGCGAGAAAGAAGTAGACTGGATTGCGGGACTACATTAGCTGCATCCACAGGCAGATGACTTCGTTGAAATCTGGCTCAGCACCAGACAAAAAAAGAAAATGGTACCTCTATGATCAGATGCTCTTGCTCTTACCATATATCGTGGAGAATAAGACCTCTAATCTCTCCGACCTTTCTGACCAAGAGGAAGAAGTCTCGTGCGAAGGAAGTCAAATCGTTTCATCGGTACTGGAAACCACCATTGCCGACAATGGCATGGCAACACCAACAACTGACATTGCAGGGCCGTCACCGGTGGAGAAGGGTCAGAGAAAAGGGGCAAAATTTCCGCAGGAGAGAGCCCAAGGAGATATTTACTGCCATGAAGAATATCTCTTCCACGGCTTCTCAGAAGCGGTCCGGAGGATGAGAACGAATATTTCTTCAAAGCCTCATCCCCAAAATGAAAACATTGGACCCCGTTACAAAATGGAAACTCCAAGCGGAAATACAAATGTTGGTGTTGAGATACGCCAAGGGCTCTGGACATCAGTACCCAATGTCCTCAACAAGCTCTAGACCACAGTATGAAGGCAGTGGCAGCCCGACTTTTTCAGGTGGTTTCAGCAGCAGGCTTGTGCATCCGCTGGCACACCCTCAATAGGGAGCACATGGTTCAGGAGCACCAAGCCCCGTAACGCCACATCAACATACTGGCAGTAGTGGCAGTATAACCCATTTCGTAAACTCCACTATGGAATACCACCAAGCCCCATACTATCATACAATCAATGTTCTGGCAGTAGTGGCAGTACAACCCATTTAAGTAAACTCCCACTATGGAATATCACCAAGCCCCATACTATCACTATCATACAATCAACGTTCTGGCAGTAGTGGCAGCACCACCCCTTCTGTCGATTATGATTATGAACAAGCTAACAGTCATCACCACGAGCAGCTTCCATCATATCATCATACTCACAATTAATCACTGTTATCTTATACTTATTCCTTCTCTTCGTCATGCATTCACAGATTTTTCTTTCATCATTTTCATTATAACTCATAAATATATAATTGAACGCAAATTATTTTCAAACTTAATTTTTTTCTTTTACTTTTTTATTAAACTTATCACTTTCTATAAGTTTGTGTCCCGGTATATTTATTTCGCTGGATTATTTATTATTTCGCTGTACAATGTACTTATTTCGGCATGGATTTTTTTTCTGATGTCTCTCCTTTGTATTGTCTCGTCTTTGTTTATATTGGGTTTGCCCTACCATATTGTGTTTGTTTCTTTATTTATCTTTATTTCGTTTAATTGATAGTAAAAAACGTAAAACATTATATTTTGTCGCATTTATCTTCAAACATTAGGTTGTAACACTAGACAATTGGTACAAAAGCAGTTGCTTACCTGAGGGTGATCACAAGACGTTCCTTTGATGATAAAGGTTTCCGAAAATTCGTTTCCCGCTTTTCTATTCTAGGTCCAACCTTGTCAAGTAGCGGAAAAAAATGTTGCTGGTTTCATTCTTATGTAAGAAATACATTTCTCTTCATCATTAAGAACTTCATCGATGAGGTGATGAAATTCTCCAAATGTATTCCTCCGTTGAAATAATAATATTTGGTGAACCCATGGGTGAACCCAATATCGCCTTCGGTAAAAACGTCTTCTTTTTAGCCAGTACAATAACATAAGTTTCACTCCCTCCATCTCAGTGGCCATAGCGCCGATTAAGGCGAGTCAAGGTCATGGATGTTACATGATATTGATACTCTGCAGCATCAGCATGGGCCACTGTGTTCGGTACCTCACCTCATGTTAACGGGGGGGGAGACTCCTCAAAAGCGCTTTCTTTTCGGTGAGGGTTTTGTTGCTGGTGCCTCTCTCTCTCTCTCTCTATTGGCAAATATCGGCCTATACGTATCGCATCCTCACTCGTTATATAAGTCGTGAAGTTTACCGTACTGGTTTCAGCAGAATGGCACGTACGATAAACCCGTAACACGTAATAAAGATAGTATAAAGGCGTACAATCACAGAATTTTACAAAAACGGGACAAAAAAAAACATCGGTTTTCACCCATCCACACGATCCGGAACGCGAGTCATCTGATCAACGGTAAGGCATCAGCCGTGGACTCCACGCCCGAGGTGTCAGGAAACATAAACACAGACTTGACAGACTTCACATCTTATTGATAACTAGGGAAAAGTCAAGGAACTCTCGAAACCAAATGCCCAAGCGTTACGTCACTAAATAAACGCCAGGGAACCCTCGGTCGACGGACTCGTGCAGTTTCGCTTAACATTACGTCACTGGCATTTGACCTAGAATTTTCAGTTATGCCCCTTGACTGAAAAACATGACTTTTAGAAGCTAATTTACTCACCTCACAGTCCTTTGCTATCTCTTAAAGTCATATATCTGGAATCCTCAGGTTCTAAGCTTTATCATGGTATATAACACTTGTAAGAAATATAACATGTACATTTTGACAAAAGAGGGAAATGGGGATGGGACCATTTTGTGAAACCTGCCATATTTACAATTAGACAAATAATAGAAACATTTACTTGCACCTGTATTTTATTGACTTACAAAAGGCATTTGATACTGTGAGGAGGGATGAACTATGGCATTCTTTAAAAGAACACAACGTAGAGCAAAAATTTAATGAAGCCATTACAAGTTTTTACAATAAACCAACATGTGCAGCGAGAGTAGCTGGAAATGTGTCTAAAGAATTTGATGTAGATATAGGAGTAGGACAATGTTGTATCCTAAGTCCTCTTTTATTTATCACATTTATGGATTCAGTCGCAAAAGCATCCTCAAACATGAAGAACATGACTGTAGGTATGTGGAAGCTCAAACCAGTAAATGTATCAATGCTTTCATTTGCTGATGATTTAATTCTGTTTGGAAAATCAAAAAGGGACCACCAGTCAAATATCAACATAATGAATAATAAATTAAATAAAAGAGGAATGAGAGTAAATTCAAAGAAAACCAAAAC
Organism: Doris montereyensis; assembly: GCA_037039925.1. Classification (NCBI taxonomy): domain Eukaryota; kingdom Metazoa; phylum Mollusca; class Gastropoda; order Nudibranchia; family Dorididae; genus Doris; species Doris montereyensis. The sequence goes on along the minus strand of JAXRKP010000263.1, from coordinate 69,199 downwards.
AATGCTAGTAACTAGGGAAGCTAAAACACAAAACCTTAAATTAGGCAGGGAGAATTTAGAACAAGTTCAAAGCTACAATTACCTAGGAGTAATGATTAACTCAGAGGAAAAATTAAGAGAAGAAATCAGCCAGAGAGAATCAAAAAGGCAAGTGCAATATATAACCATCTAGGAAAGGCATTTGTAGGTAAACAAGAATTGTCAACAAAAACCAAAATGGCAGTATACAACACAGTTTATTGTCCTACTCTCCTCTATGGCAGTGAAACCTGGACCTTAGACAGTAGGGAATACAGTAGAGTGCAAGCAGCTGAAATAAAATATCTAAGAAGAGTAGTAGGAAAACTAAAAGAGACAAAATCAGAAACACAACAATAAGAGATCAAACCTAAGTAGATAGCATAAAAACTAAGATAGAAATGAATCAACTGAGATGGTTTGGGCATGTTAACAGAATGAATGACAATAGAATAGCTAAATCAGTATACAGTGCTAAAACTCAAGGTAAAAGACCAAAAGGCAGACCTCGGAGAAAGTGGGAAGATATAAAAGAGGCATTAACGAAAAGAAATTCAACTTTCATGGAAGGAAACAGAAAATCATTGTCAGGACAGGGCAGCCTGGAAAAAAGATCATTTCGGGCATCTAAAACCCACACGCCGGAAGGTAGAATGGGAGCCGATAAAGAAAGAAGAAGGAAATAGTCTTACACAAGATGAACTACGAGAAAAAAGCTTGACGCGATATTACCGTTATTAGATCCCAGATTTTTTTTTTTAATTTGTCCGACCGTGCGGTCACGCAGATCGCTAGTAGTCTCATGATATTCTCACTCTCATTTAGAGTTACCTATATGATTTTTACAGGATAAATGGTCGTAGAAATACGTTTTCTTTCAATCCAGATCATAAAACGGCGCTTCTACGTATTTTTCAACTGTTCTTTTCAGCTCTTACTGTGTGTTCATTTGTAGACCACAATTGTGACATAATAACGAAGATCTGAAACCTGCCTCCCATGATCACTGCAAAAGGTTTTTAAATTTAGACCTCGCCAAAATTTATTTGAACAATTCTCTATCACATGGAACTAAAGAAAACAGAATAAACGGTCATTGACCTCACCTATCTTAAGGTGAAAAAGGACTTATTTATTAAAAAGAAGGAAATGACAGCAGTCTCAATTGCTGACCTTCGCACCCAAAAAATATTCACAAAACATACAAATTGAAGGTAAATTTCACAATATTATGTTTTTATATCTGCGATGTCAAAGCTATACATGGACCAAATGTTAAGAAGATTTATCAAATAGACTTCGAGAAAGATTAATTGAAAAGTTCAAGTTATCATTGGGTCCCATTTTTGTGAAACCTGCCACATTCATTTCCTGGTCATACCGGAATATCAATTATTAATTGAGGAGTGCCAATTATCTCCGCTGTTTTTAGATATTATATCTAGACGTAGACCTCGCTCTAGAATCTAGATATAGATCTAGGAGATGACTTGATATGATCGAGATTCTAGCTCTAATTTTTTACACGAAACGTTCAGCGTTCTCATGATTATAAATCTTACTCTAAATTCGATGAAGTTCAATAAAACTGATAGAGTCTGTATTTAGATTTCTATTGGGTTTCACTACATTCGACCTTCTAGATCGTTTTAAATTGAGATCTAGATCTAGATCTAGAAATTCTAGATAGACAGGTTGATCTTGAGATATTCTAGATCTAGATCTAGATTTTAGACCTGAAAAAAAACAAATCTCGATCTTGATTTTGACGGATGATGATCAATGATCATGCGAAAATCTCTAATGGGTGAAGATTACAACTAGTACAAGTATTCAATAAGTATTATTAAATTTAGGATCGATTCTAGTATGAGTATGGATTAGAGCTACTGGCTTTTTCTATTCATCTAAACTTACTTAAGCATTCGATCTAAATCTAGCAGTATAAATGTAGAAACATTTTAACAAATTGCCAAACATTTTTTCTCGATCACCTACATCTAGATCTAGTAGATCACTTCTTTTTTTTTGCTTCAATTTATTCATTTACCGAATGAAAAGATAATGCGATACTAGGGGGTCTTCAAATTCTTCGATTATGTGTCGAAAATCGAAAAGAGAAAGTAGAACTCGAGATTTCGAATTTTTATAATCTAGCCCAGCTAGAGCTTGACATTGGTTTCTAGATTAGGCTATTACATTACTAGGCACTGCTGTATCAGCGTCAGAGCTAGATCTAGAATTATCTTTTTAATACACGCTTTGACATACTTTTTAAATGATAGTTAAGAGTGTTCTAGATTCTATATATATATATATTTCATTCTTTGGTCAAGAAGAGATCTTGAGACTAGATCTAGATCTAGATTCCAGATTAAGATAGATCTAAAATCTAATCTAGAGCTCTAGATCTAGTTCTATTTGTATTAATTTGGTCAAGGATCTATGTCTAGAGAAGTTTTAATTCTAATTTCAAATCATGTCCAAGATGGTGACTAAATTCAGTGATAAACAAAATGTCGATATTTTCAAAGACGAAAGAGATGGGAAATTGAGAGAAGTTGGCAATCAAGCTGTTTGGTCCTTGTCATCTTGTAAACCAGGTTCGAAACAGACCCCATATTTATAAATATTTTGTTTTCAAGACGATTAAGCTTATTCTGTTCTTTTTTTACTTCATTCTCACACATTCTTAGATCTAGATCAAGACTCTAGATTTTTAATTATTGCATAATTTCTATCTCTATGGAATAGAGATCTAGAGTTCCATAGTCCATGTCACTCTTGGAACTGAAGCTCTTTGTGCCCTGAATTTGATGCTAGCCATTATCTCTAGAGGTCTATTACCATCCTTACCCACTCACTCTGGCACATGATTTTATTTATGATAATACTTAACAACTTCTTGACATCAGAATTCTGAGCCGTTATAGCAGCGCTGTTCTTTGCAGTTGTCCTCTTTAAAGAATCAGAATGATTATTCTCGTTAACCTAAGTAGAGCTTCACTCTCTGGTGTTATCAAAGTGACCCTTTTACAGTGAGGGGTTGCCCCCAGCCATTTGCATGAAAATCCTTCAGACAACCTATGTGAAACCACCTCCCACAAACGTGTGCAGAGGATTTTCCCATAGTTTGAATAATGAGTTCATATTTGCAGATAATACAAGACCTATAAAACATGCAAGTTGAAAGAAGGAATTCATATTGAGATGTTATTGTATCAAGAGAAACTTAAACTAAGGACTAAACATTAGCAGGGAAAGTTTAACTGTGTATAGTGGTGGCGGAAAACAGCGTAATGTAATCAACTTAGACCTTGACTCTTCCATAGTCCGGAAGTTATGAGTGAATCCTTGGCAAACAGAATTCTGAGCTTATAGCAGCGCTGTTCTTTGCAGTTGTCCTCTTTTAAAGAAGAATGATAACCTAAGAGGTTATTGGGAAATTTGCCACGAGCTTAAAATAAAGTTCATATTTGCAGATAATCTCATTGGCTGTTATTTAACTATGAACTCAAAAGGTCAAACTCACGTGTGGTAAACCATGTGGAAAGTGGAAATTTCCATTCTATGAACTCAAAAGGTCAACTACGTTAAACCATGTGAAAGTGAAGAAGCCTAGGTGTCTCGCCCTAAATATAGGGCCCGCGCGTTTCCTGTGCGGACGGCAACGCACTCTTATTTAGGGCCGGCGCTTTTCTTGGGTTAATGACGAGTCCTTGAGAGAGAAAATGCTATTCGTCATTTAAGTATTAATTAGTATCAAATGTTTTGATGATGCCTTGGTACCTGTATTAAAAAGGCAATTCTATCCGAGTTTTTGTTTTACGATTTTTCTAGTACCACACATACTCGCTGAAAAGCTCCTTTAAATGAACGTCACCGCTAACACTGTACTTTGGATTTTAGATTACCTCAGCAACCGCCCACAATTTGTCAAAACGCGGCATTCATCTTCCCCCTTTCTCTTAGAAAATCAAACCAAACCTCCCGTTGACCTAACTTATGACACATTATATACAATACTGGTGCTCCCCAGGGTATAGTATTATCCCCATTTCTCTTCTCCTGTACACCGCAGACTGCAGATCCAAACATGACAACATCATCATAGACAAATATGCGGACGATACTGGGGAAATTGGACTTATAATTAATGACAATAACTAGATTTAAGTGAAGTAGACAATTTTGTGAGCTGGTGCGACCAAAACTACATTGAATTAAATATTTCAAAAACTAAGGAAATGATAAATTGATTTCTGGAAAAATAAAATTGAACCCTCCCCAGTCGCCATGAAAAGGATAGAAATTGAGCGAGCACAGAGCTACAAGTATTTAGGAATGATAATTGATAACACATTGAATTGGACCGAGAACACAGACAACATCATGAAAAAAAGCAAACACATGGTTTTATTGCATGAGAAAACTGAGATCTTTTCATGTCAATACACACCTATTACAAATGTTCTTTTCGTTAGTTATATGTTGGGTGTTGACCTTTGGGGTGGGAACATAACTAAATTTGATAGGAGGAGACTTGACAGGGTGCTCAGAAAGGCGAGTGGGCTGATTGGCAACACACAGTTTATGAACGACTGTAAAAATAATTATAACCCAGGAGCCATAAACAGATACATGACGAAACTCATCCGCCTCGTGCAGACATTGACTGTCAAATAATTAGAAGTGGTAAGTTCAGAGTCCCAGCCAACACAAACAGATACATGAATTCATTCATTCCGTCTGCAGTCAAAATTTTTAACAAAACAAATGGATGTGGGGACATGGATGAATGAACTTTGACAGGGCATGTATGTGGGGGTTGGTTGGGATGTAGTATGTGTGTGTGGGGTGGGGGGGGGGGGGGGCATTCTTTCTGTGATGTATTTATCAACACAAGTGGAGGTGGAGGTGGGCATGGATGAAGGAGCTTTGTCGAAGGCGTGTGGGTGGGGGGGGAGGTTGAATCCTGCGCATTTCTGTAATCTATTTATCAAAACAATTGGATGTGGGGTGGGGGTAGATATGGATAAATGAGCTTTGATCGATGTGTAGACGTCGGTTGGGTAATGTTGTGTGATGGGTGGGGAATCGAATATGGTTGTATATATTACGCATCTCTGTGATGTATTTATCAAAACAAATGGACGTGGGGGGGGTGAGCATGGATGAATGAGTGGCTCGAATTATGTATCTTACGTTCCTGTGATGTATTTGCCATACTGATACTCTTATTATATTACTGCATTAATCAGGGATGGGGATTCCGGTTTTTCCCGGTCTTTTGAGACTTTCGAGATTTTTTAAATGACCGCAAGGGAGTCGATGTTTCAGGGAAATGACGCGTCACCTGTCGTTCTTGCAGGCAAGGCCTGAGCCGAAACCGTTTTCACCGGACCGACCTCTTACCTGTTGCCTGCAGGCCTATCCAATTTCATTGGCTGAATAATCAATAGCCATTGTCAACCCGTTTGGGATAGAGATTTCCGGGTTTTTGGCACAATGGAGTTCCTCCGTGTTTTTGTCTCATTTTTATACACACACAAGCACCAGCCGTCTGGGAAAACGTAGAGTTTAAGTCTAATTAGGACGGATGTCCCAGAGAGAGAGAGAGTCGTTACGGTATCATTTATCACCGTTTAATAATAGAGAGAGAGAGAGGGAAAAGGACGGAGAGAAAGTAAAATTAGTAATACTAATACTGGTGTGGTAAGCCTACTAATAGTAGTAGTGGTACCAGTAGTAGGGAGTAGTACATCTACATACATTCAAGATTTCAAGTTTAATCGTGCGCTTTTTTGTTGTTGTTTTCTAGAATTATGCCTCATTTACTATTTTAGGTTTGGTTTTGCTTTTTTCAAATCGGTTGGTTAAAGCCCATACAGGCAGGACACTTCTGCTCCGTGCTTATAAGAAAGACATGCAATCTCTCTCTCTCTCTCTCTCTGTTAGGACAAACATGTTTGACTCGGACCTCATTTTTAATTTATCTAGACCTTGAGCAGCCCGTGAGACATTTATCAAGATCTAGCTCTTACAACTCATCTACGTACTTAAAATTGAAATGAGAAAATTAAGAAATTGATATTTTTGGATGTTGATTGTTATGAATTTTTTAAGTAACATGTACACCCAGACCTCATTATACTGCCGTTCTCGCTTACCGCCAGTTTTTCACCATTGTAACCTTCACAGAAAATTTGGGATCATACTAAATTTTAAATATAAGTTGGGTTATTTTTTTTTACTTCCTTATCAGATACATTTTGCGTTTGATTTGTTTTCAGGCTTTGGAGTTGATCAACTTTGTGATGAATCCACTGAAACATACTGGCAGTCAGACGGCCCGCAGCCTCATACTGTAAGCATACAGTTTCGTAGAAAGACAACTGTGCAAGATGTTTGTTTGTATGCAGATTACAAGGCTGATGAAAGTTACACACAAACAGGTAAGACTAAGATGTGTTTTACTTAGTCCTGTTAAAAAAAAAGATAAAAACATGAAAATTAAAAGACGTTAAAAAATTGCTTCGATCAAGATGTTCCATTAGAGGCTAAATATATATATATATATATAATATATCCCTTGTTTAATTAAACATTCACATCTGCCACCCATTAAAAGGCACCCATTCCAGAATCCCGAATGTAACTTAAGACATCCATTATCTTGAACGCTAATATTAATATTCACAGCATTTTACTTACAATTGTGTCCCTCAAATTGTATTAGATAATTCCACATTCGATATGCAGTAATTATCTTATCAACTATTACTATAGATACTGATGAGAATTTGAATGGCATTGCAATGCGACAACTTGGAAATGAATTATCATACTTGGAGGACAATTTAGGAGGTTTCTGGATTGCCATTTTTGCCGACAATGGGACAAATTTAGTCTATCATATTAATGGAGAGAGCAGCTCATTATTGTCACAATGATATCATAAAAGAAGCTCAGTATAGATGTTTTGAATTTATACACATTTTTTTTGAAAACGATACAAGCCTATCTTTCAACACAGCTATTATAGGATAAAAGCTAGACACATTATCTAAAATATGGCAAGTTACTCATTTTGATCGGCACAATATACGCTATCCAAAAACAACTCTTTTGAGGGTCTTTAATAAATATTGTCTTAGATAGTCTGGAAAATATGTGACATTCCGCACACAATGTGCTGGTGCACTTGAAACTGTCGATAACTAGATATAGTAGCCTCTCAAGGTTTTATGATATTTCAAAGTATGATCCTACTCTTTTTTTTAGGTTGATGGGAGAGATAATCTGATGCTTTTTTCAATGTAGTTTTGTCAACCTTGAATCTTTTGTACAATATTTTTGTAGATTTTTGGTTTGTTCTCGCCATTTTCAAAAATTCATAAAAATAAAAGTTACAAATTGTATCAAATAATAATAAAGTGCGTGCCAAATTTGAAAGAAATTTGTTGAAAAATGTAGAAGCCTATCAATATCGAACTTGGTGAAAAGTGGGGGCAATATGTGACTCACAATACCCCCACCCCCCAATCCCTATGATATTTCTCTTTTGACATTCAAATTCTTCATTTATTAAGAGTGTTTGCACATTTTATGTGGCATCAAGTTATAATTTTACACGGAATCTATTGATTTTTGTAAAGATTGACAGCTCTCAAAAGATTATTGATTTTCATTCTTGTGAATTCCATTATTCTATTTTAAACAGTACATATGTTGACATCGTAACATCCATCTAAAAAGTTTGTTTGTTTTTTTTTTCTTTGTTTTTCTATGACAAGGTTGTCAATTAGAGCTGGTAACCATGGTAATGATCTTTGTGAAGTGGAGCAAGTAGAGCTGTGTGAGCCAACCGGTTGGGTGTGCATACCACTAAAGGATTCCCATGAAAAGCCTCTCAGAACGTTTATGATTCAAATTGCTGTGCTGAGCAACCACCAAAATGGAAGGGATACACACATTCGACGTATCAAAATCAGATCTCCTATAAATTATGGAGATGTTCCCTACCCCAATACGAATAATTCTCAGCTAAGAAATTTAATGTACACAATCAGATAATAAATTATCAGGATAAAGACTTCCTCTTACATACAATATAGGTTGACATTTTAATCATTCTTATATCTCCAACACGGTGTCAAACTCTAGCAGAGAAACTGACCTCTTTGGCAGTAGACTGTAGACCAGTGCAGGTATTAAATTACAGACGCACTCTTGTCTGACAAGTCTGCTACCGTCAACGGATACTTGGGTGATATTCAGCACCGTTACTGTAACAAACATGCCAAAAATTCATCAATAATATTTTCTCTCTCTCTCTCTTTCTCTCTCTCTCTCTCTCTCTCTCTCTCTCTCTCTCTCTCTCTCTCTCTCTCTCTCTCTCTCTCTCTCTCTGTCTCTCTCTCTCTCTCTCTCTCTCTCTCTCTCTCTCTCTCTCTCTCTCTCTCTCTCTCTCTCTCTCTCTCTCTCCCTCCCTCCCTCCTCCCTCCTCTCCCTCTCTCTCTCTCTCTCTCTCTCTCTCTCTCTCTCTCTCTCTCTCTCTCACACACACACACACACATACTTTGTCATTTTTTATGAAACCCATAAAGTGTTTTCACATCAGGTTTTACAAGTGTAGTGAGTTGAGCCACTGGCAGGTTGGTGATTGATGCAAGATCCTTTTTCAAGCTTTTGAAGTTTAAATTCATATTGTCCGCAATGAATTTCAATTTTCCTGGACCAACTTTAAACTCTTCTTGTGTAATAATGAATAATGTCATGGGCATCATTTTTTGCTCACTGGCAAAGTACTCAGTTCATACATGGCGACCACACACAGATGACCGTGTGACCAATAGTTATGGTGAAAAAAGAATACAATATGGTCATTAGTCAGTATTTCCACAGGCGCCGACAGGTACGGCTTGCCTTGCCTTCTGACCGGTCTTTGACCTCCGGTCAACATGCCCTAAATGTCGGGCAGAAGAAACGAAGTGGTACAGGTTTTCGGCGCCATTCCAAGTCTTTGCTGAATTACCCAAGAATTCATGAACGATTTTTTTAAAATTTCCTTTATATTGCCTTCTGTTTTTCTTTATGCACGAAACATTTGAACTATGAAGGCAAATCTACTTTTCAAAGATAACATGCGAACTTTTTAACAATCACATAGAGCAGTGTGGCAACATTTCTGAATAAAAAAATTGAGAGCTAGGAATAAAATAATACTGTATAATACTCAGCCTGAAATCATCAATTTATCTGTGCCTTGTCGTGTGAAAAGAAGGCTATGGAAATATGCAGCAGTGTCTTCAGTTGTCCTTCTCAAGTAATTTTTTGTTTACTGTTTTTGGAGTACTTATGGTAGATGGAATTTTATCATTAGCCCTAAGACTAAGAGTAAGAGCTTCAGCCATAAGTTTGGGTCTTTGCATAAATAAGTGATTGTCTTTATTTTAAAAAGTGTCAATGAACAATGCGTTTGTAGTATGACTGTTCAAGCTAGTAACTAAGTCTGAAGAATTGCATTTTGTCTTAAGTTTAAGGACTTGTGTAGAGTAGACGACATAATGGTTTAAATGAAAATGACATATAGCCAATCAATAAATCTCATTTCAGAATACAGTGTTCATGACGGAAAAGTTGCAATACCTGTGATCATCAAAGATGGTTATAAAATAAAGTGGGTTTTTTTTATTATTGATTTTTAATGCTAGCTAAGTGTAATTTGGCTAAAAATTAGTAGTATGTGAAAAATCATTTAAATGGTGATGTAAAAGTAAAATGTGCGATAGGCCTATAGGTGAGAATGTTGTAATGTAAGCCATCAATTCGCAATAGACATTTACTTCCTGTGTTTTATCTTTTCAAAATCTTCCATAAAAAACTTGTGATTATACTCCAAAGCACTTAATCTGAAATTCACGGGACTAGAGATTTCTTGCCCAGTATTTCACTGCAAGTCGTTTTCCAGGCTGTTCTTGTATTTTCCGTGCCTGTTCTACCCGAAAGTCCTCTTGGATAATGTTTGCTAATGGTGCATAATGGTTTTTCAGTTGTATTTGGAACACTTTCTTAGTCAGTGGGTCATGTAATAGCTCAGTGTTGTATTTATTATTGAAGCCAGTTTGATCAAATTTCATTTTGTAGTTTTTTAACTTCAATCGAAAGGTCCCTACTAGTAAATGATAATCAAAGCCAACGTCTGCACCTCTCTTGTTTCGAACATCTAGCATGGATCTTTTAAACCTACTGCTAATGCAGATGTGATCAATTTGATGATTTGGAGACACCTACATAACCGTGTACTCTTTTATGCGGGAAGAGGTTTCCCCCAACCGCAAGTCCATTAGACATGCAGAATCACTCAATAATTCTCCAGTTTCATTTCTTACTCCCACCCAGACCTTCTTTGCCTAACCAATGCTCTCTACGAGTACCAGTGTTGGCGCTTTCAATTTTAGCATTTAGGTCGCCCATCAGAATCGAGACATCTCTCTTTGCTTTTTGATTTATCACATTTTGCAAGTGTTTATAAAATTCTTCTTTCTGTTTGTCCTCTGCTTCATTCATTGGTGCATAACAATAAATTGGTGAATTATCAAAATTTTACTGGATTTTGTGAAGAATCTGGCAGCGATTATTCTGGAGGATATGACATTCCATTCTAACATCGATTTAGCTGCTGCTGGTGAAATCATTATACGAACTCCCCAGTGTGGGAGGCACCTTCCTGTTAGTGTCCAGAGTAAATGAGAAGTTCTCATGTGGTGAGGCGAAGTTGCCCTGCCTCAGTCTATTTTGTTTCACAAAGACCCAAATCTGCTAGGGTTGTATGACCGCATTTCTACGGCTATCTGACTCCTGACCTGAGCCGTCTTCCCTAATTCGAATATCGTTCCACATACCCAGCTTTGTGTTTGTCCTGGGTGAGAGTAGAGCCATCAGCACGCCAGCTTCCTTTCGGCTTTCGCTATAATTATAACGCTTCATACTTAGTCCTAGTGGACTGCTTACGTTTCCCAAGACTTGGCTTTGTGTTTTTCCTCTTGGTGTTTCTGTAACATACTTGTTTTATGGGAGGGGTTATTAATGTTAGCCCTTCAACCCCCATCCCGGAGGGCCGGGATTGAATTTGTAGATTTACTGCTAGACAGGTTACCGTCCTGAGCTTACGAGTCCTGTCTACCCAATGCGTCCATATTAGTCTGACCTCTACCCTTCGATACCCTTTCGACCTGTCCAGCTCCTGCTGACATTGCTCTCTGGTTTGCTGAGGCACACAAGCCACCATATCCCGACAAGGAATGGATGTTGTGGTGGCAGGTTTGGGTAATGCTGGCTTTATTTTATCTCGGGGGGGGTATTTTGAACCGAAATTGTTTAGGGCTAGAAGGAAATTTATTTTTAAAGCATCAGGAGGTGGCAATTTTTTCGGACTAATAAGTTTCAGGCTAAGCGTGTGTGAGTGTAGTTTATTTGATATTATTATGTGTTATATTTTAATTAGATGTTAAGTGTCTATCTCTCAGCCTTTACATGTAGGCCTATTGAGTTTTTGTATAAAATGGTTACAGTTACATCTTAGATATCTAGTGGTTAGGTACCAAAAGGGTACAAACAATCTGCCAGCATTTGAAAGTTTAAAATTTTATTTTAAATTTTGAAATAGTGTAGTTCGAAAAATGTGGCAGGACTTCATCTTACATCATACACACACGATTAAAGTTGGTTTTTTTGTTTTGTTTTTTTTTTGTGGGGGGGGTTTTTTATGGGGGGGGGGGGGGGGGGGGGGGGTTGTGTTACAGTGGCTTACACTTTGGAACATCACATCAGAAAAGGTTTTTTTTTTATTTTGTACACAAACCTTGCATCACCGTACTCTAAGTGAATTGATTTCAGGGGGTGGCTCCTTGCTCACATGGCGGCTGTTGCCTAGTGTAGTAGTTGAGCTACCTGACTGGACGTTAGATCGTGAGCTCATGGGTTCAATTCCTGGCATGTTCAATGTTGTACATGTATTCATTAGGAAATACCCCTATACCTGGTGATGAAATACATGGTCACCTATTGAGGAGTAAAATCTGCTACACATATCGTACTGTCCATCATTTGATTGATGTGCTATTTGATGTGGTCTTAATATGATATTTATATATTTTTTATTATGATTTATGTAAATGCCCATCACTGTCTTTACATGTATTTAGTTTTTTTTTATAAAGTGGTTACTTCATCTCCAACCACTAGTGATAATGCTTCCACTACCAGGAAGGGTACAAACAATCTGCTAGCATTTGAAATTTTATTTGATCTGATCTGCCATCACCTGTTCCGTTGTAAGACATTGAAACCGGGATGAGCTCAAGCTGAGATTAGACATTGAAACCGGGATGAGCTCAAGCTGAGATAAGACGGTCATGAAAGAACTTTGCTGTTTGTTTAGCTGACAATTGACAACTTCAGGTTTGTGTCGCGATGTATGCACTCCGAGAATCAAACCTTTACACGTGAGTGTAAGCGCCTTTTGCTGAAGCAATTCTTAAACAACAAGCAAATGAATATATTATTACACTTACTACACTAGTTATAGATCGAGTTAAAAAGGTTGGGGGGGGGTGAGATGACTTACTTCGTATGCTTGGACAACAGATTTCGTTTCTTGTTGTTTTGCATGGTTAAAATAATCATTTCAACTGTGTTGAAAATTTGTATGAAAGTTATTTACAATTTTTGAACGTTGAATAAAGCTCCTCTTGCTGTCTGATCGCTACAGACTTTCTCTGTTCTGCGGTCCATGTATACAAATGATGTTCTTAGTTCAGAGGTTGGCGATCCATGGAATTCAGAATTTTATCTGCATTGTTGTTATTATTATTATCATTGTTCATTGTAGATAAAATAAAAGCTGCACAGCATTCATATTTTGAAGTTGTTATATTTGATGATTTTCGTGTTTTCCTGTTTACCTTTCTTTTGCTTCGAATAGAATACATACTTGTTCAACCCCACCCCAAGTTATATCTCACCTGCCCTGGTTTCAATTTTGTATATGTTTTTTTAAAGCTGCACCTTTGGTGAACCTCGCAATGAAATGCGATCAGTATAGTATTAGTTTAACTGGAATTCAACCAGACATTGCAAAAAGTATACCTGATCAGTTTTCACACTTTGAATAATTATCATACATATAATAATAATTCAATTAACCACCTTACAATTACAAGGGACTGAAGTGTTTTTATACACGACATGAAAGGTACTGCCTGTTTCTTACTAAAAGTTGAATTATGCAACTATGGAATTGAACTAAAACTCACGGATCCCGCCACAATTACAAAGTGACAAAAAATGTTGGTGGCTCACAAATTTACTTCAAGCATTAGGACATTCCTTCTAGTCTACTTCTATAAAGTTATTAACATACGGTAATAAGAGTTTAAACATGGCGCAGGGGAACACTTAAGCCGGGTTTTTTGAATCTATACTATTAAACTAATATAATAGACGTCAATGTCAAGCCATTTTCAGGACGTGGTGGCACAAATTGTATGTAACTGTAACTTTAACGTAGGGAAGAGCCCATTTCAATGTTATTTTTTGGTCTGATGATGATAACATTTCATACAAGTCAAATGGTTCATAAAAGATAAAAATTCAGCTCTTTCTGAACACAGACAATAGATCTACTCTTCACATAAAACATACAAAGTGGCAAACAAGATTTGAAGACTGATATTTCTTGTAACTAGACTGTAGTAGAATTTAATAACTGTAACTTGTAACGTTTTCATTGCAAGAGTTGGTGGGTGGTAGGTTCTACTTCTTTTCTTACATTCTTTCACCTCTCTTTCATTTTACTGTTTCATCTCACTTTTAATCTTAATAGCCCTTGCGATCACTAACGGTGAACGGGCACAATTTCAATGAAACAAAATCAATGCATGAAAATGAATAGATAACATTGTAAAATCTCTTACATATTTACCATATCAATCCAAAATCACCGCGAACCATTTACACATACACAGTCGCTGCATTTATTATTTAGTAGTTCATAATATTTCCCACTTAAATGTAAGCTTCGCAAGTTTCTGATTTGAAATATAGTGGTGACTGTATTGTCATGGCCCAATCACGTACGTTTTGAGAATGGCTTTTGTGTGTATGACTCATGACCCAGTGCATCTGCATGATATTGTAATGATAATGATATATAACTTGAAATGTTTTGCAGGATTATTATAGTAATACTATTTATTTCAAAGCTCTGGCTGGCAAAGCATTATATTTATATACATTTTTTATGTCTATAATGAGGTTGCACATAGGCTTGTGAGTAAACTTTACTCCATCGATCCTGTTATAAATATAACCGTTTTCCACTGTAATTGTAATGTAATGTCAATTGAGTTTGCAATCTGCGAAGAGATATCTATTTGACAAAATCTTTAAATTAAGACTTGTCATTGTCGGACACTGGGTGTGGGAACCTACAGAAGACTTGTGATATTTCAACATTGACAGGACTAGATATAATATTATGTCGAGTAAAAAAATAATTTGGTCGACATAAGAGGAAAGATAAATGATGTAGGACCCCATTAGGCATGTGATGACGTAAGAGTAACAGTACACGTACTACCAGAGATAAAGAGTGAGGACTGCAACATGGTGGACAGTGTGTACATAACACAATAAAGAGTGAGGACTGCAACATGGTGGACAGCGTGTACATAACACAATAAAGAGTGGGGACTGCAAAATGGTGGACAGTGTGTACCTAACACAGACACAATAAAGAGTGAGGACTGCAAATGGTGGACAGTGTGTACATAACACAGAGTGAGGACTGCAACATGGAGTGACAGGACTGCACAATGAGTGGACTGTGTGAACAGTAACATAACACAATAAAGAGTGAGGACTGAACATGGTGAACAGTGTGTACATAACACAATAAAGAGTGACTGCAACATGGTGGACAGTGTGTACATAACACAATAAAGAGTGGGACTGCAACATGGTGGACAGTGTGTACATAACACAATAAAGAGTGAGGACTGCAAAATGGTGGACAGTGTGTACCTAACACAGACACAATAAAGAGTGAGGACTGCAACATGGTGGACAGTGTGTACATAACACAATAAAGAGTGAGGACTGCAACATGGTGGACAGTGTGTACATAACACAGACACAATAAGAGTGAGGACTGCAACATGGTGGACAGTGTGTACCTAACACAATAAAGAGTGAGGACTGCAACATGGTGGACAGTGTGTACATAACACAATAAAGAGTGGGGACTGCAACATGGTGGACAGTGTGTACATAACACAATAAAGAGTGAGGACTGCAACATGGTGGACAGTGTGTACCTAACACAATAAAGAGTGAGGACTGCAACATGGTGGACAGTGTGTACATAACACAATAAAGAGTGAGGACTGCAACATGGTGGACAGTGTGTACCTAACACAATAAAGAGTGAGGACTGCAACATGGTGGACAGTGTGTACATAACACAGACACAATAAAGTGAGGACTGCAACATGGTGGACAGTGTGTACCTAACACAATAAAGAGTGGGGACTGCAACATGGTGGACAGTGTGTACATAACACAATAAAGAGTGAGGACTGCAACATGGTGGACAGTGTGTACATAACACAATAAAGAGTGGGGACTGCAACATGGTGGACAGTGTGTACATAACACAGACAAAGAAGAGTGAGGACTGCAACATGGTGGACAGTGTGTACCTAACACAATAAAGAGTGAGGACTGCAACATGGTGGACAGTGTGTACATAACACAGACAAAAGAGTGGAGGACTGGAACATGGTGAACAGTGTGTACATAACACAATAAAGAGTGGGGACTGCAACATGGTGGACAGTGTGTACATAACACAATAAAGAGTGGGGACTGCAACATGGTGGACAGTGTGAGTGAGGACTGCAACATGGTGGACAGTGTGTACCTAACACAATAAAGAGTGAGGACTGCAACATGGTGGACAGTGTGTACATAACACAATAAAGAGTGGGGACTGGAACATGGTGAACAGTGTGTACATAACACAATAAAGAGTGGGGACTGGAACATGGTGGACAGTGTGTACATAACACAATAAAGAGTGGGAACTGAACATGTGGTGAACAGTGTGTACCTAACACAGACACAATAAAGAATGAGGACTGCAACATGGTGGACAGTGTGTACATAACACAATAAAGAGTGGGGACTGGAACATGGTGGACAGTGTGTACATAACACAGACACAATAAGAGTGAGGACTGCAACATGGTGGACAGTGTGTACATAACACAATAAAGAGTGAGGACTGGAACATGGTGGACAGTGTGTACATAACACAATAAGAGTGAGGACTGCAACATGGTGGACAGTGTGTACCTAACACAGACACAATAAAGAGTGGGGACTGGAACATGGTGGACAGCGTGTACCTCAAACAACTACAACGAAACGTTTCTGTCTTATCTTTTTTTCAATTCAATTCAATTCAATTCAAAAATGTAATTATTGACGGTAATATTATATATTGTCATAACAAATAGACATGCATACATCACAAAGGGAAATAACTTTAATAAACCTTTATGGGCTTTTCACCGACATTTCAATAGAAACTATTTCCAAAATGCTAACTAAAAAATGGAATTAAGAATCTAGTTTGTAAAAATCTACAGTCAACAAAGACATATGGTACACAATTATATAGAACAAATTACAGAATGACAATCTTTACAATTCCACATCGAAATAAGAGTTTTAAATTGATTAATATTTGTTTCATTTTGAGAGTAAGTTCAGGTAATTTGTTCCACAGAACTGCAGCAGCATATTTAAATGATTGTCTTCCGAAAACAGTGGTTCTAGGTTTAGGGATATTGACTACATTTGTATATCTGAAATCATACTTTCTATCTTTAAATGCTATCAAATCTTGGAGACAGGATGGCAATAACTTATGCACAATTTTGAAAGTTTCAATGGCCATAGCTCGCATTCCTTTCACTTCCAGGTTTGGAATTTGTGCTATCTCAAAGAAATCTTCATATGTATTACTAGTCATCGTATATAAATCTAAGACCTCGTTCTTGTATTTTTTTTCTTATTTTCTTATTTTTGATTTCGAACGGAAGTGCCAAAAGTTAAAGTTAGAAAAAAGAAACGTCTGAAATATAGCTAGCTTGTTTAATTTTGGGAGATATCTAACGATTCTCTTCAGCAAATTAGCTTTCTGTGGGCATCAAACTTTAATCGATAATCTATTTCTATTCCCAAGAGTCTGACAGTTTCTTCACAAGATAAAGAGGCTGAGTCGATTTGAAAAATGGATTTCTTGGAAAATGTTTGTTTGCCTAGTGCAAGGGCTTGGATTTTTTTCTGGATTTGCTTGCATTCAGTTCATATGGAACCAGTCTATTAGTACACTGCTTTCTTGTTCCAAAGTATCCACAAGCTTACCAAAATCAGGCTGATTGTAACTTGTGTAAGACAATGTGTTATCATCTGCATAATTCTAGAGTGTTTACCTCTTTGACGAATAGAAATATATCATTAATAAAAACATTAAATAATAAGGGGCCCAGAATGGATCCTTGGGGCACACACTTTTCAATAAATCCCCAACCACTGACAGTGCTCCCAAGCTTCACTTGTTGCTTTCTATCTGAAAAATAACTTTGGAGAAGAGAAAAAGAGTTTTGCGATAAACCCCACGTCAATAATTTGTGTAAAATTATCGTTTATGCTGTTTCCTCTTAATTCACCCTGAGATCACTGAATATGATGTGGGGTAAATTTCAATGGAACAAACGAGTGGGCGGTTGGCAGGCGCAGCTGGTAGTAGGTTTTTCCTTTCACTCTTTCACTTATCTTTCCTCTAGCTGTTTCCTTTAATGCGTCCTAAAATCACCGCGTATGGTGGACAGGGTAAATTTCAATTAAACTGTAGCATAGTAACTTATAGTTTTGAATGGGATTCCCAAGTAGAGGAAAAACTATGACGTAATCAATTTTAGTGTGTAAACCCCTATTGAAATTGCGGTGTAATCATTTTGGTGTGCCCTAGTAGTATCGATTCGTTTATATTTGGAAAGAGAGAAATGTTGTAAAACTGTGTCGA
This sequence comes from Doris montereyensis, assembly GCA_037039925.1. Taxonomy (NCBI): domain Eukaryota; kingdom Metazoa; phylum Mollusca; class Gastropoda; order Nudibranchia; family Dorididae; genus Doris; species Doris montereyensis. The sequence continues at coordinate 51,024 of JAXRKP010000263.1, read as the reverse complement.
AATGTTTAGAATGGTGCGGAAATTTCCGTTCTAGAAATATCTTAATTTTCTACTATAAATAAGCGGGGTTACCCATGAAAAGAAAGAACAAGAGGTAAAGTGTAGATTCCACCTCGTTTTATGCCAGTGCCCGACGACATTTGATATATAATTTGGGAATTTGCTTCATCCGTTGATTGACTGTTGTCGACTGTGATTATAATAAATAGCCTTGTTATACGTATCAATCAAGCATTGATGTTACATGTACTAGTATCTACTTTAACCTGTAGATCTAGAGTATTTGCCTTGCTCCATTTTTACTTTAGTAACATAAACGAGTATTCTATCTCGAGCCGATTGTACATTAGGAATTAGCAGGAGACAACATTTATTCATAAAATACACTTATTTAAATCAAAAACAAGAGATTAAAGAAAGTACAAGCTCTTGGTGCACATTATGCTGAAAGTGGGTAACATAAAGATCATGAACTTGAAAGCAAAAGTGGTGGGGGTAGGTAAAGATCAATGTTTTAGTTACATTTTCGTGATGTTCATAAATGAAATGGAAAGTGAAAAGCGATTTGGACAATATGTGTAAACATTAATTATTTTCTATAAAACAAGTCATTAAATTCATTAATGCTGGACATAGGAGTATTAAACATAATGAAAATAAATGCAAGATAATATGTACCACTACCAGTATCACATTTGGTAGCATGACAAGAGGGATATAACTAAACTTAATAATATCATGAAAGTGAGAGGAGAAGGAAAACAGGATAATTATCTTCTTTCAACATACAACATAAAAAGAAGATATCGATGAAAATATAGTCCGTATCCCCGCACAAATGCAGGCTCACTGATTACATCATTTAATGAGTTATCCCCCAGCAGGCCATTTCATTCGAATTCCTTTTCAAATCCATGGGGAGCATGTGGTACAGCAGCCTGTTAGGCACTTTGTACTAACAGTCTGACAAGATCTTTCTATACCATTTGTTGGGTACTCATTCACAGTCAAGTGTGTACATTGATGTACTATTTAGTACTATTAGAACTAAAACTAGTATTACTGCTATTACTGCTATTTTGAAATCCATTGACAATGTTACAGTGATAACATTTCAACTAATCTCCAAAGAAAGAAGCTTGATAGAACCCCCCCCCCCCCCCCCCCCCCCCGCCCCAAAAAGCAGACCTGTTTTGTTGATGTTTTCAACTTCGCAGCTGTAAGTCAAAAGCAAGGGTATTGCACCTGGTTCATTATTTGTGCAAGGTGTAGATCATACCTGATCTGATACAATACTGACAGTAATGAAGGACAGAAGGGAATCTGTCAGACTGTCATAGAGGTCATAACCACCAACACTGGCACGCCACATGGCTGTGTTTTGTCTCCTGTCCTTTACACTATTTATACACATGATTTTAGAACATCTTTAAATGTAAAGCTTATCAATTTTGCTGATGATTCAACTATTCAGGGCTTATTTATTTGAAGATGAGTCATATTACTTTGCAGAGGTAGTAAAGTTTGTCAGATGGTGTGAGGACAATTTCTTCCAGATCAACGTCACCAAAACGAAAGAAATTATTTTCAATTTTAGGAGAAAATTCAACAATATCCTACCGCTCCAAATCCACGCCTAAAAACATGAAATTTCTAGTGTCTATAAATATTTAGGAATATTAATAGATAATAAATTAATCTGGTAATTTCACATGGACGCACTGTACAAACGAGCGAATCAGCGTTTGTACTTCATGCGAAAATTGAAATCTTTTGAGGTAAGAAGTGCATTTCTAAAAATATTCTCCACCGCTACCATTTAAAGTATTTTGGCTTTGGGAGTAACTGTCTGGGGAGGAAATATCTCCATGCAAGATAAAAAGGAAATTAAACGGGATAATAACAAAAGCATTAAACATAATACAACTTAGTCTTCCATCATTTGACGAACTGAACTCTGTAAATGTTAATAAAAAAGGCATGAAAATATCACAAGACCAGTCCCATCCCTTGAACAAAGAATACGAAATATCACAAAGATCCCAACGCCTCATGTCCAAGAGATCGAGAACAGAAAGATATAAGAATTCACTTGTTCCCATCTCCATTAAAAAACTTCAATGAGATTTTCGTTTAAATTTATACTATTTCTTACCTTTAAATTCTTACTCTCAGTTTTAAGCTCTTATTTATCTATTTTACTGAATTTACTAAACATGTATTTCTTGTATCGGTATGTACAATAATGCAAATTTTAAAAAGAAATATATAATGGAATTACACATATTAGAAAGACTATTTAGACATTTATGCATATTGTGAATGGAAGCTGTTTAAACGACTTTTATATCTGTAATAAAAATTTACAAAGATTTAAAAACATATTTATATTTATAGAACATAATCATTATGATTTTATATTGTCCATATCCATAAAGCGCCGGTTTTGTAATGTATTGATTTTAGTCGTGATGTTGAGGATTGAAGAGAGAAAGAAAGTGAAAGAGATGAATTGTATTGTAATTTTTTCATTTTGATTCGAAACGTGACTACGTATAAGTTTTGTGATATACCGTCGGTGAAACCACCTAGAGGCGTAAGTTCACAATACATTATAGGATATATTAGATTTGTCCTGAAAATGATCAAATACATGCCTCTATCATCATGTCTTTATAAATAATGGAAGCCTCGAACCAAAAGAAATCCTCATTTTACACACATGATCTACATATGATCTACACATGATTTACACATGATCTACATATGATCTACACATGATCTACACACATGATCTAGCAATACTAGCATAGTGTTTGAAGGTTTGTGATGCTTTTTTTGCTTCTCCTGAAAAATTACGTCAGGTGGAAATCTTCACTTAGATTATGCCGTGTAACGGGAGCTTTTCTATCCGCCCAAGGCCTGCGATATTTATAAAGACATGAAAGAAGCATGCATTTGATCATTTGAAGGACAAATCTCATATCCCACAAATCGTGGACATACGCGTTTATACAGCTTCACCGACGCTTTTTTGCTGCTGTTGGAATATTTCTCATCTACACGTCATGTAGTATCATTTTCATCTTCATCGTTCTAAATCTTGTTTTACTTTATTTTTAGGTGCATTACTTGCTTCACTTTTGGCATGTTGTAAGCTTGTACTGTACTGAGTCAATTTAATTAAAAGTGGGTATGCTACTGCATCAATACACAAAATGACACCACACTGAATCAATTCAATCTAAAATGGCATCAAGTTTAAATCCATTTAACCCGAAATGGGCTCAATCCCCATGGTGGCCAGGATTTTTTTTGTCTATTCCTTGTGTTTGTCTCGTCTTTGTTCCTATGGGGCTTTCACATTATCTTGTGTCATTACATTAACTTCCGACATGCCCCTTGCCTCACTGTTTGTCATATTAACTGGGATACTTATGCCCACAACTGGCCAATGTCCTATCTATGAGAATCTGATGATCCTGTATGTGTTTATTAAATACTACAGGGGACAAGAGATTTACTGAACTTATCCAACAAAGGATAATTTACCTTTTTTTCTCTTCCAAATATGGTTAAAACTATTATCATTGCCACCATGACATTTTGTGTATGTCAGCCAGAGTGAAATTCTGTTTGTAAGGCCAAATAGCGTCTTCGTTAGCATGAGTTTACAACATTTCCAGTCAGGCCAGGCAAAACGTGACATCATCGCACTGTGAATAACGGTTATTTTGGGAGTGACACAAAAATTCATGCGGGCACGGCGCCTTAATATGTTAGTAACTTTTTAATTCGTTTATGACTCTGACCTTGTGTAATGTCGTAACTGCTTCCATTGGCAAAACACTTGGCAACAAGTATGAGTCTTTCTGCTTAATAAATTGAACAACACTCTTTCTTAAAGCGATCAGAATGGTAAGTTTATGACCATTGAGTTATGATGCACCATTGTGCATTGTGTATATAGCACGCCTCACAAGTCACATGCCCAACACATTTCTTGTTTAAAACTTGGCACATTTGTCAATGCCCTACTTCATTGTGACTTCTTGAGTACCTAAAATATATTCAGTTGACAAGGACAGCGTCACGCATGTGCCTTTCCACGTTGCTTCCTACTTCTTTCCTTTCACTATTTCACTTGTGTTTCATCTTACTGCTTCCTTTATTTAATTCACCCTGACATCACCGCATATGGTGGACGCATACATTTGAAATAATCCATCAATACAACCAGGTTGCCTTGCATTATGACTGGAAATGAAAATGAAAGAGACTAAGAAGAACCGAGAATGGGAATTAAAAGAATAACGAAGGAAACACGAGGAAGGAAGAGGAAATGTAAGAAGAAATACTATAAAAAAGAGAAATAAGAACATAGAAGAATAATGACATTGATTATTTACATCCATGGATGGCAGACGCGTGTTCAGATGTGGTGTTCGTGAAGTTGTATTTACATCCATGGACAGCGCACGCTTGCCACACGCGTGTTCAGGTGTGGTGTTCATGAAGTTGTATTTACATCCATGGACAGCGCACGCTTGCCATGGACAGGTGTGGTGTTCATGAAGTTGTATTTACATCCATGGACACACGCGTGTTCAGGTGTGGTGTTCATGAAATTTAAAGTATTTACATCCATGGATGGCACACACATGGCATAGACGTGTTCAGGTGTGGTGTTCATGAAGTTTAAAGTATTTACATCCATGGATGGGTGTGGTGTTCATGAAGTTTACACGTGTTCAGGTGTGGTGTTCATGAAGTTTAAAGTATTTACATCCATGGATGGCACACACGTGTTCAGGTGTGGTGTTCATAAAGTTTAAAGTATTTACATCCATGGATGGCACACACGTGTTCAGGTGTGGTGTTCATGAAGTTTAAAGTATTTACATCTATGGATGGCACACACGTGTTCAGGTGTTGTGTTCATAAAGTTTAAAGTATTTACATCCATGGATGGCACACACGTGTTCAGGTGTGGTGTTCATGAAATTTAAAGTATTTACATCTATGGATGGCACACACGTGTTCAGGTGTGGTGTTAGTGAGGTTTAAAGTATTTACATCCATGGATGGCACACACAGGTGTGGTGTTCACAAAGTATTTACATCCATGGATGGCACAGATGTGGTGTTCATGAAGTTTAAAGTATTTACATCCATGGATGGCACACACGTGTTCAGATGTGGTGTTCATGAAGTTTAAAGTATTTACATCCATGGATGGCACACACGTGTTCAGGTGTGGTGTTAGTGAAATTTAAAGTATTTACAGCCATGGACGGCACACACATGCATGGGCACACACATGGCACACACGTGTTCAGATGTGGTGTTATGAAGTTTAAAGTATTTACATCCATGGATGGCACACACGTGTTCAGATGAGGTTTAAAGTATTTACAGCCATGGATGGCATCATGGAACAGCACACGCACGTGTTAAGGTGTGGTGTTAGTTAAAGGTTTAAAGTATTTACAGCCATGGATGGCACACGCATGTTCAGGTGTTAAGGTGTTCATGAAATTTAAAGTATTTACATCCATGGATGGCAACACACATGGCACAGCCATGGATGATGCACACGCATGTTCAGGTGTGGTGTTCATGAAATTTAAAGTTTTTACAGCCATGGACAGGCACACATGGCACACGCATGTTCAGGTGTGGTGTTTGTGAAGTTTAAAGTATTTACAGCCATGGATGGCACACTCATGTTCAGGTGTGGTGTTCATGAAATCAAAAGTTTTTACAGCCATGGACAGCACATGCGTGTTCAGGTGTGGTGTTCATGAAGTTTAAAGTATTTACAGCCATGGACAGCACATGCGTGTTCAGGTTTTAACATAATGCGTATTAAGTGCTAGACTATCAGAATACTGAAAAGTGGGAATTTTAAAACTTTGTGGATTACATCATTTCATTATCTGACTGATGAAACTTAGTTCTAACTAAAAGTAACAGTAATAAACGCAGAAAATAATTGAGACAGTATTATAAGAATACAATTCTTGTTTATTTAATCTCGGATGCATGACCTTTTTGTCAATATTGTCATACAGAGTGATTGTTTTACAATTTTAATGTTATATAAACTGTTTTTCTCAAAGGAAAGGAGAAAAAGGAAGCGTATACAATTTAAAACATCAATACATAAGATACAAGAACACATTGCTCTGTGAGAAAAGTGATACCCTGTTGGTGAAATTTTATCACATGTCACTATCGTTCTGCTGACAGCATGTATAATAGATATCACACCACTGCCACGGAAATTATTTTATAGAGCAGGAGTGCTTAAAAGAGTTATTTTCTCAAAAGCGTATTAAAGATAGTAAACTGAAAAAAATGTCTTTAAAAACAAGAATAGAAATGTATTTGCTGACCCTGATATTCGATCACATATATTAAATGCTTTTCTCTTTATTATTATTTTTTTTAATTGGGGCTGGGGGGTGGAGGGGATGGGGGGGTGGGTTTGAGGCAAGAATGAAAGACAGAAAAAATATGCTCATAGAATGTTTGGCGTATTTGTGTTTCCATTAAAACGGTTGAAACCTATAATTCATAATTCTGAGTTGGTTGTTATTTGTGCGTCAAAGGGTCTGTTGCCAGGCCACTAAGAGTAACTATATTTTGCATGAAGATTCTAAATGATCCCGAGCACATTTTCATCCAATGAATTTTTCTACTAAAAGTGATGTTTAATAAAGGAAAACTTCATTGTTTACCCGTCTTTGATTAGAATTAGAATTAACCTAAGCCGTTATATTCAACAGGTCTTTGTGATTTAAAAAATGGAGTAGTATCGTTCAAGCCTAATAATCATCTGAATGATATCATTGCCACTGAGGGTTACTGTAACTATGCTTGTTTACTGTAAAATATAACCTAAATCAAGTTTCAACAATTTGATTACTCAAACTCAAACATTAAGTAAAAGGGTTTTCAAATCTATAAAGAGCGATTTAAAACTACACCCCAAATGTGCCATAATTCTGGCCTTTGATTAATGGCTAATTGAGAGAGACACAACAGATTGTTGTTGAAAATGAAATAGTTATACTTTTCTTCACCTGTAAGCTGACAGACTTAAGTGAAAACAGACTTAATGAAATACAATCTTTCAATCAATACAAGGGAACATATTACATTTACATGCGGTGAAATCAAACTTCAATTATTTACATTCCTTCTGCATCAATACTGATCTTAATCAAAGTTCAAAATTTGATCATACAATTTATATATGATTAAACATTAATGAGGAAGATATCACATTCTTGTGTTAAAGGTTAACAACAAAACAATTCATTGCTAATGAAAGGAACAGTATCCATATATTGAAAATGAAGTAGAAGCACACATCAATTAAAACAATAAAACAATTATTATTTTTGCCAAGAAAAAGTAGTCCCCTTTTGATGTTTGTCTAAAAAATCAGGCAAGCACTGGAAGCGACGAATAAAAGCATGAAACAAAAGCTGAAGCACAGCAAGCTAAGAATAAGGATATGAAATAATACTAAAGCCCTAGGAACAAAAACAAAACAATTACCTCTAGGAATAAACAGAAAATAGATCCTTGGGCAACAACATTTTAAATTTTAACCCACGACCTCTGCGTCGGCTTTGCCTCGCTAGGAAAAAATGCATTATCAATCAAGCTAACTATGCGTAGTACATATTGTACATCCTCTGTATTTGCCTTATCTTTATTCCTACAGGGCTTGAGTAATTATTCCATGTCCTTAATCTTCGCTTTCAACAACCCCTTGCCTTACTTTTGTCTTTGTGAAGCACAGCAAGGAGTGTAGTTACAAAAGCTCCTGGTGTGCTCTCAATTCATGGCAAAGCGACGGGTGTCAACCCGTAGGTCAAGGCCAATTCCATCTGACGGCCAATATATTTTCTGTTTATTGCATTCTATTTGTCTCATCTTTGTCGTCGGGGCTTACACATTTATTTTCTGTTCTTATTTGCTCACTTTTGACATGCCCTCTTGTCTTACTGTTTGCCTTTTCACAAACTGGAAATGACATGGAATGACTCGAATGTTCAGTAGCGTCAGTAAATACGAAAGACATGATTCAATAACTTGTCTTACTCTTTAAACAGCAACTCCTGTGGCTGCTGCAGTACGACACATGCAAAATTCAAAATTGTCCAAATATAAAGGAAGCACCATTTACGAATGTGTCATCTTCAAGTCTTGTTGCAATAAGAAAACAATTTTTTTCTAGTTTGCTTGACACTGATAAAGCCAATGCCGACATGAATTCATGATCATTCATTGACAAAAACCATAAAAGCGTCTAACATAATGATAAATAGCTAATAGGAAACATGTTTATCTTTCATTGACTCCCAGTCATAGTCTAAGTCTGTCTAGATTGAAAAGAAACAAAGATAAAAGATAAAAAGAGGCATTTATACTCTGTATCCTTGCACAACTGCAGACTCACTGACTGTACATCATTTATCCCCCAGCAGGCCATTTTATTCAAAGTCCTTCTCAACTCCCTGGGAAACATACATCACTCAAGCCAGTTAGGCTTTTCGTACTTACACTCTAACAAGATCTTTGTCTACCTATAGCTGGGTGTTCATTCACACCTGAGTCAAATAAGGAAAATACAGTGAAATACCTTTCCTAAGAATACAACGTTGTGAAAAAATCCCACCTGTCCTAGCCATGGGGTTTGAACCAGTGTCGTCGTCCATTGCCAGCTCACTGCACTACGGTTCAGCTACAACGCCTGACATTCCTTCCAGAATCTATTTCTTTTTTTTTTAAAAGACTACACGGATATAAAAGATTGTAGTTTGAGAAACTGTAATCATTGCATTTCAATGGACTAACTTTGGACTTGTTTTTTATGAAACAAGAAAATATTATGTAGTAAACCAACAAACTGTGTCATTTACAAAGACATTTTTATGCAAGAGGAAATTGTAATGATTTATGGGCATGAAAAGCAAGGAGTAAAGTAAACCAAAAATGGAGGGGAAAAAGAAGAAAAATCTGACATCACAAAGAAGAGAAAAAAAGTCGATGTGTGGTTTGTGAATTTATACGTTTACAGAAAATAACCCAACTTGTCAGGATGTACTGATATTTTGATTTTTAAAAATAGGTGATGCGTTTGTACTGAATGCAATAAAATTGATTGAAGAAGAATTTTATCCCTGCACTGCTGCTTCGATTATGACAAAAGAAATCTTTCATTTATTTCTTTCAGCTCTAATTTCAACCAAACCAGAAAATCAATCAACAGAACACAGTAAGTGGAATGTACAAAGTATAAATAGTCGTATAATGTTTTCAAAGAGCCTTTGTCTTCTTGGTCCTCTTTCACTGACAGAGGCAACGTAGAAAATGTATATCTCTATGACCATGGGATATGCGTTGGTTTCAGTTTAAATTCCATAGGGAGCAATATCAGACATAGAGGAAACATTATTCTGAATAATTCTTCATAACGGCTAAGTGCCTGAAAACTTAAAACAACAACAATATATCATTCCAAACTAAATATAATGTTTAACTTCACTTTATATATACACACAAAAAAGACAACAAAGGGTAATCTGAAAGAATCAAAATAACAGTATTGAATTGATAGGAGAAGAAAATCGTGATGGTCAAGTGAGATGTAAAAACAAAATTTTTCCTTTGTAAAATTCATTGAAAATATTGAATAATAAACCATTTTACATATTATAGAATTTATATAAACACCATTGGGGAAAAAACGCATTGGATCATTCTCAATTTTTGAATGGCCTTTCATAATTTTCATTTACAATTAACAGTTTCTGTTTGTTTTGAAAGTCTGGACAATTACATTTCATATCTAAGATTAAACGGGTAGTCGTTTGTTTCTTGTGAAAATCCTTTGTCTTTCTTTTTTCTCTTAATCCTTACGTTTATTCATAACAACAACACAATCAAAGATTACTGTCCAGATTTATTCAGTGTCAGTAAAACAAGAATTGTAAGGGTTTACACACCTTCAATATTTCACCATAAACGCTGTTCAGGATGAATGATATCAAACAGAATAATAAGATGAATTTCTTCATTACTTTGTCTATGTGTCATCGAGATGACAGTAAAAAAAGCTAAAAAATAAAACATTTCTCCTTCATTTTCTTTGATCCCATGCTGTTCAAACTTCAGCCATTTGCCAGTGTGATTCAGGGTCCAAAAATATGTACACCAGTTCATGTGGTTGTTGGCATATTTTCACGAGCTTTCATTTATATAATTGAGCAAGAATGACAAGGATTTCAGTGTGTCTTTATGTCAGTGTGTTGTAGTGTATGAATACATTGCAATGAGAAGGAAGCTTGTATTAAATGCTGATACTGTTTGGAATTATCTCTGGATCCAGATAATTGTATGGAGGGTTTCGAAGCTGGTTTCTGGTTTTGATTTGTTTGCTGATACCCTTGAGGTCTTTTCTGAACCTGAAATTAAAAGAAAGTGTTAAATTATATCATATCAATATCAAAAGGTTGTTGATAGGTTTTACAACTTCTAATTGCCCTGTAATACATAGAAAAGAAAGATAAAGAGAAAAAGAGTATCAAAGAATTAATCGTCAAATCTGCATTTTTACATCACAAAATTCTTTATCAATGGCTATTTTAAAACTGCCAATATTTTCTTAATTTTTGGTTTGAAGTTGAAGTTTATTCCAGGTTTTAGTTGTTATAAATGTACACACTTTAAAAAAAATAACTTTCCTCTTCATTTAGTTTTATTAAATTAAAATATATTTTATCAAAGATCACATATCTTTTGGTAGAGAAACTTAAAATCATAATCAACATCATCGCTACCATCTTCCTCCTCCTGATCATAAGAACAATCATCATCAACATCATTATCATCACTACAATCAATATCACCATGATTCCTGTCATTATCTACATTACTTTTTCAAAACTATTATCATCATCATTATTATAAATATTATCATCATAATTATCGTTGCCAGCATCATTAATGCAAAAAGTATTACAAGTATGAAAAAAGTATAGTATAATTTTAGTTCTATGATGTGTTTTATTCAATTGTAATACAAATTACATACTGCACGGTAGAGTGTTACAAGATACATTTAGATTAATAATTCTAAAACAAAAGAGCTTGTTCTCTCGAATGAGGTATCTGCTCTCTAAAGATGTCCATATTATTATTATCATTATTGTTATTATTATAATCATAATTGTTATTATTATTATTATTATTATTATTATTATTATTATTATTATTATTATTATTATTATTATTATTATTATTATTATTATTTTATTCATATTATTATTATTATTATTATTATTATTATTATTATTATTATTATTATTATTATTATTATTATTATTATTATTATTATTATCATCATCATCATCATCATCATCATCATCATCATCATCATCATCCTCATCATCCTCATCATCATCATCATCCTCATCATCATCATCATCAGTATTATTATTATTATTATTATTATTATTATTATTATTATTATTATTATTATTATTACTATTATTATTATTATTAATAAAAACAAAACAGGCCTGGTTTTATTCAAAATAATTCACCTGTTTATGGCAATAATCTATTTCATTGTGTGTTTACATATAAATAAAACCAGCTTATTACTAGTGTTAATTGAAAACATGGATACACCACACACCAAATTTTGCAAGAGTGTTAGAAAAAATTACTAGCTCAAATGTGTAGCTGTAAACGCTTTAAAAAAACTTATATAATATAATCTTGGCAAGCCTGGTATTTTGATAATATGAATAGCAGTTGATCCTATTGATTTATGAATGAAAAAAAAAAGAAAACAAAAACTTTGACATCTATATGATTTATGAGACTAGTTGTGGAAGCTATATTTCCTTTCAGAGATAGTTTTTTATTTTAACTTCCTCTCCGTATAATGCTTGTGTATGTCGTAATGACCATGTCAACCTCTGTCAGCACAAATACAGGCTTCTGATTCTAATTCTCTGATGTTAGAAAAGAGATCACTAAACAACCCAATTATTTGCTTCTTATTTTTTATTTTTATTTAAAAACAAAATAGTTCTTAAAAAGTTGTCTTTTCATAATACTGTGGCATCTGTGGCCGAGCGATTAGGCTGCCGGACTGGGGTTCATGAAGTCCCGAGTTTGAATCCTGGCAAAGCTGTCCGACATTGTGTTCCCTGAAAAAGACACTCAACACGCATTTTCCCCACTTTACCCAGGTGCAAATGGGAACAAGCGCTAATTTGAGAGTAAAAAACTGCATCGGATGAGCGGCCTGACCAGGAGGTGATTATTGTCACTTGTTGCATTTATGCTATTGAAACCAGGATAAGCTCCAGCTCTATGGGCTGTAACGACCTTAAAGGAACTCTACTTACTTACTGTTTTCAAAATACACATCACGATTTATGTCACAAAGTCAAAGAAAGAACAAAAGTCATGTCTAATTTGCTTATTTTGTATTGCTGACTTCCCTACCGAAGAAAGAAAAAAAAGAAATCAAACAAGCACACACTTGACTTACTCATTAACGATCTCTCGAGCTTTAGGATCAAAGATATACTGCACTTCAAAGTCACCAATGCTCTTGGTTCCTTTAGCACTCAAAATTTTGGTAACAATCATGACGTCCAGAGTTGTAGGTCTGTCCGGCAAGCTGTTCAAAATGTCTTTTTCGGTGACATTGAAGTCCTTCAAATCAAATAGTCAATCAAGAGATGGAATTAAATTCAGTTAAAATTCAATTCAATTTGTTTTAAAGGGAATAACAGTGACAATAACACAATTTAGGTCTTGTCCAGTGTATGCGAAAGGCAAAGAGGCAAGCAAATTTGTCTTGTTTGTTTCTTTGGAATTTACTCTATCAACTACATGTATATGCGATGATCATAAATTAAATTAACAAGAAACAGCAAGATTAAAGAGATGTAAAAGAGTGAAGGGAAAGAAATAAGACCTACCAGCATCAACTTTGAACAAACTCATGCTAAATTATGAGGCAACCGAAGGAGACATCATTCATTATATCATGCCGGTATGTGACTGATGATAAGGAGTTTTTATCTTTGTTTCATTGGAATTTGCCCTGTCCACTATGTTTGGTTATCTCGCCATCTCGTTATCTATTATCCACCTGACCAAATTCAGATCATGCCTATCTTGAGCAAAAAAAAACACAACAAAATACTCATACTCATAACAATTGATTGAATTATTTATTGAGTTGTGTGTATCAATCACACCTATGAGACAGCTTGGGAATACTGGCACATCTTGGCAGTATGTCAACAGCTTCTTGGATTTATAACCTAAAGATACATTGCCCAAATATTTATATCTAGATTTTTTACTGTTCAAGTATCAAACGGAATAAGAGTCAACCAAGCAATTTATGACATCAAAATACCATGCTGAAATACTGGCATCTATATAAAAAAATCTGAGTTTGTAGTTCTCAGTGGCCAAAGACTGTGTTGCCAAGCCGCTAAAAGTAACCATATTCTACATATAGTTTATGATTGATCCCATGATCTTTTTCATTTGAGGAATTATTCTACCAGATGTGGCGTTTAATTAAGAAAATTTCAATGTTTCCACCATGTTTAAGAAGAATTTTTATTTTCATTCACCTAAGTCACCATTTTTAACAGATTATATAATTAAAAAATCAATCGGAATACTATCGTTCATGCCTACCAAGGAAACATCAATATCGAGTACTGAATCGACCTAATAATCATATTTGATATCACCCGAGGTAAAGCATGCTTGTTGTATGTTGTATATAATATTAGATTTATAAAAAGAAGGTGACTTAGGTGTGGGGGGAAGGGGGGGTGCTATGTGAATATACAGGGACACAGATATTTTGGTACAATTTATAAACGAATAAACGAAAACCATAATGAACGCAAGACCTACTTTGAGGTTGGAGGTTTCCCTCATGAGACTTGGGTAGTTTGGAGGAAAAGCATACTCTTCGTACTGAGGAAATTGGTAGACGCGTGTGAAATACTGCAGGTGTATATAATGCATGTGATAATTAGGACCAGCTCTTCCGATGAGTTAATCTCTCCATTACCTGGGACTCCCTGAAAAACAAATTTAAAAACAATAATTATTTATCATAATGTTGCCTTTTAGGACAAACTGGAGAGCAGGTTTGCCTAAAGTAATAGTAAGGATTCATTTATAAAGTGCACAAATCCATCTAAATGCTACAAATTACAAAACAAAAATTCATAACATTATTGGGAAAAGTAAGTAAAAAGTAGTACGATTACATATCATAATCAAAACAAGATTATGTCTACTTTAGGTACTACACTGGACACATTGAACACAGAAAATAATCAAAGTATACTTTTTCGTTTTTTTAAATGAAAGAAAAAAGATGAAATAACCCTTATTCCAACACCGCCTTCAGAGCCATTCTTTTCCATAACCAATTCTTTGGCCCAGTTTTGAATTTCAGTATCCTCTTTGATCAGATCTCGTGTAGCTGTGTGAAAAAGAACAAAAAGAAAATGGAAATGAAATAATCCACAACCAAGCAAACAAAAAAAAAAAAACAAAAAAAATAATAAATTCCCAAGCGAAGAAAATCTACATAAAGCAGACATTTTTTTAAAAACTTACATTCTTACATCTTCAGATTTTCTCACCAAAAAATACTTTTTAAAATTTGAATACTCAATATGGTTCTTATGACTGTTATGATTTTGAAATACTGCTGTACATCCCTTTAATTTATGACAAACAAAATTTTTTTAACTTCTTTGTTAGGAAGCTCACTATCGAATTATTTATCTCATCCTACAGCATACTTAATGGTGACATCATTGACAGACTTTGTAAAACAACTCCTTTCATTACATATTCAAAGACAGAAAACAAATCTCACTGAATAAATTAATGTGTTTCATTTAGTAAGAATCTGTTAATGTTAATATATACAGATGTTTAAACGGAGAATAACTTGTAATCTTTCAGACAAAAACGCAAAGTGTTCCCAAACAGGATTCTTACGGTAGTAAAGATCGATGTATGCACGAACGTATTTCTTGATTGCATCATACAGAAGTGAGGCATCATCTCTAAAGTGATAGCATGGGAGGACTTTGTATCATCAAGCTGAAAATTCAACAATAAAATTGACATTATTTTGCCATTTCAGCTAGATAAACTAGGTAAAGTAAGTCCCTAACTCAGACTTAAGATAAATAGGTAAAGTAAGTCCCTAACTCAGACTTAAGATAAACTAGGTAAAGTAAGTCCCTAACTCAGACTTAAGATAAACTAGGTAAAGTAAGTCCCTAATTCAGACTTAAGATAAACTAGGTAAAGTAAGTCCCTTACTCAGACTTAAGATAAACTAGGTAAAGTAAGTCCCTAACTCAGACTTAAGATAAACTAGGTAAAGTAAGTCCCTAACTCAAACTTAAGATAAACTAGGTAAAGTAAGTCCCTTACTCAGACTTAAGATAAACTAGGTAAAGTAAGTCCCTAACTCAGACTTAGGTAGTAAGTCCCTCACTCAGACTTAGATAAACTAGGTAAAGTAAGTCCCTCACTCAGACTTAAGATAAACTAGGTAAAGTAAGTCCCTAACTCATACTTAAGATAAACTAGGTAAAGTAAGTCCCTAACTCAGACTTAAGATAAACTAGGAATTGAACTCTGGCCTCCTGAGTGGTAGTCAGACGTTCTACTGATTGAGCTACTGGCACCTCATACAGTTCTATAAAACTTCATCTGTGGCACAAAAGGTCTTACCTCTTTTGGTCACCTCAGTTTTCATCTGAATAACTCTCTCCCTTTTCCAATCACAAAAAAGACAAACAAAAACAACTAAACCTCTCTTACTCCTTTCCCTTGTATGGATTTTTTTTTAAATAATTTACGAAGCTTCAGATGTCTTTCAGTTTCAAGACACAAGTTCAATACTTTGTTGCTTTCAAAGCTACTTTTAATATTGTTAACATGTAAGGGCTATAAATAGGATACAAAAATTCCCAAAGCACGTTAAACTGTATGCGAGGGAGAATTATTATTTGTTAGGCTCTTCACATGATGCTTTGTTCATAAAAGGTAAGATAAATTTTTGTTAATTTTATTACTTAGTATTATGTGTAATATGATGGCTTGAAAATATCTTATATTGTGCAAAGTTTAAAAATGCCCTCTAAGATTTAAGCTTCATTCGTGGTAAAACAAAACTCTTAATCTTACCATTAACGTAATACGTAAAAGTTTAGGAAAAGGTAAGCAGAATAAATTCACTCACCCCTCGTTTCTTCAAATCCTCGGGTAAAGTTCCCTGAGTGTCCATTCTCCATTGTTCCATTCTGGAAACAAGCATAAAAAAAGCTAAATAAAATCATTTGTATACAATTGAAACTGGGAAAATAAACGTATTAGTGTTTCACGGCCACAGGAGAATTAAAGGCCATATCTGTTGTCAGCCCAAGAAAATTAAGTTAAGGTACATGTTTTAAACAATCAATTTCATAGTTTTATAATAAATTTTCTTATACATAGTTGGATAAAATGCATACAGATCTAGTTTTTTTTTTTAAAACTTGCTCAAAAAAAGAGCACTATTTATTGAAAAGGAATTATGATGATATAAAATAAAATATATTTAAAAAAGAAAAAAAAGGAAAATTAAGGTTCTACCCATGATAAATTAAAACACACAATGTTGACATTAAAACATACAATGTTGACATTAAAACACACAATGTTGACATTAAAACACAATGTTGACATTAAAACATACAATGTTGACATTAAAACATACAATGTTTGACATTAAAGCATACAATGTTGACATTAAAACATACAATGTTGAAATACAAAATTTCATTGCATCTTGCAAAAAATCTAGTTTGAAAAGTGTTAATTGGTGAAATAAGTTGCAGGCAGCTAAATAAACAGATATGTAATTCTTATTTGCTAAATTGAGCAAAAGGAAATTTAATGCTTATTTAATATAATGAGAAATTTAAAAAAAACAACTCAATGATAACCAAAATTTTAATGTGAGATTCGTAAAGCGTATGTAAGGTTTAATAAAATATGAAATATCCTTATTTTCATAACAAAAGCCCTGCTGATATCAAATGTTGTATGAACATTTGTATTAAAGATGATAAAATTTAAAAAAAAATAGCCAGCCAGTACAAACCCTTTGATCATCAAAGAAAACAACCCTGCTCTTCCTGCATTCATTGTCTTGTCAACCCAACCATCTTCTGAAACCAACAGTTCAAGGCCTCGCCTGGGTAGATAACAAACACAATTCTTACAATAAATAATTATACATGTATATCTAAAATAAATGATAACAAATCGTGAGACATAAACTAAAATTAAGTTCCTTTAAGACGGTTATGTGGTGTCAGTGGCCGACTGGTTAAGCTACCGGACCAGGGATCATGAGGTCCCTGGATCGAATCCTGGCAAAACCAGGCTTGATGTTTTGTTCCTTGGGAAAGACACGTAACATGCTTACCCCACTCCACCCAGGTGCAAAATGAGTACAAGCACTAGTTTGGTGCATCAGACTAGCGTCCTGTCCAGGAGGTGATTATTATCACCTGTTCCGCCTTCACGTTATAGAAACCGGGATAAGCTCCAGCTCTATGGGCCATAGTGGCCTTGAAGGAACTTTCAACTTTTAGGATGGTTATGACCCATGAATCAGGATGTCATCTCAATTTCTATAGTGTAAAGTGGAAAAGGTGATAATATTTATTTATAATAATCCTCCTGGACCGGACACTAGTCTGTCATATATTTGTACTTCAAAGCTGTTGCTGGTACCAATTTGCACCTGGGTCGAGTGGGAAAAATGTGTATAAAATTGTCTTTCCCAAGGAACACAATATCAAACCTATCATCGCTAGGATTCAACACCAAGGACATAATGAACCCAAGTCTGGCAACTTAGCCACGAAGCCACTGACCTTGACTTTGAGACTCAGGGGACTCGGTAGTCCAGAGGCAAAAAACCAAAACCTCTCAACCAAAAGGTAATAGGTTAGAGCCCTAGCCAGGGTTGAAAAATTTGCTTTGAGTTTTTTCAAAAAATCTATCTCCCTGATCCAAGTAGGTGGATCGACACCTAGTCCCATCGAGTCGGACGATAAAAAGGAGGTCCCGTGTGCAGATCACAACACTCTGTGCATGTTAAAGATCCCTTTGCTGTTTACAGGGCAGTCTGGGCAAAATTAAAATCTGAGATCGCCTTAGTTGTGGATGTGGGTAAATCAAAATCAAATCAAATCTGAAACTCACGTGTTGATGGCAATCAGGTAGAGGAAATGGGGGGCCAGGAGTTTGAACACAGGGTGTGACTGGCTGAGATTTCTATGTGGGCCACAGTAACTCCTTCCATCAAAAGGTGAGTCAAGCCTGAATAGATAAATTTAAAAAAAAAAAAAATAATACTAAGAAGT
>JAXRKP010000263.1:15000-27500 GCA_037039925.1 Doris montereyensis | reverse complement strand
TTAGAACACGTTCCGCCTTTCTTTCAACCCTATGGAAGATTAAAGCCTAAGATTTGTTTGTTTTGTTTGTTCAATTGACGTTTACCCGTCAACCATTGCAGTGATCTCAGAGTGAATTAAGAGGAAACAGCAAGACAACAGATAAGTGAAAGAGTAAAACGGAAAGAAGTAAGACATACTAGCAGCACCCGCCAACCGCCCGCAAAACCTAGGACTAGGATGGTGCAATTTTGGATTTGTTTTTGTTCGTATTCAATCAACTGTAGACTAACATCAATGGGTAGACTAATTCGTGTTTAATAGACTATAGACTAGCATCGAATGGTAGACAAATTCGTGTTTAATAGACTATAGACTAGCATCGAATGGTAGACAAATTCGTGTTTAATAGATTGTAGACAAGCATCGAATGGTAGACATATACGTGTTCAATAGACTGTAGACAATCATCTATGGGTAGACAAATTCGTGTTCAATAGAACGTAGGCTAGCAATAGCATCAATGAGTACACAAATTCGTGTTCAATAGACTGTTGGCTAGCATCAATGGGTACACTAATTAGTGTTCAGTAGACTGTTGGCTAGCATCAATAGGTACACAAATTCGTGTTCAGTAGACTGTAGGCTAGCATCAATGAGTAGAATAGAATAACTGTAGCTAGCATCAATGGGTAGAAGAGACTAACTGTAGCTAGCATCAATGGGTAGAATAGACTAACTGTAGCTAGCATCAATGGGTAGAATAGACTAACTGTAGCTAGCATCAATGGGTAGAATAGACTAAATGTAGGCTAGCATCAATGGGTAGAATAGGCTAAATGTATGCTAGCATCAATGGGTAGAATAGACTAACTGTAGGCTAGCATCAATGGGTAGAATAGACTGACTGTAGGCTAGCATCAATGGGTAGAATAGACTAAATGTGGCTAGCATCAATGGGTAGAATAGACTAAATGTAGGCTAGCATCAATGGGTAGAATAGACTAACTGTAGCTAGCATCAATGGGTAGAATAGACTAACTGTAGGCTAGCATCAATGGGTAGAATAGACTAACTGTTCAATAGCATCAATGGGTAAAATAGACATAATGTAGGCTAGCATCAATGGGTAGAATAGACTAACTGTAGGCTAGCATCAATGGGTAGAATAGACTAACTGTAGGCTAGCATCAATGGGTAAAATAGACTAAATGTAGGCTAGCATCAATGGGTAGAATAGATGTAGCTAGCATCAATGGGTAGAATAGACTAACTGTAGCTAGCATCAATGGGTAGAATATACTAAATGTACACTAGCTTCAATGGGTAGAATAGGCTAACTGTAGGCTAGCATCAATGGGTAGAATAGACTAAATGTAGGCTAGCATCAATGGGTAGAATAGACTAAATGTAGGCTAGCATCAATGGGTAGAATAGACTCAAATGTAGGCTAGCATCAATGGGTTCAATAGACTAAATGTAGGCTAGCATCAATGGGTAGAATAGACTAACTGTAGCTATTCAATTGGTAGAATAGACTAAATGTAGCTAGCATTGTTAGAATAGACTAACTGTAGCTAGCATCAATGGGTAGAATAGACTAATTGTAGCTAGCATCAATGGGTAGAATAGACTAAATGTAGGCTAGCATCAATGGGTAGAATAGACTAACTGTAGCTAGCGTCAATGGGTAGAATAGGCTAACTGTAGCTAGCATCAATAGGTAGAATAGACTAACTGTAGGCTAGCATCAATGTGTAGAATAGACTAACTGTAGCTAGCATCAATGGGTAGAATCGACTAACTGTAGGCTAGCATCAATGGTAAGAATAGACTAAATGTAGGCTAGCATCAATTAGAATAGACTAAATGTAGGCTAGCATCAATGGGTAGAATAGGCTAAATGTATGCTAGCATCAATGGGTAGAATACGTTAACTGTAGGCTAGCATCAATGGGTAGAATAGGCTAACTGTAGGCTGGCATCAATGGGTAGAATAGACTAACTGTAGCTAGCATCAATGGGTAGAATAGACTAACTGTAGCTAGCATCAATGGGTAGAATAGACTAACTGTAGCTAGCATCAATGGGTAGAAGAGACTAACTGTAGCTAGCATCAATGGGTAGAATAGACTAACTGTAGGCTAGCATCAATGGGTAGAATAGACTAAAATGTAGGCTAGCATCAATGGGTAGAATAGACTAACTGTAGCTAGCATCAATGGGTAGAATAGACTAAATGTAGCTAGCATCAATGGGTAGAATAGACTAACTGTAGCTAGCATCAATGGGTAGAATAGACTAACTGTAGGCTAGCATCAATGGGTAGAATAGACTGACTGTAGGCTAGCATCAATGGGTAGAATAGACTAAATGTAGGCTAGCATCAATGGGTAGAATAGACTAACTGTGGGCTAGCATCAATGGGTAGAATAGACTAACTGTAGCTAGCATCAATGTGTAGAATAGACTAAATGTAGTGGCTAGCATCAATGGGTAGAATAGACTAACTGTAGCTAGCATCAATGGGTAGAATAGACTAAATGTAGGCTAATCAATAGGTGGGGGACTCGGTAATCCAGAGGAGACGTGTCAATTTCTCAACCAAAAGGTCATGGGCTCAAGCCCCGGCGGTATGAAACATTTTCTCGATTTAATTTATTTATTTATTTTTTGTGGGGAAATCTCCCCCTCCCCCCCTCTAGACGACACACACACACACACCCACATGGGCGATATAAAGGAGGTCCCGCGTACAGATCACAACACTCCGTGCTCGTTAAAGATCACTTGACTGTTTACAGGCATTCCGGGCAAAATCTCTGTCTATTCTATCGAAGCCCCCGTGATCACCTTAGTTGATAAAATCAAATCAATTCTTTTTAAGAAAAATAGTATCAATAGGAAGACTAGTTCAGGTTCAATTGACTGTTGGTAGGCTAGTATCTATATCAGGTACGTAAACTAGAAAATGCAATTGGCTTTCGTGTCCCTAAGCTTGAAAATGGCCAGACTCATTCTTCCAAATCATCCCTCATTATGGAGTTGGCCACCCGCCGGACGCACCACTTGCAGCGACCTTTATCTCAGTGTGATAGCCATTTCTTTCCACCCTTGTGAATGCTTAGTCTAGTTTGGTGAGAAAATGATAGAGTGAACTCATATCTGGCTTTCGACTCAATATCTGAATCTAAGAACAGATTTCTAAGGTTTAGGGCAACATTTTTATCAATTTCTGTATAGAAAGGGTCATGACATTGTATTCACGCAACTGTCCGTATTTCCTCCGGGTACACCCCTTCCTCGTTCCCTAATCACATTAAATTCAGATCACACTAAACGACATCAGGATTATACTTACCAAAATCTTCATTAGAAACCATCACATAATAATGGCGGACGGCGTATAATTCATTGAATTACACAACTCCCAATCCCTAGAGGAAAAGTGTAGAGGAAAAAAAAGAAAAAAGAACTATAAGGAGGAGGAGAAGGAGGAGAAGAAGAGGGAAGAAACACGTATACACTAGACATTAAGGATTAATCCAAAATAACACATAATATATGTACCATAAAGTTTTTTCTGACTGGAATGCCTTCCAAGATGACGAGGTCACACATGAAGAGTCGTTTCTGTGCAATGGTCTCCTTCAAGGTCATCCCTTCAAGCCTGGTTCCACAAGTTCATCTGTGACTGGAAATCTTGTGAATCAGAAAGAAAGAATGCGTTATCATCACCACCAACAACACCAACAATAACAAAAGGAAAATAGATCAACAAGGGATTAAAATTTTTCGTTTTTTATTCGTTGGAGTTTACTTTGTCCACCATATCTGATGATCGAATAGTGAACTAAGAGAAATGGAATCAGTGACATGCGAGACATGTGACATTTAAAAGAGTAAATATAAAGAAGTAGGACCTACCAGCAGAGCCATCAACTGACTAAAGACATTTTTAGAAAAAACGAGCGTGTTTTCCATCGCGCAGGATTTAATGGTTCAACAAGACTCATTGTTTCAGCGTATTGAGAAAGATTTTTTTTTAATTGTGATTTTATCAGTTCACTATAATAGTATTATATTGTTATGGTGAATTAGGGTGAACAAAGAGAAAACAAACACGCCGGAAGACATAAGAAAGAGTGATAGGAAAGAAGTAGGACCTAGGAACTACACTTGTTAACCGCTACAGACACAGGAGAGAGAGAGAGAGAGAGAGAGAGAGAGAGAGAGAGAGAGAGGTTGGAGAGAGAGAGAGAAGAGAGAGAGAGAGAGGGAGGGAGGGAGAGAGAGAGAGAGAGAGAGAGAGAGAGAGAGAGAGAGAGAGAGAGAGAGAGAGAGAGAGAGAGAGAGAGAGAGAGAGAGTGAAACAGACAGACAGACAGACAGACAAACAGACAGACAGACAGACAGACAGAGACAGAGAAAGAGAGGGGGTGAGTAGAAAGAAAGATGGATAGATAGAGCCAGACAGACACACACTCCATTGGCCAATGCAGATGGATAACTTTTACTGTCTAGTACAGTACATTCTTGTGAGTCAGTGTCAGTGTCAGTTATGTCAATTAGTAGTAGCATTTCCCTGAAACAATCACCAAAGTGGGTATCGGATATCAATTAAAATAGGGTTTATCAATGCTTTATTTCACTGTGATGTTAAAAATAGTATTTTAACTCTATGGTGACAAACCCTACAAATTGGTAAGCAGGTGTATTGATTTTGACTATGAAATATTAATGCCTACAATGACTTTATTCTTGAAATACATTATGACCAGTCCTTAGTGTGATCTAATACAAGGCACATTGTTCTTTTGCTTGGTTATTTCATTGGAATTTATCACTGTTCACTTAGTATATGCAGTGATCTCAGGGTGAATTAAGAGGAAATAGAAAGATGAAAGATGTATGACAGACACACACACACACACACACACACAGACAGACCGACTAACAAATGGACAACAAAAGAGATACAGTCAAATGACGTACACAGTCACAAACACACAAGATTCATGACACAAACACACACTATATATACATGCACATTCACCAGACACAACCAAAATCGAGATACTGGGACAGAGAGCACAAACTAAAAAGAGATCATAAAAATATTTAAAATTCTTCCTTGCACATTTCCTACGTGTGCTTTTGTTTGGTTCTCAAAGTCTTAACTATAGCCCAACACACTACAGGTGGTAAAATAAACACCTTCAGGTATTGTCAGCCAAACAACTTTAAGTAGCTCCACAGGTGTACCAGAGATTGATGGCTTCATTTTCATTATTGCCATCCAAGCATGGCGTAAAATTGTAAATTTGGAGCGAACATGACGTTATGTAATGTGGCACTTCCTTTTATTCTAGAATTTTTAACAACGCATGTTGATGTTTATTTAAGCTTACGTAGGTGTTTAAAATCACCAAAAAAATGGAAAGTGAAACTCAACAGTACACTACAAGCTGGCGGAAGAACCCCGCTCCATGAACGTATTAAAAAGTTAGGATTGACTGGGACTGTCACATGTAGGCTTATTTTGATAGTTTAAAGATCCATTCGTATTTCATTTCGTAATTTTTTTTTAACGAAAACATCAGTATATTATAAAATAAATAGTCTATGTTGTAGGACCAAGAACATCGAAAAAATAATAAAAAGTTTAGCTCCTAGATCTAGATCTAATACAAACGGACACTAGAAAACAAAATCAAACAAACACAAATACGAATCTATCAATTCCAAATAGTGGACAGAACAGCTCAGCTTCGTGTCTTACTTGTCTGGAATGGAAGTAACGAGGTGATGATGGAGTGGTTGAGGCTGGCCACTCTCTGTAGCCCAAAGTACAGATCGTTGCTCCATCTGTCCGCGCCCTGAACCACGTCAACGGTTGACACCGGGAGGTGAAGGGAACAGCCATGAAGGGAACAGCCACAAAGTGATTGAAGTCAGGGTGAGTGAAGTCATAACGAGACAAAAGAGATAGATAGAAGAAAAGAAATAAGACAATAATAACCTTCATTGAGAATAATGAATATAGAATATGCATTAATTTTCCTCCATGTTATAATGTAATATAATAAAGTATCAAGATATTCGTAGAAGCAAACTTCCATTCTATCATCAGTAATAAGCAACTGGCAGAATCCGCTTACAATTAACGTTTCATAAAAAGATGTGTGCATTTCCCTAACTAGGGCATCTCCAAAGATATAACTTGAATATTTAAAACTATGATAATAAAAAATAATTTTAAAAGGGCATTTAATTTTTGTACTTAGGCCTAACTAAATAAAGAGGGATTTTTTTCAGGCGAAGAAAACGATTTTACAATATGGATTTACGGTCATGTAAACTTATACAGTATCCAAAAACAACAAGATGTGTGTTCTTTAGTCATGAATGAAGTTTGATAAAGATACGTTGTAAAACAAACTGTTACTCTTATTTTTGCAATGGTTCGGAAAATAATCCGTACCTTTAAGATCATGTTGTAATCTTTATCCGCTCTTTAACTCTAGCAAATGTCATCAATTTTTTTTCAAATCAATTTCGACTTAAATAGGCAAGAAACTAAAATAAAAGGTAATCTTTGTATTCTAGGAAACAGTGATACATATGGGTGAGTGCAAGAATGGGATTAGTTGGGGCGAGAAGCGTTATAATATAATGCCGTGCAAATAGGAAGGAAAACATGGAACATGGGTTGGATAAACATCAAATTATAGTGAATCAAAATATAACACAACAAAGGCATCACAGTCACAAGAGACCCTAAACTATGTATAATAGCATTGGAAACTCTGGGGGGGGGGGGGGGGTCTTAAACATATCGCTGGATAGATTTTGTCACTACTTTCTTGTGCTAGATTGGGTGATGCTGTTAGGACTATTCTTGATTCAAGTTGTACTTAAAATGTCATATATTCAACTTTCAACAGGAGAGCTTGAGGCTCAATATAAGATAGAGAACAGACTTTAAAGAAAGTTCTTCTTATGTTCTCTACATTCAACGTGGACAAAAAGCATAAAAGACTCTCATGAAAAGCAAGCTTGTAAGGTGATTTTAGGTTATGAATGCAAGTAAGTTGATATGACATACTGCTCTGACCGTGAAACTCAGAAGCTAAAATTCTATTTAAAACAAAGTTACAGTAACGAAAGGGATGATAGTGGTAGGCATATTTCTCTGACAAGCTCATGCTATTGTACAAACAAAATCTTTGGGCATAATACTGCTTCAAGAAAAATAATCATTGATGTCATTATAATAACAGGAGTGAGTTTCCATACTCGTGAGTGCCGGATAATCGAACTCTAAGCATCCAGTTTCATTTCAACGATTAAAATGCACCGCCGTGCTAGTAATCTCTACTAATTTAGATCGACCTCTATTTAAGTCATAAAAATCTCACCTTAACGACATGGATAGGGAGGTTCAACACTCGAGGTGACCTGCCCACAGAAACAAGAGGCGTTCCTTCGTTTGGTCGTGAAAATGACAAGGTGGGAATGAATATTATCAGATTTCAATTCTTCCTGCACTCACTCTCGCAAAATAATAAGAGAGACTCCTTAGATGAATCAGAGAGAGAGAGAGACCCTCCGAGAGAGAGAGAAGAGAAACTTTAGAGAGAGAGAATCAGAGAGAGAGAGTGTCATGTGTGTGTGTGTGTGTGTGTGTGAATGTGTCTTAACTGTGTGTGTGATCATATTACTCAAGCCTCATGATGTGAGATTTAGATTTATTGTCGTGTATTATGACAAAGCTAACCCAATATCACGTTTCAAACATTCAAAATGTCTCAACCACTCCCTTCGTTTAGTCTTTGACGAAAATAAAAGAGGAACAAACGGGGGAGGCAGGGACGATTGAGTGACATTTTGGAATGCCAATAAGACTGTTGTAAAGATTAGGTGGAAAGCGACTAATGAAAAACCATCTGGTCTAACCAAAACATGATATTAATATTATTTATTATTATTATTATTATCATCATCATTCATCATCATCATCCTCATCATCATCATCATCATCATTATCATTATCATTATCATTATCATTATTATTATTATTATTATTATTATTATTATTATTATTATTATTATTATTACTATTACTTTTACTATTATTATTACTATTATTATTCCTATTCCTATTCCTATTCCTGTTATTATTATTATTATTATTATTATTATTATTATTATTATTATTATTATTATTATTATTATTTTATTATTATTATTATTATTATTATTTTCAGATTTTTACAAATGTTTTATTATTATTATTATTATTATTATTATTATTATTATTATTATTATTATTATTATTATTATTATTATTATTATTATTATTATTATTATTATTATTATTATTATTATTATTATTACAATTTTACTTTTACTTTTACTTTTTAATATTCCTATTCCTATTACTATTACTATTATTACTATTATTATTATTATTATTATTATTATTATTATTATTATTATTATTATTTTCATTTCTTTTTATTATTATTATTATTACGATTATCATTATTATTATTATTATTATTATTATTATTATTATTATTATTATTAATATTATTATTATTATTATTATTATTATTATTATTATTATTATTATTATTCTTCATTGTTATTATTATTGCTATTATTATTAGTATTGTTATTATTATTGCTATTATAATTATTATTATTATTATTATTATTATTATTATTATTATTATTATTATCTTTATATTATTATTATCATTATTATCATTATCATTATTATTATCATTATCGTTATTATTATCATCATTATTATTATTATTTATTATTATTATTATTATTATTATTATTATTATTATTATTATTATTATTATTATTATTATTATTATTATTATTATTATTATTATTATTAATACATATGTCATATTATTCTTATTACTATTATTCTTATTATTATTATTATTATTATTATTATTATTATTATTATTATTATTATTATTATTATTATTATTATTATTATTATTTTTATTATCATTATTATACAAAAAGCCTTTGACGATAGATTTTTTAAACTTTAAATGATTTTGCATACAGAGACTGATTTCAGAATCATAATTTAAGTGATTTTTCTCTATTTAGAATTAAACGAAGCTCATAAAGAAAGTAGACCTAAAAGGCATTTTATTGTTATAGTTAAAATTACGGCTGGACTGTTTTAATTGACACGAATATAACCCACCAATCAACCATTAATTAGAAACAGCTGAAATAATATAGGCCTCATAGTAATGTTTGTGATGTGGTTGAATGAGACGAGAGTACTCTTCGCTTATGTTGGGCTTTTTTTGTTAATCTCAAGTACGAGATGATGAATTCCGGAAATCTTTAAACATAAAAAGAAATCGACAAAATAAACATAATAAGAACAAAGAAATGATGAGAGAAATCTTTTTAAAAGTGCAAAGCAAATTTGTTAGCGAAGATAGAAGAAAAATAAATGACGTCATGTTTTGTTTAAATTAAATACGTTTTTGGTATTTTAAAAGCGATCTGTTAGAAAATGCATCGATGTATCCAGAACATACGATAATTGAGTTTTTAATTTCACTTTCAAATTAGTCATTACTCTTTTGTATTTTCTCAAACAGACTAAAAATGAGGCTAATCTCTTCACCACCAAGGGACTCGAACGTTGTTTTGGATCCACGATAAATTTGGCACGACATCCATGACCTTGACCTACTTGTTGTTTAACACTAAGGTGGGCTTATAACCTCTTAACCCCACGACAAGAGGTGGCGGAATGGCTAAGAATAAAATTATGGTTAAAAAAGAATAAAATTATGGTGAATAAAAAAGAATAAAATTATGGTGAATAAAAAAGAATAAAATGAAGGATAAACGAGATGGAAATGATAAAAAAAAAAAAAATTTTAAATAACGCACAACATATTACGCATGCTGAGCTAAAAATTGGACGAGTAAATAAATGGTATTATATCTATGGATTTTTTTATAGTTAGAATATTATGTTGTATAAACAGAAAAGGTACAACCTCCTGTAATAATACTTATAATCTGAAGTTCATACACGATAACAGTTCTTTCAATCACGGAACTGAAAATCTTATTTTCAAATTAGACAATTGGCGCTTGCCGCTATACGAGTTAAAAGTATAAGAAAATAGAAATCAATTAATTGTTTACTGAGGAATAACATGGTAAAGAGTAGATAGATGGTCATACGGATAATGAGGGAAGCATCTTGTTCGAGTCGATGAATATTATTATAATGGTTTATTCCTTCAGCTTGATTATTTGTATATTTATTTCTTATATTATAACTTGCCTCATCTCATGACAGGTTCGTGCAGTAGAAAATATATGAGAAGATTAAAGTTCAATAGAGGTTAATAATAATATTATTGTTAGAGAATAGGGAAATACAAGATGGAGGAAAACAAGTACAACAAAGTGAAGTAAAATAAATCCTCTAGATGATGTTAGCATCTAGTGTAAAGACAAACAGTGGGGCGAAGGGCACGTCCTAGGTGATGAATAAGGATGTGAAATAAATTTTGAAACCCATGGGAACAAAGACGAAACAAATTACAAAGGATAGATTGAAAAAAAACTGTTTTTTGCAAACCAAACAGAATCGAACCCTCGACCTCCGCGTCGGTACCCATCGCCTAATCATGAAAAGAGAGCGTAGCAAGAACCTTGAAAGGAGTGTACTAAAGTACAATGGCAAAACACACTAGATCTAGAGCTTTTTTGGCGGAAATGGGGTCCTTCCTAATTCAATAGAAATTCATCACTTCTATTTTATTCATGGCGATATTCTGCCATAGTTTAAACTATGCCAAAAAAAACATGTTTAAAACACATTAAACGTTAGAAATAAAACGACAAAACCTGTTTGGAATCCATTAAACTACGTTGGTTCAACTCTGAGCAGTGACAAAATAAATGAGACACTACGTTGGTTCAACTCTGGCTTGGCCTAGCAGTGACAAAATAAATGAGAGCACTACGTTGGTTCAACTCTGGCTTGGCCTAGCAGTGACAAAACACATTACAGCACTACGTTGGTTCAACTCTGGCTTGGCCTAGCAGTGACAAAACAAATGAGAGCACTACGTTGGTTCAACTCTGGCTTGGCCTAGCAGTGACAAAATAAATGAGAGCACTACGTTGGTTCAACTCTGGCTTGGCCTAGCAGTGACAAAACACATTACAGCACTACGTTGGTTCAACTCTGGCTTGGCCTAGCAGTGACAAAAAACATTAGAGCACTACGTTGGTTCAACTTTGGCTTGGCCTAGCAGTGACAAAATAAATGAGAGCACTACGTTGGTTCAACTCTGGCTTGGCCTAGCAGTGACAAAAACATTACAGCACTACGTTGGTTCAACTCTGGCTTGGCCTAGCAGTGACAAAACAAATGAGAGCACTACGTTGGTTCAACTCTGGCTTGGCCTAGCAGTGACAAAACAAATGAGAGCACTACGTTGGTTCAACTTTGGCTTGGCCTAGCAGTGACAAAATACATTAGAGCACTACATTGGTTCAACTCTGGCTTGGTCTAGCAGTGACAAAACATATTAGAGCACTACGTTGGTTCAACTCTGGCTTGGCCTAGCAGTGACAAAACCATTAGAGCACTACGTTGGTTCAACTCTGGCTTGGCCTAGCAGTGACAAAACAAATGAGAGCACTACGTTGGTTCAACTCTGGCTTGGCACTACGTTGAATCAGTGACAAAAACCACTACGTTGGTTCAACTCTGAGCAAAACAAATTACAGCACTACGTTGGTTCAACTCTGGCTTGGCCTAGCAGTGACAAAAAACATTAGAGCACTACATTGGTTCAACTCTGGCTTGCCTAGCAGTGACAAAACATATTAGAGCACTACGTTGGTTCAACTCTGGCTTGTCTAGCAGTGACAAAACACATTAGAGCACTACGTTGGTTCAACTCTGGCTTGGTCTAGCAGTGACAAAACACATTAGAGCACTACGTTGGTTCAACTCTGGCTTGGTCTAGCAGTGACAAAACACATTACTACGTTGGTTCAACTCTGGCACAGTACAACAGTTTGGTTCAACTCTGGCTTGGTCTAGCAGTGACAAAACACATTAGAGCACTACGTTGGTTCAACTCTGGCTTGGTCTAGCAGTGACAAAACACATTAGAGCACTACGTTGGTTCAACTCTGGCTTGGCCTAGCAGTGACAAAACCTATTGCACTACGTTGGTTCAGGCTTGGCCTAGCACTACGTTGGTTCAACTCTGGCATTAGAGCACTCTTAGTTCAATTTCTGGTGAGCAAAACACATTAGAGCACTACGTTGGTTCAATCTCTGGTTTGGTCGTGCAGTGACAAAACACATTAGATACGCACTACGATGGTTCAACCCTGGCTTGGCCTACCTGTCAGTGACAAAACCTATCTTTCTCTCTCTTTCTCTCTCAGCACTGTGCCTTACTTTGTTGGTTCAACTCTGGCTT
>JAXRKP010000263.1:7500-10000 GCA_037039925.1 Doris montereyensis | reverse complement strand
TGATCGAACGGTAAAGCAGCATACTGACGATGGATAGGTATTCCTGTCTTGAAAGATCTTCACGTCTGAGCTTATAGATTCCTGGTAGAAATTTATACACATTGTCAGTTCATTTGTTTCGAATCTGTGTTGCTCAAAGCGCCAGCACGACATTAATCGAAAAGATCGCTTTGCAAACAATCGACTGCACTGAGGAAGAACAGTTGAGATAACAGTGAAAACCTGGCCTGAAGCATCACGTGGTACACGAAAGTCCCACGATGTCGTCCAGCCGAGGAGCCGACAATGACTACTGAGCCATGGAAGATGAAACTTTCACTTTGCTCGAAAATGTCATAATGCGGACATGGAAAAGAAAACCAACATGAGTATTCGGAATATTAAGTGAAATGGGGGGGGGCAATATATTCAGAAAACACGAAATGCATGTGGAAGGAAAATCAGTTATCAATTATTCAATATTAATGAAAACATGAAGGTATCCAGGTATGTCATCAAGTTCTATATGAAGTGTTATAGATGTATCTTGCACAATCATGAAACAAATTACTAAAACAATCATAATGGGTTACATTTTAAATACCATCAAAACAAGATATGAAAATAAGTGATGCATGGTGAATTAAAATTTCATAAGATGCAGTATGCTCTACTGCACGAGGCAATTCAGAGAATAGCAGAACGTGCCAAGCTTTGTGTGTGAGTACGATGACAACATGACACTACATTCTAAATTCGTATCACAACAAACAGCTAATACCCTAATTGGTCACAATCATCATTTTCCCCGAAACAATGAGCCACATGCAACATCTCAACCACTGCTCGAAAATGCAACATTTGATGAGAACAGGGACAAGAAATTGGCAGACAACAGCAACAGCACGTCATAATGTCACATGACCTCCAGGAAGATTTTACCATTTGTATTTTATCGATACTTTTCCGTCTACCTTAGACTCTTTTACTGATAAATTTTCCTTTCCAGCATAGATCTAAAGAAACGAAACGTAGCATTTACTTTACATCAGAGGTGTAGATGAAGGTGGAAGACAATAATTATATTTATAATAGATTCTATATATATGAGGGGACGAGATGCAAAAACCGGGCAGTGGACAGGTAAGCACTTGTATGGGGAGTAGATGATCCCGCCCTCCACGGGTCTCCTGCTGCCTTGCAGGTCAGTCTTTGGCTGACCAAAGGCTAAGGGATTTAGCCCTGACAGAAAATAAATATGCTGCCTTGCAAGTTGGTCTTGACTGACCAGAGGCTAAGGGAGTTAACCCTGACAGAAAGTAACAACCTGATGCCTTGCAGGCTCGTCTTGAATGACCAAAGACTAAAGGAGTTAACCCTGACAGAAAATAACAAGGCCTGGTAGGGGGCCTCAAGGTGGCAGCCCCACCATCTAGCTAGGGTACAGTGGGCTAATCCTGCTTATCCAAACCAAACGGATTCAGAGAAACCCATACACAGAAAGGTAGAATGGGAATTGATAAAGAAAGAAAGAAAGAAAGAGCTGCAAAAGCCACTAGGCGCTATTTTCACATATTGTGAGTTTTTACACCATCTCGGACTTTGAATGAAGAGTTTTCTGATAAAATCATTCTTGTTCAAAACCGACTATAGCGTGTTATATTTCCTCTCTAATCATGAAATTGATAGGGCTTTGTTTAGAACTAATGGAAGAAACAGTTGATTTTCTCGTTGTCTTTTTTGGATATAGCGGTTTTTGCAGCTCACCCCTAATATATATATAACCCTTCGGCTCTCCATATTATGAATCTTCGACTATCTTGTTGTTAATTTTCATATTTTATGTGCTGCAATAAGAAGAAAAAAGTGTTCTGTCTGGTTTTGTTATTTTTAGGCCTGTTTATAACTAGTAGTTACTGGTCTTCTAGTACTTTTGCAGCGGCAAACTAAAAGAAAAATAGAAGGAAAAAAACACATCAAAAAGGCGAGGGCATTTTGTTCAGAAATAAATAAAATGGGAAAGGTGAAGACACCCATCGCTAAGCGTTTTACTTTTGTAGAGTTCTGCAGATGTACAGCAGCTATTCAAAATACATCGTAAGGCGACAGCAGTAGGCAGAGCGAGTATTAGCCTCCTTGGAGCCAGCTAGGTCTATCTACCCCATTGGCACCGTTACTGAAGCAAGATCAACGACCGAATACCACCATGCCCTTGTAATTCTGATTTCCCTGCTACACTTGCGCAGAAACGTAGAAACGGTGTAATTTTAGACAGTTATGGAACAATAGTTTCTGTGACTTCGATTGCCACAATTTTTGGCACATGCACAAGATAAATGAGTATTTGCTCTGGTAGACACGTGACACTGTTTTGTACTGTTGCCATCGTCTGCCAAAGTGATAGCAGCAGGAAGCCGTTGGGAACCAAGCAGCGACATGCCAAACCATTCAATGAGCGGGAAAAGAGAGCAGGGAACAACTAATGCAAAAAAACAAACAAACAAGAGAGAGAGAGAGAGAG
>JAXRKP010000263.1:0-2500 GCA_037039925.1 Doris montereyensis | reverse complement strand
TATGGTCTGTGTCTCTAGCAATAATAACACTCATGTTGAATTGATATCGCTAGTAATATTATACTTGTTTTGTCATTCACTGATGTTATTCGTGGAAATTGCGAGCTAGTTAGGAGGATAATTGGCAGTGGTTAAATTATGAAGAATGTAAGCGATGGTTGTGATAATTCCATATTGATGATGGCTTTAAGGCAAACAAACAACGAAAAGAAATTCGTCACTTAGCAATGATAATATAATTGTTATAGCCTTAATGTATTGATTGGATGTTTTAATGAAATCGCAATGAACGTAATTTCATTGCTAATTAAATTGAACGTTTCATGCTATACTAGAGTGGTGTGCCAGACATTAATGTGTTAACAGTTTGATGTGCCATTTAAGTTATGTTGTTATGCCTTGAATATTGTATTGGTATTACACGTTGTTGTTGTTGTTGTTGTTGTTGTTGTTGTTGTTGTTTGATAGACATTTTGGCTTTACCTTATAGTCGAATGAAAATTGCTCGTCTGAAGGCATAGCCTTGATCTGAAAATAAAAGAGAGAAGGAAAAGAAATACATGATTAAGAGTGATAATCATAGAAGATTAAATTTCACAAGTTGAATAGTTCCATGAAGATTGGAATTCAGAACACTTAAGCCTTTACAATGTACCTTTCATTGGAAGACAATAAAATACGTTGAAAGTGCACGGATGAATAGACATCAATGGAAGGGAAGCAGAGAGATGATAAAAATCCGAAAAGAGTGCAATGAAAGACCGCCTTTCACAACTGTTGACAAATACAGCCAAAATACACTGATAGAATTACATACACGCATAATAATATATCTTTTTGCAGACATGCAGACATGCACTTATTTAATAATATAACATATTCATTAATATTCACACATACCTACACGAACACAGACACACACACATACACACGCACACACACACACACTCACACATGTAAAAATAATAGTCGTTTCCTTAAAATAAACAAACAAGTCGTTACCCTCTTTTCCTCATACCCAAAACAAGTAGTAGAGGCGGTCGACTATACTTTAAAATCCCGCACTGAGAGATACTTTTAGATCCTTTCTTCCAAGTGCCATACGAATTTGACCTCCTTAACTTTGAAAGCATAATGGCGTTTTACTTACAATGTTTAAGAAATGGAAATTGACGGATGGTGAAAGAATGATTTATGATAAGTTGATGAATGTGTATGAAGCTAAGCTGATTTGTATATTATTAGTGTGTTATGTCTATCGTTTCACAGCACAATCTATTTACTCACCTTTACATCTTTATATATAAAATATATTCATTTAATGATGAACTTAAATTAAATTTGATGATGAACTTAAATTAAATTTGTTTTTAATTTAAATGCATTGATGCATTCTTTTATTTTCCAAACGGAAATGTTGATAATACAACTATAATTTCCTTTTTTTTAAGGATTGATAAAGATGGTTTAGGTTTTTGCTTTTAGTATGTACATGAGTAACTGTCAAAATACAGTCATCCTATATCATTGAAAAGTTTGTAGCGTCCTTGGTTGCCATAGAAACGGCCGCCATCTTGGATTTTGACTCAATTTTCAAAATCTATCTCCTCCCTTAGTTATGAATAAAATCACTCAAAACCTGTGCAGATCGTCTTTTCCATTCAACATCTAAAGAGTGACGTAGGGTTTTTTCGATATTTTGGATATATTTTTTTTATGAAGTTTTGAAAATACTATATATCGTGAATGTACAAAAACGGCGTTTTTATTACAAACAAAAATAATTCTCAAAAAGTCTACAATATATATTATTTAAAAACCGACGTCATTCTATTAACATTGACAAGAGCAACCTGTGTGCCAAATATAATACAAATCGTTCGGTAAATGGCGGAGGAGATAGAATTTTAGTGTGGAAAAACTACATTTCGAGAAAAATGCAAGTAAAAAAATCAACAGAAAATAACACAAAACAAACGCTTCAGACGGGTTTCCCTTGTTGTAGCAGCCCCCTTACTTTTTCGACAGTCTCTGGCATTGTTACTTATGTAAATAGGATTATAAATCTAGGTTTAGATGTGCACTGTTGTGAAAACAGACGTCGAAATTACCAGTTTTTTTGTTTTTTTCCCTCTATATCCTATGCTTGTGCGCGTGTTTACATACACACTGACGCGCAACGCCTCTTATATCACACAGCGACGGGAGACGCGCAGATCGTCGTCGGCAAACGAGGTCAAATATCGTGTGCTGCCACATTTGGCGATTAACCGCCAATATACGGGTTTTTACTGCCATTTTCTCAGTCAGTTTTAGGGTAATTTACGTCAAAATTTTGACTGTTTTTACCTACCCTTGCCTACAAAATATTTTGTAAAAAAAATAATAATACGTCATATGGACATTTTTCTGCCATGAACTTGTAGATAAATGATCGTTCTACCCGAATATGCAAAGAACAGAAAATCAACCTTTTGGTCCAAAACTCGCCAGTCCAGGT
>JAXRKP010002629.1:0-42470 GCA_037039925.1 Doris montereyensis | reverse complement strand
AGAACACTTAGTCCTCAGCTGACAGATGACGATAAAAGAAGAAGAGTTAGATTATTGTTTTTGCTCTTCAAGTTAATCTCAAACTCATATCATGACCATTAATTAAAATGGTTGAATTTGTGCCTTTTTGACTACATCATTTCTCCTAAATTTAAAATTTCCCACCTACTAAAAAGGTCTAGGAGCTCTGATTTTTCTAGGAACAGTTAGTCCTCAGCTTCCAGATGACGAGCAAAAAGAAGAAGATTTAAAATATTGTTTTTCATCTTACAGTTAATCTCAAGCTCATATCATGACCATTAATTAAAATGGTTAAAATTGTTGTTTTTTGGCTACATCATTTCTCCTATGTTTAAAATTTCCCACTTACTAAAAGGTCTAGAGCTGTCCATTTTCTAGGATAGTTAGTACTTGGTTCACATATGACGATAAAAGAAGATTCAAAATGTTGTTTTTTATTTTACACTTAATCTCAAGAATCTTGACCGTTAATTAAAATGGTTGAATTTTTTTCCTTTTTGGCTAGTCATTTCTCCTATATTTAAAATTTCAGTCAAGAGCTCTGATTTTTCTAGAACAGTTAGTCCTCAGCTTGACGATAAAATGAAGATTTAGAATATTGTTTTTCATCTTACAGTTAATCTCAAGCTCATATCATGACCATTAATTAAAATGGTTGAATTTGTTGCTTTTTGGCTACATCATTTCTCCTATGTTTAAAATTTCCCACTTACTAAAAAGGTCTAGAGCTTTGATTTTCTAGAACAGTTAGTCCTCAGCTCAAAGATGACGATAAAAGAAGAACAGTTAGAATATTGTTTTTGATCTTAAAGTTAATCTCAAGCTCATATCATGACCATTAATTAAAATGGTTGAATTTTTTGCTTTTTGATAATCATTTCTCCTATGTTTAAAATTTCCCACTGACTAAAAAGGTCTAGAGCTCTGATTTTCTAGAACAGTTAGTCCTCAGCTCATAGATGACGATAAAATAAGAAGAGTTAGAATATTGTTTTTGATCTTACAGTTAATCTCAAGCTCATATCATGACCATTAATTAAAATGGTTGAATTTGTTGCTTTTTGACTATATCATTTTCTCCTATATTTAAAATTTCCCACTTACTCAAAAGGTCTAAAGCTCTGATTTTTCTAGGACAGTTAGTCCTCAGCTTCACAGATGACGATAAAAGAAGAAGATTTAAAATGTTGTTTTTCATCTTAAGTTAATCTCAAGCTCATATCATGACCATTAATTAAAATGGTTGAATTTGTTGCTTTTTGGTTACATCATTTCTCCTATGTTTAAAATTTCCCACTGACTAAAAAGGTCTAGAGCTCTGATTTTTCTAGAACACTTAGTCCTCAGCTCACAGATAACGATAAAAGAAGAAGAGTTAGAATATTGTTTTTGATCTTAAAGTTAATCTCAAACTCATATCATGACCATTAATTAAAATGGTTGAATTTTGTTTTTTTGACTACATCATTTCTCCTATATTTAAAATTTCCCACTTACTAAAAAGGTCTAAAGCTCTGATTTTTCTAGGACAGTTAGTCCTCAGCTTCCAGCTGACGATAAAAAGAAGAAGATTTAAAATGTTGTTTTTCATCTTACAGTTAATCTCAAGCTCATATCATGACCATTAATTAAAATGGTTGAATTTGTTGCTTTTTGATACATCATTTCTCCTATATTTAAAATTTCCACTTACTAAAAAATGTCTAGAGTTCTGATTTTTCTAGGACAGTTAGTCCTCAGCTCATAGATGACGATAAAAAGAAGATTTAAAATATTGTTTTTTCTTAAAGTTAATCTCAAGCTCATATCATGACCGTTAATTAAAATGTTTGAATTTGTTGCTTTTTGGCTACATCATTTCTCCTATGTTTAAAATTTCCCACTTACTAAAAAGGTCTAGAGCTCTGATTTTTCTAGAACAGTTAGTCTTCAGCTCACAGATGACGATAAAAGAAGAAGAGTTAGAATATTGTTTTTGATCTTAAAGTTAATCTCAAGCTCATATCATGACCATTAATTAAAATGGTTGAATTTGTTGCTTTTTGGTTACATCATTTCTCCTATATTTAAAATTTCCCACTGACTAAAAAGGTCTAAAACTCTGATTTTTCTAGAACAGTTAGTCCTCAGCTCACAGATGACGATAAAAGAAGAAGAGTTAGAATATTGTTTTTGATCTTAAAGTTAATCTCAAGCTCATATCATGACCATTAATTAAAATTGTTGAATTTGTTGCTTTTTGGCTACATCATTTCTCCTATATTTAAAATTTCCCACTTACTAAAAAGGTCTAAAGCTCTGATTTTTCTAGAACAGTTAGTCCTCAGCTTCACAGATGACGATAAAAGAAGAAGATTTAAAATGTTGTTTTTGATCTTACAGTTAATCTCAAGCTCATATCATGACCATTAATTAAAATGGTTTAATTTTTTGCTTTTTGGCTACATCATTTCTCTATATTTAAAATTTCCCACTGACTAAAAAATGTCTAGAGCTCTGATTTTTCTAGAACAGTTAGTCCTCAGCTCACAGATGACGATAAAAGAAGAAGATTTAGAATATTGTTTTTGATCTTAAAGTTAATCTCAAGCTCATATCATGACCATTAATTAAAATGGTTGAATTTGTTGCTTTTTGGCTACATCATTTCTCCTATATTTAAAATTTCCCACTTACTAAAAAGGTCTAAAGCTCTGATTTTTCTAGAACAGTTAGTCCTCAGCTCACAGATGACGATAAAAGAAGAAGATTTAAAATATTGTTTTTCATCTTAAAGTTAATCTCAAGCTCATATCATGACCATTAATTAAAATGGTTGAATTTGTTGCTTTTTTGGCTACATCATTTCTCCTATATTTAAAATTTCCCACTTACTAAAACGGTCTAAAGCTCTGATTTTTTTTCTAGGACAGTTAGTCCTCAGCTCACAGATGACGATAAAAGAAAAGATTTAGAATATTGTTTTTCATTTTACAGTTAATCTCAAGCTCATATCATGACCATTAATTAAAATGGTTGAATTTGTTGCTTTTTGGCTACATCATTTCTCCTATGTTTAAAATTTCCCACTAACTAAAAAGGTCTAGAGCTCTGATTTTTCTAGAACAGTTAGTCCTCAGCTCACAGATGACGATAAAAGAAGAAGATTTAGAATATTGTTTTTGATCTTAACTTACTAGTTAATCTCAAGCTCATATCATGACCATTAATTAAAATGGTTGAATTTGTTGCTTTTTGGCTACATCATTTCTCCTATGTTTAAAATTTCCCACTGACTAAAAAGGTCTAGAGCTCTGATTTTTCTAGAACAGTTAGTCCTCAGCTCACAGATGACGATAAAAGAAGAAGATTTAGAATATTGTTTTTGATCTTAAAGTTAATCTCAAGCTCATATCATGACCATTAATTAAAATGGTTGAATTTGTTGCTTTTTGACTACATCATTTCTCCTATATTTAAAATTTCCCACTAACTAAAAAGGTCTAGAGCTCTGATTTTTTCTAGAACAGTTAGTCCTCAGCTTCACAGATGACGATAAAAGAAGAAGATTTAAAATATTGTTTTTCATCTTAAATTTAATCTCAAGCTCATATCATGACCATTAATTAAAATGGTTGAATTTGTTGCTTTTTGACTACATCATTTCTCCTATGTTTAAAATTTCCCACTTAACTAAAAAGGTCTAAAGCTCTGATTTTTCTAGAACAGTTAGTCCTCAGCTCACAGATGACGATAAAAGAAGAAGAGTTAAAATATTGTTTTTCATCTTACAGTTAATCTCAAACTCATATCATGACCATTAATTAAAATGGTTGAATTTGTTGCTTTTTGGCTACATCATTTCTCCTATGTTTAAAATTTCCCACTTACTAAAAAGGTCTAGAGCTCTGATTTTTCTAGGACAGTTAGTCCTCAGCTCACAGATGACGATAAAAGAAGAAGAGTTAAAATATTG
The DNA here is from genome assembly GCA_037039925.1 of Doris montereyensis. Classification (NCBI taxonomy): domain Eukaryota; kingdom Metazoa; phylum Mollusca; class Gastropoda; order Nudibranchia; family Dorididae; genus Doris; species Doris montereyensis. The sequence goes on along the minus strand of JAXRKP010002629.1, from coordinate 38,494 downwards.
TTTTTGATCTTACAGTTAATCTCAAGCTCATATCATGACCATTAATTAAAATGGTTGAATTTGTTGCTTTTTGGCTACATCATTTCTCCTATATTTAAAATTTCCCACTTACTAAAAAGGTCTAAAGCTCTGATTTTTCTAGGACAGTTAGTCCTCAGCTCACAGATGACGATAAAAGAAGAAGATTTAAAATGTTGTTTTTCATCTTACAGTTAATCTCAAGCTCATATCATGACCATTAATTAAAATGGTTGAATTTGTTGCTTTTTGGCTACATCATTTCTCCTATGTTTAAAATTTCCCACTGACTAAAAAGGTCTAGAGCTCTGATTTTTCTAGAACAGTTAGTCCTCAGCTCACAGATGACGATAAAAGAAGAAGAGTTAGAATATTGTTTTTGATCTTAAAGTTAATCTCAAGCTCATATCATGACCATTAATTAAAATGGTTGAATTTGTTGCTTTTTGGCTACATCATTTCTCCTATATTTAAAATTTCCCACTGACTAAAAAGGTCTAAAGCTCTGATTTTTCTAGAACAGTTAGTCCTCAGCTCACAGATGACGATAAAAGAAGAAGATTTAGAATATTGTTTTTCATCTTAAAGTTAATCTCAAACTCATATCATGACCATTAATTAAAATGGTTGAATTTGTTGCTTTTTGACTACATCATTTCTCCTATGTTTAAAATTTCCCACTGACTAAAAAGGTCTAGAGCTCTGATTTTTCTAGAACAGTTAGTCCTCAGCTTCACAGATGACGATAAAAGAAGAAGATTTAAAATGTTGTTTTTCATCTTACAGTTAATCTCAAGCTCATATCATGACCATTAATTAAAATGGTTGAATTTGTTGCTTTTTGGCTACATCATTTCTCCTATGTTTAAAATTTCCCACTTACTAAAAAGGTCTAGAGCTCTGATTTTTCTAGAACAGTTAGTCCTCAGCTCACAGATGACGATAAAAGAAGAAGAGTTAGAATATTGTTTTTGATCTTAAAGTTAATCTCAAGCTCATATCATGACCATTAATTAAAATGGTTGAATTTGTTGCTTTTTGGCTACATCATTTCTCCTATATTTAAAATTTCCCACTGACTAAAAAGGTCTAGAGCTCTGATTTTTCTAGAACAGTTAGTCCTCAGCTCACAGATGACGATAAAAGAAGAAGAGTTAGAATATTGTTTTTGATCTTAAAGTTAATCTCAAGCTCATATCATGACCATTAATTAAAATGGTTGAATTTGTTGCTTTTTGACTACATCATTTCTCCTATGTTTAAAATTTCCCACTGACTAAAAAGGTCTAGAGCTCTGATTTTTCTAGAACAGTTAGTCCTCAGCTTCACAGATGACGATAAAAGAAGAAGATTTAGAATATTGTTTTTCATCTTAAAGTTAATCTCAAGCTCATATCATGACCATTAATTAAAATGGTTGAATTTGTTGCTTTTTTGACTACATCATTTCTCCTATATTTAAAATTTCCCACTTACTAAAAAGGTCTAAAGCTCTGATTTTTCTAGAACAGTTAGTCCTCAGCTCACAGATGACGATAAAAGAAGAAGATTTAGAATATTGTTTTTCATCTTACAGTTAATCTCAAGCTCATATCATGACCATTAATTAAAATGGTTGAATTTGTTGCTTTTTGGCTACATCATTTCTCCTATATTTAAAATTTCCCACTTACTAAAAAGGTCTAGAAGCTCTGATTTTTCTAGGACAGTTAGTCCTCAGCTCACAGATGACGATAAAAAAGAAGATTTAGAATATTGTTTTTCATCTTACAGTTAATCTCAAGCTCATATCATGACCATTAATTAAAATGGTTGAATTTGTTGCTTTTTGACTACATCATTTCTCCTATATTTAAAATTTCCCACTGACTAAAAAGGTCTAGAGCTCTGATTTTTCTAGAACAGTTAGTCCTCAGCTCACAGATGACGATAAAAGAAGAAGAGTTAGAATATTGTTTTTCATCTTAAAGTTAATCTCAAGCTCATATCATGACCATTAATTAAAATGGTTGAATTTGTTGCTTTTTGGCTACATCATTTCTCTCCTATGTTTAAAATTTCCCACTTACTAAAAAGGTCTAGAGCTCTGATTTTTCTAGAACAGTTAGTCCTCAGCTCACAGATGACGATAAAAGAAGAAGATTTAGAATATTGTTTTTGATCTTAAAGTTAATCTCAAGCTCATATCATGACCATTAATTAAAATGGTTGAATTTGTTGCTTTTTGACTACATCATTTCTCCTATGTTTAAAATTTCCCACTTACTAAAAAGGTCTAAAGCTCTGATTTTTCTAGGACAGTTAGTCCTCAGCTCACAGATGACGATAAAAGAAGAAGATTTAGAATATTGTTTTTGATCTTAAAGTTAATCTCAAGCTCATATCATGACCATTAATTAAAATGGTTGAATTTGTTGCTTTTTGGCTACATCATTTCTCCTATGTTTAAAATTTCCCACTGACTAAAAAGGTCTAAAGCTCTGATTTTTCTAGAACAGTTAGTCCTCAGCTTACAGATGACGATAAAAGAAAAAGATTTAGAATATTGTTTTTCATCTTAAGTTAATCTCAAGCTCATATCATGACCATTAATTAAAATGGTTGAATTTGTTGCTTTTTGACTACATCATTTCTCCTATATTTAAAATTTCCCACTTACTAAAAAGGTCTAAAGCTCTGATTTTTCTAGAACAGTTAGTCCTCAGCTCACAGATGACGATAAAAGAAGAAGATTTAGAATATTGTTTTTGATCTTAAAGTTAATCTCAAGCTCATATCATGACCATTAATTAAAATGGTTGAATTTGTTGCTTTTTGACTACATCATTTCTCCTATATTTAAAATTTCCCACCTACTAAAAAGGTCTAAAGCTCTGATTTTTCTAGGACAGTTAGTCCTCAGCTTCCAGCTGACGATAAAAGAAGAAGATTTAAAATGTTGTTTTTCATCTTACAGTTAATCTCAAGCTCATATCATGACCATTAATTAAAATGGTTGAATTTGTTGCTTTTTGGCTACATCATTTCTCCTATGTTTAAAATTTCCCACTAACTAAAACGGTCTAGAGCTCTGATTTTCTAGAACAGTTAGTCCTCAGCTCACAGATGACGATAAAAGAAGAAGAGTTAGAATATTGTTTTTGATCTTAAAGTTAATCTCAAGCTCATATCATGACCATTAATTAAAATGGTTGAATTTGTTGCTTTTTGATAAATCATTTCTCCTATGTTTAAAATTTCCCACTGACTAAAAAGGTCTAGAGCTCTGATTTTTCTAGAACACTTAGTCCTCAGCTCACAGATAACGATAAAAGAAGAAGAGTTAGAATATTGTTTTTGATCTTAAAGTTAATCTCAAACTCATATCATGACCATTAATTAAAATGGTTGAATTTGTTGCTTTTTGACTACATCATTTCTCCTATATTTAAAATTTCCCACCTACTAAAAAGGTCTAAAGCTCTGATTTTTCTAGAACAGTTAGTCCTCAGCTCACAGATAACGATAAAAGAAGAAGATTTAGAATATTGTTTTTCATCTTAAAGTTAATCTCAAACTCATATCATGACCATTAATTAAAATGGTTGAATTTGTTGCTTTTTGACTACATCATTTCTCCTATATTTAAAATTTCCCACTTACTAAAAAGGTCTAAAGCTCTGATTTTTCTAGGACAGTTAGTCCTCAGCTTCCAGCTGACGATAAAAAAAGAAGATTTAAAATATTGTTTTTCATCTTACAGTTAATCTCAAGCTCATATCATGACCATTAATTAAAATGGTTGAATTTGTTGCTTTTTGGCTACATCATTTCTCCTATGTTTAAAATTTCCCACTGACTAAAAAGGTCTAGAGCTCTGATTTTTCTAGAACAGTTAGTCCTCAGCTCACAGATGACGATAAAAGAAGAAGAGTTAGAATATTGTTTTTGATCTTAAAGTTAATCTCAAGCTCATATCATGACCATTAATTAAAATGGTTGAATTTGTTGCTTTTTGGCTACATCATTTCTCCTATGTTTAAAATTTCCCACTGACTAAAAAGGTCTAAAGCTCTGATTTTTCTAGAACAGTTAGTCCTCAGCTTCACAGATGACGATAAAAGAAGAAGATTTAAAATATTGTTTTTCATCTTACAGTTAATCTCAAGCTCATATCATGACCATTAATTAAAATGGTTGAATTTGTTGCTTTTTGATACATCATTTCTCCTATGTTTAAAATTTCCCACTGACTAAAAAGGTCTAGAGCTCTGATTTTTCTAGAACAGTTAGTCCTCAGCTCACAGATGACGATAAAAGAAGAAGATTTAGAATATTGTTTTTGATCTTAAGTTAATCTCAAGCTCATATCATGACCATTAATTAAAATGGTTGAATTTGTTGCTTTTTGGCTACATCATTTCTCCTATGTTTAAAATTTCCCACTGACTAAAAAAGGGTCTAAAGAGCTCTGATTTTTCTAGAACACTTAGTCCTCAGCTCACAGATAACGATAAAAGAAGAAGAGTTAGAATATTGTTTTTGATCTTAAAGTTAATCTCAAACTCATATCATGACCATTAATTAAAATGGTTGAATTTGTTGCTTTTGACTACATCATTTCTCCTATATTTAAAATTTCCCACCTACTAAAAAGTCTAAAGCTCTGATTTTTCTAGGACAGTTAGTCCTCAGCTTCCAGCTGACGATAAAAGAAGAAGATTTAAAATGTTGTTTTTCATCTTACAGTTAATCTCAAGCTCATATCATGACCATTAATTAAAATGGTTAAAATTGTTGTTTTTTGACTACATCATTTCTCCTATGTTTGAAATTTCCAACTTATTAAAACGGTCTAGAGCTGTCCCTTTTCTAGGATAGTTAGTACTTGGTTCACATATGACGATAAAAGAAATTTATTTAGAATATTGTTTTTCATTTTACAGTTAATCTCCAGCTCATATCATGACCATTAATTAAAATGGTTGAATTTGTTGCTTTTTGGCTACATCATTTCTCCTATATTTAAAATTTCCCACTTACTAAAAAGGTCTAAAGCTCTGATTTTTCTAGAACACTTAGTCCTCAGCTCACAGATGACGATAAAAAAGAAGAAGATTTAGAATATTGTTTTTCATTTTACAGTTAATCTCAAGCTCATATCATGACCATTAATTAAAATGGTTGAATTTGTTGCTTTTTGACTACATCATTTCTCCTATATTTAAAATTTCCCACTAACTAAAAAGGTCTAAAGCTCTGATTTTTCTAGAACAGTTAGTCCTCAGCTCACAGATGACGATAAAAGAAGAAGAGTTAAAATATTGTTTTTGATCTTAAAGTTAATCTCAAGCTCATATCATGACCATTAATTAAAATGGTTGAATTTGTTGCTTTTTGGTTAAATCATTTCTCCTATGTTTAAAATTTCCCACTAACTAAAAAGGTCTAAAACTCTGATTTTTCTAGAACAGTTAGTCCTCAGCTCACAGATAACGATAAAAGAAGAAGAGTTAGAATATTGTTTTTGATCTTAAAGTTAATCTCAAACTCATATCATGACCATTAATTAAAATGGTTGAATTTGTTGCTTTTTGACTACATCATTTCTCCTATATTTAAATTTCCCACTTACTAAAAAGGTCTAAAGCTCTGATTTTTCTAGGACAGTTAGTCCTCAGCTTCCAGATGACGATAAAAGAAGAAGATTTAAAATGTTGTTTTTCATCTTACAGTTAATCTCAAGCTCATATCATGACCATTAATTAAAATGGTTAAAATTGTTGTTTTTTGGCTACATCATTTCTCCTATGTTTAAAATTTCCAACTTATTAAAACGGTCTAGAACTGTCCATTTTCTAGGATAGTTAGTCCTCAGCTTCACATATGACGATAAAAGAAAAGAAGATTTAGAATATTGTTTTTCATTTTACAGTTAATCTCCAGCTCATATCATGACCATTAATTAAAATGGTTGAATTTGTTGTTTTTTGGCTACATCATTTCTCCTATATTTAAAATTTCCCACTTACTAAAAAGGTCTAGAGCTCTGATTTTTCTAGGAACAGTTAGTCCTCAGCTTCACAGATGACGATAAAAGAAGAAGATTTAGAATATTGTTTTTCATCTTACAGTTAATCTCAAGCTCATATCATGACCATTAATTAAAATGGTTGAATTTTTTGCTTTTTGGCTACATCATTTCTCCTATATTTAAAATTTCCCACTTACTAAAAAGGTCTAAAGCTCTGATTTTTCTAGAACAGTTAGTCCTCAGCTTCACAGATGACGATAAAAGAAGAAGAGTTAGAATATTGTTTTTGATCTTAAAGTTAATCTCAAACTCATATCATGACCATTAATTAAAATGGTTGAATTTGTTGCTTTTTGACTACATCATTTCTCCTATATTTAAAATTTCCCACCTACTAAAAAGGTCTAAAGCTCTGATTTTTCTAGGACAGTTAGTCCTCAGCTTCACAGATGACGATAAAAGAAGAAGATTTAAAATGTTGTTTTTCATCTTACAGTTAATCTCAAGCTCATATCATGACCATTAATTAAAATGGTTGAATTTGTTGCTTTTTGACTACATCATTTCTCCTATGTTTAAAATTTCCCACTACTAAAAAGGTCTAAAGCTCTGATTTTTCTAGGACAGTTAGTCCTCAGCTCACAGATGACGATAAAAAAATAAGAAGATTTAAAATATTGTTTTTCATCTTAAAGTTAATCTCAAGCTCATATCATGACCATTAATTAAAATGGTTGAATTTGTTGCTTTTTGACTACATCATTTCTCCTATGTTTAAAATTTCCCACTGACTAAAAAGGTCTAAAGCTCTGATTTTTCTAGAACAGTTAGTCCTCAGCTTCACAGATGAAAAGAAATAAAATATTGTTTTTGAAGAAGATTTAGAATATTGTTTTTTTTGATCTTTAAGTTAATCTCAAGCTCATATCATGACCATTAATTAAAATGGTTGAATTTGTTGCTTTTTGGCTACATCATTTCTCCTATGTTTAAAATTTCCCACTGACTAAAAAGGTCTAAAGCTCTGATTTTTCTAGAACAGTTAGTCCTCAGCTCACAGATGACGATAAAAGAAGAAGAGTTAGAATATTGTTTTTGATCTTAAAGTTAATCTCAAACTCATATCATGACCATTAATTAAAATGGTTGAATTTGTTGCTTTTTGACTACATCATTTCTCTCCTATGTTTAAAATTTCCCACTTACTAAAAAGGTCTAAAGCTCTGATTTTTCTAGGACAGTTAGTCCTCAGCTTCCAGATGACGATAAAAGAAGAAGATTTAAAATATTGTTTTTCATCTTACAGTTAATCTCAAGCTCATATCATGACCATTAATTAAAATGGTTAAATTTGTTGCTTTTTGGCTACATCATTTCTCCTATGTTTAAAATTTCCAACTTATTAAAAAGGTCTAGAGCTCTCCATTTTCTAGGATAGTTAGTCCTCAGTTCACAGATGACGATAAAAGAAAAGATTTAGAATATTGTTTTTCATTTTACAGTTAATCTCAAGCTCATATCATGACCATTAATTAAAATGGTTGAATTTGTTGCTTTTTGGCTACATCATTTCTCCTATGTTTAAAATTTCCCACTTACTAAAAAGGTCTAAAGCTCTGATTTTTCTAGAACACTTAGTCCTCAGCTCACAGATAACGATAAAAGAAGAAGAGTTAGAATATTGTTTTTGATCTTAAAGTTAATCTCAAGCTCATATCATGACCATTAATTAAAATGGTTGAATTTGTTGCTTTTTGACTACATCATTTCTCCTATATTTAAAATTTCCCACTACTAAAAAGGTCTCAAGCTCTGATTTTTCTAGGACAGTTAGTCCTCAGCTTCCAGATGACGATAAAAAAGAAGATTTAAAATGTTGTTTTTCATCTTACAGTTAATCTCAAGCTCATATCATGACCATTAATTAAAATGGTTAAAATTGTTGCTTTTTGGCTACATCATTTCTCCTATGTTTAAAATTTCCAACTTATTAAAAAGGTCTAGAGCTCTCCCTTTTCTAGGATAGTTAGTCCTCAGCTCACATATGACGATAAAAGAAATTTATTTAGAATATTGTTTTTCATCTTACAGTTAATCTCAAGCTCATATCATGACCATTAATTAAAATGGTTGAATTTTTTGCTTTTTGACTACATCATTTCTCCTATATTTAAAATTTTCCACTTACTAAAAAGGTCTAAAGCTCTGATTTTTCTAGGACAGTTAGTCCTCAGCTCACAGATAACGATAAAAGAAGAAGAGTTAAAATATTGTTTTTGATCTTAAAGTTAATCTCAAACTCATATCATGACCATTAATTAAAATGGTTGAATTTGTTGCTTTTTGACTACATCATTTCTCCTATATTTAAAATTTCCCACCTACTAAAAAGGTCTAAAGCTCTGATTTTTCTAGGACAGTTAGTCCTCAGCTTCACAGATGACGATAAAAGAAGAAGATTTAAAATATTGTTTTTCATCTTACAGTTAATCTCAAGCTCATATCATGACCATTAATTAAAATGGTTGAATTTGTTGCTTTTTGACTACATCATTTCTCCTATGTTTAAAATTTCCCACTGACTAAAAAGGTCTAAAACTCTGATTTTTCTAGAACACTTAGTCCTCAGCTCACAGATAACGATAAAAGAAGAAGAGTTAGAATATTGTTTTTTGATCTTAAAGTTAATCTCAAACTCATATCATGACCATTAATTAAAATGGTTGAATTTGTTGCTTTTTGACTACATCATTTCTCCTATATTTAAAATTTCCCACTACTAAAAAGGTCTAAAGCTCTGATTTTTCTAGGACAGTTTGTCCTCAGCTTCCAGCTGACGATAAAAAAGAAGATTTAAAATGTTGTTTTTCATCTTACAGTTAATCTCAAGCTCATATCATGACCATTAATTAAAATGGTTAAAATTGTTGTTTTTTGGCTACATCATTTCTCCTATGTTTGAAATTTCCAACTTACTAAAACGGTCTAGAGCTGTCCCTTTTTCTAGGATAGTTAGTACTCAGTTCACATATGACGATAAAAGAAATTTATTTAGAATATTGTTTTTTCATTTTACAGTTAATCTCCAGCTCATATCATGACCATTAATTAAAATGGTTGAATTTTTTGCTTTTTGGCTACATCATTTCTCCTATATTTAAAATTTCCCACTTACTAAAAGGTCTAAAGCTCTGATTTTTCTAGAACACTTAGTCCTCAGCTCACAGATAACGATAAAAGAAGAAGAGTTAGAATATTGTTTTTGATCTTAAAGTTAATCTCAAGCTCATATCATGACCGTTAATTAAAATGGTTGAATTTGTTGCTTTTTGACTACATCATTTCTCCTATATTTAAAATTTCCCTCTTACTAAAAAAGGTCTAGAGCTGTCAAATTTCTAGAACAGTTAGTTCTCAGCTCACAGAATGACGATAAAAGAAAAGATTTAGAACAATTGATTTTCATCTTACAGTTAATCTCAAGCTCATATTATGACCATTAATTAAAATGGTTGAATTTGTTGCCTTTTGGCTACATCATTTCTCCTATATTTAAAATTTCTCACTTACTTAAAAGGTCTAGAGCTCTGATTTTTCTAGGACAGTTACTCCTCAGCTTACATAGGATGATAAAGAAGAAGATTTAAAATATTGTTTTTCACCTTGCATTTCATCTCAAGTTCATATCATGACCCTTAATTAAAATGATTAAAATTGTCGTTTTTTGGCTACATTATTTCTCGTATGTTTAAAATTTCCAACTAACTAAAAAGGTCTAAAACTCTGATTTTTCTAGAACAGTTAGTCCTCAGCTCACAGATGACGATAAAATAAGAAGAGTTAGAATATCGTTTTTGATCTTAAAGTTAATCTCAAGCTCATATCATGACCATTAATTAAAATGGTTGAATTTGTGGCTTTTTGACTACATCATTTCTCTTATATTTTAAAATTTCCCACTTACTAAAAAGGTCTAGAGCTCTGATTTTTCTAGGACAGTTACTCCTCAACTCACTAGCTGACGATAAAAGAAGAAAATTTAAAATGTTGTTTTTCATCTTACAGTTAATCTCAAGCTCATATCATGACCATTAATTAAAATGGTTGAATTTGTTGTTTTTTGGCTACATCATTTCTTTTATATTTAAAATTTCCCACTAACTAAAAAGGTCTAAAGCTTTGATTTTTCTAGGACAGTTAGTCCTCAGCTCACAGAGGACGATAAAAGAAGAATATTTAAAAATTTTGTTTTTCCTTTTACAGTTAATCTCAAACTCATATCAGGACTATTAATTAAAATGGTTGAATTTGTTGCTTTTTGGCTACATCATTTCTCCTATGTTTAAAATTTCCCACTAACTAAAAAGATCTAGAGCTCTGATTTTTCTAGAACAGTTAGTCCTCAGCTCACAGATGACGATAAAAGAAGAAGAGGTAGAATATTGTTTTTGATCTTAAAGTTAATCTCAAGCTCATATCATGACCATTAATTAAAATGGTTGAATTTGTTGCTTTTTGATAAATCATTTCTCCTATGTTTAAAATTTCCCACTGACTAAAAAGTCTAGAGCTCTGATTTTTCTAGAACAGTTAGTCCTCAGCTCACAGATAACGATAAAAGAAGAAGAGTTAGAATATTGTTTTTGATCTTAAAGTTAATCTCAAACTCATATCATGACCATTAATTAAAATGGTTGAATTTGTGGCTTTTTGACTACATCATTTCTCCTATATTTAAAATTTCCCACCTACTAAAAAGGTCTAAAGCTCTGATTTTTCTAGGACAGTTAGTCCTCAGCTTCCAGCTGACGATAAAAGAAGAAGATTTAAAATGTTGTTTTTCATCTTACAGTTAATCTCAAGCTCATATCATGACCATTAATTAAAATTGGTTGAATTTGTTGTTTTTTGGCTACATCATTTCTCCTATGTTTGGAATTTCCAACTTATTAAAACGGTCTAGAGCTGTCAATTTTCTAGGATAGTTAGTACTCTGTTCACATATGACGATAAAAGAAGAAATTGATTTAGAATATTGTTTTTCATCTTACAGTTAATCTCCAGCTCATATCATGACCATTAATTAAAATGGTTGAATTTGTTGCTTTTTGGCCTACATCATTTCTCCTATATTTAAAATTTCCCACTTACTAAAAAGGTCTAAAGCTCTGATTTTTCTAGAACAGTTAGTCCTCAGCTCACAGATGACGATAAAAGAAGAAGAGTTAGAATATTGTTTTTGATCTTAAAGTTAATCTCAAGCTCATATCATGACCATTAATTAAAATGGTTGAATTTGTGGCTTTTTGACTACATCATTTCTCCTATGTTTAAAATTTCCCACTGACTAAAAAGTTCTAAAACTCCGATTTTTCTAGGACAGTAAGTCCTCAGCTATCAGATGACGATAAAAGAAGAAGATTTAAATTGTTGTTTTTCATCTTACAGTTAATCTCAAGCTAATATCATGACCATTAATTAATGTTCTAGAAAAATCAGAGTTGTAGACCTTTTTAGTCAGTGGGAAATTTTAAACATAGGAGAAATGATTGAATCAAAAAGCCACAAATTCAATCATTTTAATTAATGGTCATGATATGAGATTGAGATTAACTTCTAAGATCAAAAACAATATTCTAAATCTTCTTATTTTTAAACATATCGTGAGCTGTGAATTAATGGTCTGAGGACTAACTGTTCTAGAAAAATCAGAGTTTTAGACCTTTTTAGTTAGTGGGAAATTTTAAACATAGGAGAAATGATTTAGCCAAAAAGCACAAAAATTCAACCATTTTAATTAATGGTCATGATATGAGCTTGAGATTAACTGTAAGATGAAAAACAACATTTTAAATCTTCTTCTTTTATCGTCAGCTGGAAGCTGAGGACTAACTGTCCTAGAAAATCAGAGCTTTAGACCTTTTTAGTAAATGGGAAATTTTAAACATAGGAGAAATGATGTAGCCAAAAAGCAAAAAATTCAACCATTTTAATTAATGGTCATGATATGAGCTTGAGATTAACTGTAAAATGAAAAACAATATTTTAAATCTTCTTCTTTTTCATCAGCTGTAAAGCTGAGGACTAACTGTCCTAGAAAAATCAGAGCTCTAGACCTTTTTAGTAAGTGGGAAATTTTAAATATAACATAAATGATGTAGTCAAAAAGCAAACAATTAAACCATTTTAATTAATGGTCATGATATTAGCTTGAGATTAACTGTAAGATGAATAACAATATTTAAAATATTCTTCTTTTATCGTCAGCTGGTAGCTGAGGACTAACTGTCCTAGAAAAATCAGAGCTTTAGACCTTTTCAGTAGGTGGGAAATTTTAAATATAAGAGAAATGATGTAGTCAAAAAGCCACAAATTCAACCATTTTAATTAATGGTCATGATATGAGTTTGAGATTAACTTTAAGATCAAAAACAATATTCTAAATCTTCTTCTTTTATCGTCATCTGTGAGCTGAGGACTAACTGTTCTAGAAAAATCAGAGCTCTAGACCTTTTTAGTCAGTGGGAAATTTTAAACATAGGAGAAATGATTTAGTCAAAAAGCAACAAATTCAACTATTTTAATTAAGGGTCATGATATGAGCATGATATTAACTTTAAGATCAAAAACAATATTCTAACTCTTCTTCTTTTATCGTCATCTGTGAGCTGAGGACTTACTGTTCTAGAAAAATCAGAGCTCTTGACTTTTTTAGTAAGTGGGCAATTTTAAAAAAGCCATTTTTTAATTAAGGGTCATGATATGAGCTTGAGATTAACTGTAAGATGAAAAACAACATTTTACATCTTCTTCTTTTCTCGTCAGCTGGAAGCTGAGGAGTAACTGTCCTAAAAAAATGAGAGCTTTAGACCTTTTTAGTAGGTTGGAAATTTTAAATATAGGAGAATTGATGTAGCAAAAAAGCAAAAAAATTCAACCATTTTAATTAATGGTCATGATATGAGCTGGAGATAAACTGTAAAATGAAAAACAATATTCTAAATAAATTTCTTTTATCGTCAAATGTGAACCGAGTACTAACTATCCTAGAAAAGGGACAGCTCTAGACCGTTTTAGTAAGTTGGAAATTTCAAACATATGAGACATGATGTAGCCAAAAAACAACAATTTTAACCATTTTAATTAATGGTCATGATATGAGCTTGAGATTAACTGTAAGATGAAAAACAATATTTTAAATCTTCTTCTTTTATCGTCAGCTGGAAGCTGAGGACTAACTGTCCTAGAAAAGTCGGAGCTTTAGACCTTTTTAGTAGGTGGGAAATTTTAAATATAGGAGAAATGATGTAGTCAAAAAGCCACAAATTTAAACATTTTAATTAATGGTCATGATATGAGTTTGAGATTAACTTTAAGATCAAAAATAATATTCTAACTCTTCTTCTTTTATCGTCATCTGTGAGCTGAGGACTAACTGTTCTAGAAAAATGATAGCTTTAGACCTTTTTAGTCAGTGGGAAATTTTAAACATACGAGAAATGATTTATCAAAAAGAAACAAATTCAACCATTTTAATTAACGGTCATGATATGAGCTTGAGATTAACTGTAAGATGAAAAACAACGTTTTAAATCTTCTTCTTTTATCGTCATCTGGAAGCTGAGGACTAACTTTCCTAGAAAAATCAGAGCTTTAGACCTTTTTAGTAAGTGGGAAATTTTAAATATAGGAGAAATGATGTAACCAAAAAGCAACAAATTCAACCATTTTAATTAAATGTCATGATATGAGCTTGAGATTAACTGTAAGATCAAAAACAATATTCTAACTCTTCTTCTTTTATCGTCATCTGTGAGCTGAAGACTTATTGTTCTAGAACAATCAGAGCTCCAGATCTTTTTAGTTAGTGGGAAATTTTAAACATAGGAGAAATGATTTATCAAAAAGCAACAAATTCAACCATTTTAATTAACGATCATGATATGAGCTTGAGATTAACTTTAAGATCAAAAACAATATTCTAAATTCTTCTTCTTTTATCGTCATCTGTGAGCTGAGGACTTATTGTTCTAGAACAATCAGAGCTCCAGATCTTTTTAGTTAGTGGGAAATTTTAAACATAGGAGAAATGATGTAGCCAAAAAGCAACAAATTCAACCATTTTAATTAATAGTCCTGATATGAGCTTGAGATTAACTGTCAAATGAAAAACAATATTTTAAATATTCTTGTTTTATCGTCCTCTGTGAGCTGAGGAGTAACTGTCCTAGAAAAATCAAAGCTGTAGACCTTTTTAGTAAGTGGGAAATTTTAAATATAAGAGAAATGATGTAGTCAAAAAGCTACAAATTCAACCATTTTAATTAATGGTCATGATATGAGCTTGAGATTAACTTTAAGATCAAAAACGATATTCTAACTCTTCTTATTTTATCGTCATCTTTTGAGCTGAGGACTAACTGTTCTAGAAAAATCAGAGTTTTAGACCTTTTTAGTTAGTTGGAAATTTTAAACATACGAGAAATAATGTAGCCAAAAAACGACAATTTTAATCATTTTAATTAAGGGTCATGATATGAACTTGAGATTAAATGCAAGGTGACAAACAATATTCGAAATCTTCTTCTTTATCATCCTATGTAAGCTGAGGAGTAACTGTCCTAGAAAAATCAGAGCTCTAGACCTTTTAAGTAAGTGAGAAATTTTAAATGTAGGAGAAGTGATGTAGCCAAAAGGCAACAAATTCAACCATTTTAATTAATGGTCATAATATGAGCTTGAGATGAACTGTAAGATGAAAATCAATGTTCTAAATCTTTTACTTTTATCGTCATTTGCGAGATGAGAACTAACTGTCCTAGAAATGTGACAGCTCTAGACCTTTTTAGTAAGAGGGAAATTTTAAATATAGGAGAAATGATGTAGTCAAAAAGCAACAAATTCAACAATTTTAATTAACGGTCATGATATGGGCTTGAGATTAACTTTAAGGTCAAAAACAATCTTCTAACTCTGCTTCTTTTATCGTCATCTATGAGCTGAGGACTAACTGTTCTAGAAAAATCAGAACTCTAAACTTTTTTAGTTAGTGGGAAATTTTAAACATAGGAGAAATGTAGCCAAAAAGTAACAAATTAAACCAGTTTAATTAACGGTCATGATCTGAGCTTGAGATTAAATTTAAGATCAAAAACAATATTCTACCTCTTCTTTTTTTTATTGTCATCTGTGAGCTGAGGATTAACTCTTCTACAAAAATCAGAGCTCTAGACCGTTTTAGTTAGTGGGAAATTTTAAACATAGGAGAAATGATGTAGCCAAAAAGCAACAAATTCAACCATTTTAATTAATAGTCCTGATATAAGCTTGAGATTAACTGTAAAAGGAAAACAATATTTTTAATCTTCTTGTTTTATCGTCCTCTGTGAGCTGAGGACTAACTGTCCTAGAAAAATCAGAGCTCCAGACCTTTTTAGTGAGTGGGAAATTTTAAATATAACAGAAATGATGTAGCCAAAAGGCAAAAAATTAAACCATTTCAATTAATGGTCATGATACGAGCTTGAGATTAACTGTAAGATGAAAAACAACATTTTAAATCTTCTTCTTTTATCGTCAGCTGGAAGCTGAGGAGTAACTGTCCTAGAAAAATCAGAGCTTTAGACATTTTAGTAAGTGGGAAATTTTAAATATAGGAGAAATGATGTAGCCAAAAAGCAACAAATTCAAATATTTTAATTAACGGTCATGATATGAGTTTGAGATTAACTTTAAGATCAAAAACAATATTCTAACGTTTCTTATTTTATCGTCATCTGTGAGCTGAAGACTAACTGTTCTAGAAAAATCAGACCTCTAGACCTTTTTAGTTCGTGGGAAATTTTAAACATATGAGAAATGATGTAGCCAAAAAGCAACAAATTCAAACATTTTAATTAATGGTCATGATATGAGCTTGAGATAAACTGTAAAAGGAAAACAATATTTTAAATCTTCTTGTTTTTCGTCTTCTGTGAGCTGAGGACTAACTGTCCTAGAAAAATCAGAGCTTTAGACCTTTTAAGTAAGTGGGAAATTTTAAATATAACAGAAATGATGTAGCCAAAAAGCAAACAATTAAACCATTTTAATTAATGGTCATGATATGAGCTGGAGATTAACTGTAAGATGAAAAACAACATTTTAAATCTTCTTCTTTTATCGTCATCTGGAAGCTGAGGAGTAACTGTCCTAGAAAAATCAGAGCTTTAGACCTTTTTAGTAAGTGGGAAATTTTAAATATAGGAGAAATGATGTAGTCAAAAAGCCACAAATTCAACTATTTTAATTAATGGTCATGATATGAGCTTGAGATTAACTTGAAGATCAAAAACAACATTCCAAATCTTCTTATTTTATCGTCATATGTGAGCTGAGGACTAACTGTTCTAGAAAAATCAGACCTCTAGACCTTTTTAGTTAGTGGGAAATTTTAAACATATGAGAAATGATTTAGCCAAAAAGCAACAAATTTTAATTAATGGTCATGATATGAGCTTGAGATTAACTTTAAGATCAAAAACAATATTCTAACTCTTCTTCTTTTATCGTCATCTGTGAGCTGAGGACTAACTGTTCTAGAAAAATCAGAGCTTTAGACCTTTTTAGTTAGTGGAAATTTTAAACATAGGAGAAATGATGTAGCCAAAAAGCAACAAATTCAACCATTTTAATTAATGGTCATGATATGAGCTTGAGATTAACTGTAAGATCAAAAACAATATTCTAAATCTTCTTCTTTTATCGTCATCTGTGAGCTGAGGACTAACTGTTCTAGAAAAATCAGAGCTCTAGACCTTTTCTGTCAGTGGGAAATTTTAAACATAGGAGAAATGATGTAGCCAAAAAGCAACAAATTCAACCATTTTAATTAATGGTCATGATATGAGCTTGAGATTAACTGTAAGATGAAAAACAATATTTTAAATCTTCTTTTTTATCGTCATCTGTGAGCTGAGGACTAACTGTCCTAGAAAAATCAGAGCTTTAGACCTTTTTAGTCAGTGGGAAATTTTAAATATAGGAGAAATGATGTAGCCAAAAAGCAACAAATTCAACCATTTTAATTAATGGTCATGATATGAGCTTGAGATTAACTGTAAGATGAAAAACAACATTCTAAATCTTCTTCTTTTATCGTCATCTGAAAGCTGAGGACTAACTGTTCTAGAAAAATCAGAGCTTTAGACCTTTTTAGTCAGTGGGAAATTTTAAACATAGGAGAAATGATGTAGCCAAAAAGCAACAAATTCAACAATTTTAATTAACGGTCATGATATGAGCTTGAGATTAACTTTAAGATCAAAAACAATATTCTAACTCTTCTTCTTTTATCGTCATCTGTGAGCTGAGGACTAACTGTTCTAGAAAAATCAGAGCTCTAGACCTTTTTGTTAGTGGGAAATTTTAAACATAGGAGAAATGATGTAGCCAAAAAGCAACAAATTCAACCATTTTAATTAATAGTCATGATATGAGCTTGAGATTAACTGTAAAATGAAAACAATATTTTAAATCTTCTTCTTTTATCGTCATCTGTGAGCTGAGGACTAACTGTCCTAGAAAAATCAGAGCTCTAGACCTTTTTAGTAAGTGGGAAATTTTAAATATAGGAGAAATGATGTAGCCAAAAAGCAACAAATTCAACCATTTTAATTAATGGTCATGATATGAGCTTGAGATTAACTGTAAGATGAAAAACAACATTTTAACTCTTCTTCTTTTATCGTCATCTGGAAGCTGAGGACTAACTGTCCTAGAAAAATCAGAGCTTTAGACCTTTTTTAGTAAGTGATAAATTTTAAATATAGGAGAAATGATGTAGTCAAAAAGCCACAAATTCAACCATTTTAATTAATGGTCATGATATGAGTTTGAGATTAACTTTAAGATCAAAAACAACATTCTAACTATTCTTATTTTATCGTCATCTATGAGCTGAGGACTAACTGTTCTAGAAAAAAAGAGCTTTAGACCTTTTTAGTTAGTGGGAAATTTTAAACATAGGAGAAATGATTTAGCCAAAAAGCAACAAATTCAACCATTTTAATTAATGGTCATGATATGAGCTTGAGATTAACTTTAAGATCAAAATCAATATTCTAACTCTTCTTCTTTTATCGTCATCTGTGAGCTGAGGACTAACTGTTCTAGAAAAATCAGAGCTCTAGACCTTTTTAGTAAGTGGGAAATTTTAAACATAGGAGAAATGATGTAGCCAAAAAGCAACAAATTCAACCATTTTAATTAATATTCCCGATATGAGCTTGAGATTAACTGTAAAATCAAAAACAATATTCTAACTCTTCTTCTTTTATCATCATCTGTGAGCTGAGGACTAACTGTTCTAGAAAAATCAGAGCTCTAGACCTTTTTAGTCAGTGGGAAATTTTAAACATACGAGAAATGATGTAGCCAAAAAGCAACAAATTCAACCATTTTAATTAATGGTCATGATATGAGCTTTAGATTAACTTTAAGATCAAAAACAATATTCTAAATCTTTTTCTTTTATCGTCATCTGTGAGCTGAGGACTAACTGTTCTAGAAAAATCAGAGCTTTAGACCTTTTTAGTTAGTGGGAAATTTTAAAAATAGGAGAAATGATGTAGCCAAAAAGCCACAAATTCAACCATTTTAATTAATAGTCATGATATGAGCTTGAGATTAACTTTAAGATCAAAAACAATATTCTAACTCTTCTTCTTTTATCGTCATCTGTGAGCTGAGGACTAACTGTTCTAGAAAAATCAGAGCTCTAGACCTTTTTAGTCAGTGGGAAATTTTAAACATAGGAGAAATGATTAGCCAAAAAGCCACAAATTCAACCATTTTAATTAACGGTCATGATATGAGCTTGAGATTAACTTAAGATGAAAAACAATATTTTAAATCTTTTTCTTTTATCGTCAGCTGGAAGCTGAGGACTAACTGTCCTAGAAAAATCAGAGCTTTAGACCTTTTTAGTAAGTGGGAAATTTTAAATATAGGAGAAAATGATGTAGCCAAAAAGCAAAAAATTCAACCATTTTAATTAATGGTCATGATATGAGCTTGAGATTAACTGTAAGATGAAAAACAACATTTTAAATCTTCTTCTTTTATCGTCAGCTGTGAGCTGAGGACTAACTGTCCTAGAAAAATCAGAGCTTTAGACCTTTTTAGTAGGTGGGAAATTTTAAATATAGGAGAAATGATGTAGTCAAAAAGCCACAAATTCAACCATTTTAATTAATGGTCATGATATGAGCTTGAGATTAACTTTAAGATCAAAAACAATATTCTAACTCTTCTTCTTTTATCGTCATCTGTGAGCTGAGGACTAACTGTTTTAGAAAAATCACAGCTCTAGACCTTTTTAGTCAGTGGGAAATTTTAAACATATGAGAAATGATTTATCAAAAAGCAACAAATTCAACCATTTTAATTAACGGTCATGATATGAGCTTGAGATTAACTGTAAGATGAAAAACAATATTTTAAATCTTCTTTTTATCGTCATCTGGAAGCTGAGGACTAACTGTTCTAGAAAAATCAGAGCTTTAGACCTTTTTAGTAAGTTGGAAATTTTAAATATAGGAGAAATGATGTAGTCAAAAAGCAACAAATTCAACCATTTTAATTAACGGTCATGATATGAGCTTGAGATTAACTGTAAAATCAAAAACAATATTCTAAATCTTCTTCTTTTATCGTCATCTGTGAGCTGAGGACTAACTGTTCTAGAAAAATCAGAGCTCTAGACCTTTTTAGTCAGTGGGAAATTTTAAATATAGGAGAAATGATGTAGTCAAAAAGCCACAAATTCAACCATTTTAATTAACGGTCATGATATGAGCTTGAGATTAACTGTAAGATGAAAAACAATATTTTAAATCTTCTTGTTTTATCGTCATCTGTGAGCTGAGGACTAACTGTTCTAGAAAAATCAGAGCTTTAGACCTTTTTAGTCAAGTGGGAAATTTTAAATATAGGAGAAATGATGTAGCCAAAAAGCAAAAAATTCAACCATTTTAATTAATGGTCATGATATGAGCTTGAGATTAACTGTAAGATCAAAAACAATATTCTAAATCAATCTTCTTTTATCGTCATCTGTGAGCTGAGGACTAACTGTTCTAGAAAAATCAGAGCTTCTAGACCGTTTTTTAGTTAGTGGGAAATTTTAAACATAGGAGAAATGATGTAGCCAAAAAGCAACAAATTCAACCATTTTAATTAATGGTCATGATATGAGCTTGAGATTAACTGTAAGATCAAAAAAAACAATATTCTAACTCTTCTTCTTTTATCGTCATCTGTGAGCTGAGGACTAACTGTTCTAGAAAAATCAGAGCTTAGACCTTTTTAGTTAGTGGGAAATTTTAAACATAGGAGAAATGATGTAGCCAAAAAGCCACAAATTCAACCATTTTAATTAATGGTCATGATATGAGCTTGAGATTAACTTTAAGATCAAAAACAATATTCTAAATCTTCTTCTTTTATCGTCATCTGTGAGCTGAGGACTAACTGTCCTAGAAAAATCAGAGCTCTAGACCTTTTTAGTTAGTGGGAAATTTTAAACATAGGAGAAATGATGTAGCCAAAAAGCAACAAATTCAACCATTTTAATTAATGGTCATGATATGAGCTTGAGATTAACTGTAAGATGAAAAACAATATTTTAAATCTTCTTATTTTATCGTCATCTGTGAGCTGAGGACTAACTGTTCTAGAAAAATCAGAGCTTTAGACCTTTTTAGTCAGTGGGAAATTTTAAATATAGGAGAAATGATGTAATCAAAAAGCCACAAATTCAACCATTTTAATTAATGGTCATGATATGAGCTTGAGATTAACTGTAAGATGAAAAACAACATTTTAAATCTTCTTCTTTTATCGTCATCTGTGAGCTGAGGACTAACTGTCCTAGAAAAATCAGAGCTTTAGACCTTTTTAGTAAGTGGGAAATTTTAAATATAGGAGAAATGATGTAGTCAAAAAGCAACAAATTCAACCATTTTAATTAATGGTCATGATATGAGCTTGAGATTAACTTTAAGATCAAAAACAACATTCTAACTCTTCTTAGGTTTATCGTCATCTGTGAGCTGAGGACTAACTGTTCTAGAAAAATCAGAGCTTTAGACCTTTTTAGTCAGTGGGAAATTTTAAATATAGGAGAAATGATGTAGCCAAAAAGCAACAAATTCAACCATTTTAATTAACGGTCATGATATGAGCTTGAGATTAACTTTAAGATCAAAAACAATATTCTAACTCTTCTTCTTTTATCGTCATCTGTGAGCTGAGGACTAACTGTTCTAGAAAAAATCAGAGCTCTAGACCTTTTTAGTTAGTGGGAAATTTTAAACATAGGAGAAATGATGTAGCCAAAAAGCAAATTCAACCATTTTAATTAATAGTCATGATATGAGCTTGAGATTAACTTTAAGATCAAAAACAATATTTTAACTCTTCTTCTTTTATCGTCATCTGTGAGCTGAGGACTAACTGTTCTAGAAAAATCAGAGCTCTAGACCTTTTTAGTCAGTGGGAAATTTTAAACATAGGAGAAATGATGTAGCCAAAAAACAACAAATTCAACCATTTTAATTAATGGTCATGATATGAGCTTGAGATTAACTGTAAGATGAAAACAATATTTTAAATCTTCTTCTTTTATCGTCATCTGTGAGCTGAGGACTAACTGTTCTAGAAAAATCAGAGCTCTAGACCTTTTTAGTTAGTGGGAAATTTTAAACATAGGAGAAATGATGTAGCCAAAAAGCAACAAATTCAACCATTTTAATTAATGGTCATGATATGAGCTTGAGATTAACTGTAAGATGAAAAACAACATTTTAAATCTTCTTCTTTTATCGTCATCTGTGAGCTGAGGACTAACTGTTCTAGAAAAATCAGAGCTTTAGACCTTTTTAGTTAGTGGGAAATTTTAAACATAGGAGAAATGATTTAGCCAAAAAGCCACAAATTCAACCATTTTAATTAACGGTCATGATATGAGCTTGAGATTAACTTTAAGATCAAAAACAATATTCTAACTCTTCTTCTTTTATCGTCATCTGTGAGCTGAGGACTAACTGTTCTAGAAAAATCAGAGCTTTAGACCTTTTTAGTCAGTGGGAAATTTTAAATATAGGAGAAATGATGTAGCCAAAAAGCAACAAATTCAACCATTTTAATTAATGGTCATGATATGAGCTTGAGATTAACTGTAAGATGAAAAACAATATTTTAAATCTTCTTCTTTTATCGTCATCTGTGAGCTGAGGACTAACTGTTCTAGAAAAATCAGAGCTCTAGACCTTTTTAGTAAGTGGGAAATTTTAAATATAGGAGAAATGATGTAGCCAAAAAGCAACAAATTCAACCATTTTAATTAATGGTCATGATATGAGCTTGAGATTAACTGTAAGATCAAAAACAATATTCTAAATCTTCTTCTTTTATCGTCATCTGTGAGCTGAGGACTAACTGTTCTAGAAAAATCAGAGCTTTAGACCTTTTTAGTTAGTGGGAAATTTTAAACATAGGAGAAATGATGTAGCCAAAAAGCCACAAATTCAACCATTTTAATTAATGGTCATGATATGAGCTTGAGATTAACTTTAAGATCAAAAACAATATTCTAACTCTTCTTCTTTTATCGTCATCTGTGAGCTGAGGACTAACTGTTCTAGAAAAATCAGAGCTCTAGACCTTTTTTAGTTAGTGGGAAATTTTAAACATAGGAGAAATGATGTAGCAAAAAAGCAACAAATTCAACCATTTTAATTAATGGTCATGATATGAGCTTGAGATTAACTGTAAAATCAAAAACAATATTCTAAATCTTCTTCTTTTATCGTCATCTGTGAGCTGAGGACTAACTGTCCTAGAAAAATCAGAGCTCTAGACCTTTTTTAGTAAGTGGGAAATTTTAAACATAGGAGAAATGATGTAGCCAAAAAGCAACAAATTCAACCATTTTAATTAATGGTCATGATATGAGCTTGAGATTAACTGTAAGATGAAAAACAACATTTTAAATCTTCTTCTTTTATCGTCAGCTGGAAGCTGAGGACTAACTGTCCTAGAAAAAATCAGAGCTTTAGACCTTTTTAGTAAGTGGGAAATTTTAAATATAGGAGAAATGATGTAGTCAAAAAGCCACAAATTCAACCATTTTAATTAATGGTCATGATATGAGCTTGAGATTAACTGTAAGATCAAAAACAATATTCTAACTCTTCTTCTTTTATCGTCATCTGTGAGCTGAGGACTAACTGTTCTAGAAAAATCAGAGTTCTAGACCTTTTTAGTTAGTGGAAATTTTAAACATAGGAGAAATGATGTAGCCAAAAAGCAACAAATTCAACCATTTTAATTAATGGTCATGATATGAGCTTGAGATTAACTGTAAGATCAAAAACAATATTTTAAATCTTCTTCTTTTATCGTCATCTGTGAGCTGAGGACTAACTGTTCTAGAAAAATCAGAGCTTTAGACCTTTTTAGTTAGTGGGAAATTTTAAACATAGGAGAAATGATGTAGTCAAAAAGCCACAAATTCAACCATTTTAATTAATGGTCATGATATGAGCTTGAGATTAACTTTAAGATCAAAAACAATATTCTAACTCTTCTTCTTTTATCGTCATCTGTGAGCTGAGGACTAACTGTTCTAGAAAAATCAGAGCTCTAGACCTTTTTAGTCAGTGGGAAATTTTAAACATAGGAGAAATGATGTAGCAAAAAGCAAAAATTCAACCATTTTAATTAACGGTCATGATATGAGCTTGAGATTAACTTTAAGATCAAAAACAATATTCTAACTCTTCTTCTTTTATCGTCATCTGTGAAGCTGAGGACTAACTGTTCTAGAAAAATCAGAGCTCTAGACCTTTTTAGTAAGTGGGAAATTTTAAATATAGGAGAAATGATGTAGCCAAAAAGCAACAAATTCAACCATTTTAATTAATGGTCATGATATGAGCTTGAGATTAACTGTAAGATGAAAAACAATATTCTAAATCTTCTTCTTTTATCGTCATCTGTGAGCTGAGGACTAACTGTTCTAGAAAAATCAGAGCTCTAGACCTTTTTAAGTTAGTGGAAAATTTTAAACATAGGAGAAATGATGTAGTCAAAAAGCCACAAATTCAACCATTTTAATTAATGGTCATGATATGAGCTTGAGATTAACTTTAAGATCAAAAACAATATTCTAAATCTTCTTCTTTTATCGTCATGTGTGAGCTGAGGACTAACTGTTCTAGAAAATCAGAGCTCTAGACCTTTAGTTAGGTCGGAAATTTTAAACATAGGAGAAATGATGTAGTCAAAATCCAACAAATTCAACCATTTTAATTAACGGTCATGATATGAGCTTGAGATTAACTGTAAGATCAAAAACAATATTTCAAACTCTTCTTCTTTTATCGTCCTCTGTGAGCTGAGGACTAACTGTTCTAGAAAAATCAGAGCTCTAGACCTTTTTAGTAAGTGACAAATTTTAAATATAAGAGAAATGATGTAGCCAAAAGGGACAAATTCAACCATTTTAATTAATGGTCATGATATCAGCTTGACATTAACTGTAAGATCAAAAACAACATTTTAATTCTTCTTATTTTATCGTCATCTGTGAGATGAAGGACTAACTGTTCTAGAAAAATCAGAGCTCTTAGACCTTTTAGTTATTGGGAAATTTTAAACATAGGAGAAATGATGTAGCCAAAAAACAACAATTTAAACCATTTTAATTAATGGTCATGATATGAGCTTGAGATTAACTGCAAGATGAAAATCAACATTCTAAATCTTCTTTTTTATCGTCATCTGGAAGCTGAGGACTAACTGTCCTAGAAAAATCAGAGCTTTAGACTTTTTTAATTAGTGAGAAATTTTAAACATAGGAGAAATGATGTAGTCAAAAATTAACAAATTCAAACATTTTAATAACGGTCATGATATGAGCTTGAGATTAACTTTAAGATCAAAAACAATATTCTAACTCTTCTTATTTTGTCGTCATCTGTGAGCTGAGAACTAACTGTTCTAGAAAATCAGACTCTTTTTGCTTTTGATTGAGTGGGAAATTTGAAACATACCAGAAATAATGTAGCCAAAAAACGACAAATTTAATCATTTTATTTAAGGGTCATGATATGAACATCAGATTAACTTTAAGATCCAAAAACAATATTCTAACTCTTCTTCTTGTATCGTCATCTGTGAGCTGAGGACTAACTGTTCTAGAAAAATTAGAGCTCTAGACCTTTTAGTTAGTGGAAATTTTAAACATAGGAGAGAAATGATGTAGCCAAAAAGCAACAAATTCAATCAATTTAATTAACGGTCTGATATGAGCTTGAGATTAACTTTGGTGATCCGAAACGATATTTAAATCTTCTTCTTTTATCGTCCTCTTTCTCTGTGAGCTGGAGGAGTAACTGTTCTAGAAAAATCAGAGCTCTAGACTTTTATTAAGTGGGGAAATTTTAAATATGAAAGAAATGATGTAGCCAAAAAGTAACAAAAAATTCAACCATTTTAATCAATGATCATGATATGAGCTTGAGATTAACTGTAAGATGGTAAACAATATTCTAAATCTTCTTGATTTATCTCGTCATCTGGAAGCTGAGGAGTAACTGTCCTAGAAAAATAAAAGTTTTAGACCGTTTTAGTTAGTGGGAAATTTAAACATATGAGAAATAATTGAGCCAAAAAGCCACAAATTCAACCATTTAAATTAACGGTCATGATATGAGCTTGTGATTAACTTTAAGATCAAAAACAATGTTCTAACTGTTCTTCTTTTATCGTTATCTGTGAGCTGAGGACTAACTGTTCTAGACCTTTTTAGTTAGTGAGATATTTTGAATATAAGAGAAATGATGTAATCAAAAAGCAACAAATTCAATTTAAACCAGTTTTAACCGGATTGAAGGGCTTTGAACCGCTTTGAACCGGTTTGAACTGCTTTTAACGGCTTTAAACCGCTTTGAACGGCTTTGAACCGGTTTTAAACGCTTTTAACCGCTTAAAACTACTTTTAACCGGTTTCAACCGCTTTGAACCGCTTTGAACCGGTTTGAACTGCTTTAAACAGCTTTAAACCGCTTTTAACCGCTTTGAATAGCTTTCAACCGCTTTTAACCGCTTATTCTCTTCTGTCTTTGGTCTTTTTCTTGTCTTTGGTCTTCTCTTCTGTCTACAAAACCATAAACACATGGTCCAGTTCACCGCTTTTTAACCATTTTTAACAAAAAAATTTCCGCTCCCGCTTTCTTCCGCTTTCTACCTCTTCTACCTCTTTCTTTAGCTTTTTACCTCTTTTTAAACGCTTTAAATCACTTTAAACCGGTTGCAACCGCTTTGAACCGCTTTTAACTGCCAGTGGCCGCTCTTTTTACCGGTTTTAACCGCTTTAACCGAATGAAAAACCGCTTGCGTTCCAGTTTAAACCGTTTGTAACCGCTTTTAACCGCTTTAAACCGATTTCAACCGCTTTAAACCATTTGTAACCGCTTTAAACCGCTTTTATAAACGCTTTTGAATCGCTTTTAGCCTCTTTTAATCGCTTTAAGCCGCTTGTAACCGCTTTGACGCGCTTTTGAATCGCTTGTAACCGCTTTTAACCGCTTTGAACCGGTTTAACCGCTTTGAACCGCTTTTTGAACCACTTTGAGCCGTAATGAACCGCTTTTAACCGCTTTACACCACTTTTCACCGGTTTCAACCGCTCTGAACTGATTTCAACCGATTTGAACCGGTTTGAACCATTTGTAAGCGCTTTAAACCGCTTTAACCGCTTTTAACCGCTTCAAAACCGTATAACCGCTTTCAACCGCTTTTAAACGCGTTTGAACCGGATTGAACCCGTTAAACCGGCTTCAACCCCTTTGAACCGCTTTGAACCGCTTTGAACCGCTTTGAACCGGTTTAAACCGCTTTTAACCGCTTTAGACCACTTTAACCGGTTTCAACGCTTCGAACCGTTTTGAACCGCTGTAACCGCTTTGAACCGATTTGAACCGGTTTCAACCGCCTTTAATCGCTTTGAACCGCTTTCAACCGGTTTCAACCGCTTTGAACCGCTTTGAACCGCTTTGAACCGCTTTGAACCGATTTTAACCGTTTTTTACTGCTTTGAACCGCTTTTAATCGCTTTTAAACGCGTTTGAACCGAATTGAACCTCTTTAAACCGGCTTCAACCGCTTTGAACCTTTGAACCGCTTTAAAGCAACTTTGAACCGGTTTGAAACCCTTTTAAACCGCTTTTAACAGCTTAAACCGCCCATATCCGCTTTAACCCGCGTTGAAACGCTTTGAAACCGCTGGACCCCTTACAACCGGTTAGAACCGCTTTGAACCGCAACCGCTGAACCGCTTTTTAACTGCTTTTAACCGCTTGAAACCACTTTTAACCTGTTTGAACCAATTTAAGCCGGTTTAACCGCTTTATCGGCTTCCAAACCGCTTTCAACCGCTTTCAGCGCATGTAACGGCTTGAAACCGCTTTTAAACGCTTTTGGACCGCTTTGAACCGTTTTTAACCGCTTTTAACAGCTTTAAACCAGTTTTAACCGGATTGAACCGCTTTGAACCGTTTGAACTGCTTTTAACCACTTTAAACCGCTTTGAACGGTTTTTGAACCGGTTTAAACGCTTTTAACCGCTTAAAACCACTTGTAACCGGTTTCAACCGCTTTGAACCACTTTGAACCGGTTTAGTTGCTTTTAACCGCTTTGAACAGCTTTCAACCGCTTTTAACCGCTGTTAACCTCTTTTAACTGCTTTTTACCCCTTTTCTACCTCTTTCCACCTCTTTCTACCTTTTCTTGTCCTTGGTCTTCTTTTCTTGTCTTTAGAATTGTTTTTTTGTCTTTGGTCTTCTTGTTTGTCTTTGGTACTTTTTGTCTTTGGACTTGTTTTTTGTCTTTGGTCTTCTTTTGCTTGTTTTTTTGTATTCTCTTCTTTATTGTCTTTGATATTCTCTTCTTGTCTTTGTGCTTTGGTCTTCTCTTCTAATCTATAAAACCATAAGCTTGTAAATTCAGATTCCACCGCTTTAACCATTTTAACAAAAAAATTCTGCTCCACTTTCTTCCTTTCTACCTCTTCCTACCTCTTTCTATAACTTTTTACGTCTTTTTAAAACGCTGAATCACTTTAAACCAGTTGCAACCACTTTGAACCACTTTTAACTGCCAGTATTACAACTCTCTTCTCGGTTTTAACCGCTTTTAACAAGGTTAAAACCGCTTCTTTACCTAAACGACGATGTAACCGCTTTTAATCGCTTTAATCGCTTTAAACCGGTTTCAACCGCTTTGAACCGGTTTTAACCGCTTTAAACCACTTTTAACCGCTTATAACCGCTTTTAACCGCTTTTGATCGCTTTTAAACCGCTTATAGCTGCTTTAAACCGGTTTTAACGACGTTTGAACCACTTTGAACTGCCTTTCAACCGGTTTCAACCGCTTTGAACCGCTTTGAACCGCTTTGAACCGCTTTTAACCGGTTTTAACAGCTTTTAACCGCTTTAAACCACTTTTAACCCTTTTCAACGCTTTGAACCGGTTTGAACCGCTTTGAACCGCTTTGAACAGCTTGACGCTTTGAACCGGTTTGAAAAGCTTTGACCCGAACCGGTTCCAACCGCTTTGAACCGCTTAAACCGCTTTGAACCGCTTTTCTACCTCTTTCTAAACCTTTTCTTGTCCTTGGTCTTAACCGTTTTAACCACTTTGATCTCGTTTTTATGGCTTTGGTCTTGTTTTTTGTCTTTGGTCTTTTTTGCCTTTGGTCTTTTTTTTGTCTTGGTCTTCTTTTCCTGTGTTTGATCTTCTCTTCTTGTCTTTTGGTCTTCTTTTCTTGTCTTTGGTCTTTTTCCTTGTATTTTGTCTTCTTTCTTATCTTTGAACTTCTTTTTTGTCATTGGCCGCTTTTTCTTTGTATTTTGTCTTCTTTCCTGTATTCGGTCTTCTTTTAACCTGCTTTCCTGTTCGTTTTTGGTCTTCTTTTTGTCTTTGGTCTTTTCCGTCCTTGGTCTTGTTTTTTGTCTTTGGTCTTGTTTTTTGTCTTTGGTCTTTTTGTCTTTGGTGTTCTGTTTTGTCTTTTTGTCTTTTTTTTTTTTTGGGTATTCTTTTCATGTCTTTGATATTCTCTTCTTGTCTTTGGTCTTTTTTTCTTGTCTTTGGTCTTCTCTTCTGTCTACAAATCCATAAACACATGGTCCAGTTCACCGCTTTTAACCGCTTTTAACCAATTGTTTTCCCTTCCGCTTTCTACCGCTTTCTACATCTTCCTACCTCTTCCTACCACTTTTTACAGCTTTTGAAAAGCTTTTAACCCCTTTAAACCGGTTTCAACCGCTTTGAACCGCTTTTAACCGCCAGTAGCCGCTCTTTTTTACCGGTTTTATCCGGTGTTAGCCGTCTTTTACCGGTTTTAACCGCTTTTAACCGCTTTAAACCGCTTGTTACCGCTTTAAACCGCTTTAAACCCGCTTTTGAATCGCTTGTAACCGCTTTTAACCGTTTTTGACTGCTTTGAATCGGTTTCAACCGCTTTGAACCGATTTGGACCGCTTTGAACCGGTTTTAATCGCTGTTAACTGCTTTAAACCACTTTTAACCGGTTTCAACCGTTTGTAACCGCTTTCAACCACTTTGAACCGCTTTCAACCGGTTTCAACCACTTTGAACCGCTTTGAACAGCTTTGAACTGGTTTTAACCGTTTTCTACCGCTTTGAACCGCTTTAAACCGCTTATAACCGCTTTAACCCGTTTTTAAACGCTTTTGAATCGCTTTGAACCCCTTCAAACCGGTTAGAACCGCTTTGAAACGATATAAACAGCTTTGAACCGGTTTCAACTGCTTTTAACCGCTTTAAACCACTTTTAACCTGTTTGAACCACTTTTAACAGGTTTTAACCGCTTTTAACGGCTTTAAGCCGCTTTTAGCCGCTTTCAACCACTTGTAGAGGCTTTAAACCGCTTTTAAACGCTTTTCAACCGTTTTGAGCGGCTTTGAAGCGTTTTTAACCACTTTTAATCGCTTTAAAATACTTTTAACCACTTTTAACCAAATTTTTTCCGCTTCCGCTTTCTACGTCTTCCTATCTCTTCCTATAGATTTTTACCTCTTTTTAAACGATTTTAATCACTTTAAGCCGGTTTCAACCGCTTTGAACCGCTTTTAACTGCCAGTAGCCGCTTTTCCCAGTTTTAACCGCTGTTAGCCGTTTTAAACCGCTTTTAACCGGGTTAAAACCGCTTATAGCCACTTTAAACCGGTTTAAACGCTTTTGAACAGCTTGTAACCGCTTTTAATCGCTTTTAACCGCTTTAAACCGATTTCAACCGCTTCGAACCGCTTTGAACCGCCTTGAACCGTTTTGAACCGGTTGTAACCGCTTTGAACGGCTTCAAACCACTTTTAACCGGTTTCAACGGTTTCAATTGCTTTGAACGGCTTGTAACCAGTTTCAAC
This sequence comes from Doris montereyensis, assembly GCA_037039925.1. NCBI lineage: Eukaryota > Metazoa > Mollusca > Gastropoda > Nudibranchia > Dorididae > Doris > Doris montereyensis. Next base: position 7,969 of record JAXRKP010002629.1, on the reverse strand, counting down.
TGTTTTTAACTGCTTTGAACCGGTTTTAACCGATTTTAATTAATGGTCCTGATATGAGCTTGAGGTTAACTGTCAAATGAAAAACAATATTTTAAATCTTCTTCTTTCATCGTCCTCTGTGAGTTGTGGACTACCTGTCCTAGAACAATCAGAGCTCTATACCTTTTTAGTTAGTGGGAAATTTCAAACACAGGAGAAATGATGCTGCCAAAAAACAACAATTTTAACCAATTTAATTAATGGTCAGGATATGAGCTTGAGATTAACTGCAAGATGAAAATCTTCTTCTTTTATCATCCTCTGTGAGCTCAGGACTAACTGTCCTAGAAAAATCAGAGCTCTAAACCTTTTTCGTAAGTGGGAAATTTTAAATATAGGAGAAATGATGGAGCCAAAAAGCACCAAATTCAACAATTTTAATTAATGGTCATGATATGAGCTTGAGATTAACTGTAAGTTGAAAACAATATTTTAAATCTTCTTGTTTTATCTTCATCTGTAAGCTGAGGAGTAACTGTCCTAGAAAAATCAGAGCTCTAGACCTTGTTAGTAAGTGGGAAATTTTAAATATAGGAGAAATGATCGAGCCAAAAGCAACAAATTCAACCATTTTAATTAATGGTCCTGATATGAGCTTGAGATTAACTGTAAAATGAAAAACAATATTTTAAATCTTCTTCTTTTATTGTCTTCTATGAGTTGTGGACTACCTGTCCTAGAACAATCAGAGCTCTATACCTTTTTAGTTAGTGGGAAATTTTAAATATAGGAGAAATGATGTAGCCAAAAAGCAAAAAAATTAAACCATATTAATTAATGGTCATGATATGAGCTAGAGATTAACTGTAAGATGAAAAACAATATTTTAAATCTTTTTCTTTTGTCGTCACCTATGAACCGAGGACTAACTATCCTAGAAAATTGACAGGTCTAGACCGTTTTAATAAGTGCGAAATTTCAAACAGAGGAGAAATGATGTAGCCAAAAAACAACAATTTTAATCATTTTAATTAATGGTCATGATATGAGCTTGAGATTAACTGCAAGATGAAAAACAATATTCTGAATCTTCTTCTTTTATCAACCTCTCGTGACCTGAGGACTAACTGTCCTAGACAAATCAGAGCTTTAGACCTTTTTAGTAAGTGGGAAATTTCAAACCAAGGAGAAATGATGTAGCCAAAAAGGAAAAAATTCAACGCTTTTAATTAATGGTCATGATATGAGCTTGAGATTAAGTGTAATATGAAAAACAATATTTTAAATCTTTCTCTTTTATCGTCATCTGTGAGCCGAGGACTAACTGTCCTAGAACAATCAGAGCTCTAGACCTTTTTAGCAAGTGGGAAATTTTAAATATAGGAGAAATGATGTAGTCAAAAGCAACAAATTCAAGCATTTAATTAATGGTCATGATATGAACTTGAGATTAATTGTAAATAAAAAACAATATTTTAAATGTTCTTACTTTTATCGTCATCTGTAAGCTGAGGAGTAACTGTCCTAGAAAAAGCAGAGCTCTAGACCGTTTTAGTAAGTGGGAAATTTTAAAATATAGGAGAAATGATGTAGCCAAAAGGCAACAAATTCAACCATTTTAATTAATGGTCATGATATGAGCTTGAGATTAACTGTAAGATCAAAAACAATATTCTAAATCTTTTTACTTTATCTTCATCTGTGAGCTGAGAACTAACTGTCCTAGAACAATCAGAGTTTTAGACCGTTTTAGTTAGTTGGAAATTTTAAACATACGAGAAATAATGTAGCCAAAAAACAACAATTTTAATCATTTTAATTAAGGGTCATGATATAAACTTGAGATTAAAATGTAAGGTGACAAAAATACTCTAAATCTTTTCTTTATCATCATCTGTAAGTTGAGGAGCAACTGTCCTAGAAAAAATCAGAGCTCTACACCCTTTTAAGTAAGTGAGAATTTCAATGTAGGAGAAATAATGTAGCCAAAAGACAACAAATTCAACCATTTTAATTAATGGTCATAATATGAACTTGAGATTAAAAGTAAGATGAAAAACAATATTCTAAATCTTCTTTTTCTGGTCATCTGTGACTTAAAGACTAACTGTCCTAGAAAAATCAGAGCTCTAGACCTTTACACGTAAGTGGGAAATTTTAAATATAGGAAAATAGTCTAGACAAAAAACAACAAATTCAACCATTTTAAGTAATGGTCATGATATGAACATATGAGATTAACTGTAATATGAAAAACAATATAAATCTTTTTAACTTCATCTAGCAGGTTGAGAACTAACTGTCGTAAGAAAATTCATAACTGAGCCGTTTAGTAAGCGGAGAAAGAATTTTAAATGACATGGGAGAAGCCATGTAGTCAAAAAACAACAACAAATTTAACCATTTTCAGTAATAGTCATAATATGAACTTGAGATTAAAAAGTAAAAGATGAAAAGCAGCATTCTAAATCTTCTTTTGTATACATCATGACGTAAAAACTAACTATCCTAGAAAATCATAGCTCTAGACCCTTTTTAGTAAGTGGGAAATTTTAAATATAGGAGAAATGATGTGGCCAAAAAACAACAAATTCAACCAATTACAAGTAATATTGTGATATGAGCATGAGATTAACTGTTGAATTAACTATTCTCTAAATTTTTCTTTTATCGTCATCTCTGAGCAGCGGACTAAGTGTCGTAAAAAATTGACAGTTCATAACCCCTTTTAGTAAATGGGAAATTTTAAACATAGCAGAAATGATGTGTAAAACAACAAATTCAACCATTTTAATTAAATTGTCATGATATAAGCTTTGACATTAACTGTAAGATGAAAAACAATATTCTAAATCTTTTTCTTTTATCTTCATCTGTGAGCCGAGGACTAACTCGTAACAAATTGAAGAACTCCTAGAACTTATTAGTAAGTGGAAATTTAAAATATAGGAGATATAATGTAGTCAAAAGACAACAAATTCAACCATTTTAATTAATTTGGTTTTGATATGACGTTGAGATTAAAGTAAGATGAAATGCAACATTCTGAATCTTTTTCTTTCTCATCTGTGACCTGAAGACTAAGTGTCTGAAAATCTTAGCTGTAGACCTTTTTAATCAGTTGGAAATTTAAAAATGGAAATGATGTATCAAAAAAGCAACAAATTCAACCATTTTAATTATTGGTCATGATATGACTTGACATTAACTGTAAGATAAAATTCAACATTCTAAATCTTTTCTTTTACACCTTCATCTGTTGCGAACTAACTAAAACAAAAAATTAGAACTCTAGACCGTTTTAACTAAGTGGGAAATTTATAATATAGCTGAAATGATGTAGCAAAAAAATAACAATTCCAACTATTTTAAGTAATAGTCATGATATGACGTTCAGATTAACTATAAAAGATGAAAATACTCTAAATCTTTTTCTTTTACCTTCATCTGTAAGTTGAGACCAACTCTCGTAAAAAATTGATAGCTCTTGACCGTTTTAGAAAGTGGGGAAATTTTAAATGTAAGCAGAAATGATGTAGCCAAAAATCAACAAATTCAACCATTTTAAGTAATGGTCATAATATGACGTTGAGCTTAACTGTAAAATGAAAAACAATACTCCTAAATCTTTTTTTTTACTTCATCTGTGAGTTCAGGACTAACTATCGAGAGAAAAAAAAGAGCTCTAGACCTTTTTATTCGGTGGTAAATTTTAAACATAGCCCAGAAATGATGGCGATGAAGTCAAAAACAACAAATTCAACCATTTTAATTATCGGTCATGATATGACTTGAGATTAAAAGTAAGATAAAAAACAATATTCTAAATCTTTCACTTTTCTCTTCATCTCAGACTTGGGATTAACTATAACAGGCAAATCATGAACTCTAGAACTTATTAGTAGGTGGGAAAGTTAAAATATAAGAAGTAAAGGTAGACAAAAAGCAACAAATTCAACCGTTTTATTTATTGGTCATAATATGAACGTTGAAGTTAACTGTAGATGAAAAAAACATTCTAAATCTTTTCTTTAACTTCATCTCTGAACCGAGGACTAAATATAACAGAAAAATTCGAACTTTATACCTTTTTAGTAAGTGGGATATTTAAAATAGAAATAATGCAAAAGAAATGATTTTAATTATCGTTCATGATATGACCGTTGAGATTAACTGTAAGATGAAAAACAAAATTCTAAATCTTTCTTCTTTTACCTTCATCGGTGACTTGGACTAACTATAACGAAAAATACAAAGCTCTAGACCTTTTTTAGTAGGTGGAAATTTTAAATGTCTTGGAAATTCTTGGTCAAAAACAAATTTCAACCATTTTAAGTAATGGTCAAGATATGACGTTGAGATCAACTGTAATATGAACAACAATATAAATCTTTCTTTAAATTCATCTGTGATCTTGAGAACTAAGTGTCGTAAAAAAGTCATAATCTGGACCTTTTTTAGTCAGTGGGAGAATTTAAAATGGAGAAATGATGTATCCAAAAAGTAACAAATTCAACCATTTGAATTATTGGTCATGATATTAACTTGAGATAACTGTAAAATGAAAACCAATACTCTAAATCTTTCACTTTCACCTTCATCTGGTTGAGAAGATTAACTGTCGTAGAAAATTCGAACTCTGGAACTTAGTAGTAGGTGGGAAAGTTAAAACATGGGAGAAATAAGGTAGCCAAAAAGCAACAAATTCAACCATTTATTGGTCATGATATGGCGTTGAGATTAAAAGTAAGATGTAAAAACAACATTCTCAATATTTTTCTTTTCTTGTCATCTGTGACTTGAGGACTAAATATCCTAGAAAAATCATAACTTTTTAAACCTTTTAGTAAATGGGAAATTTAAAATATAGGAGAAATGATGTAGTCAAAAAGCAACAAATTCAACCATTTTTAATTAATGGTCATGATATGACTTGAATTAACTGTAAGATGAAAAGCAACATTACAAAATCTTTTTTTTACTTTCATCTGTGAGTTGGATAACTAACTGTCAGAAAAATAAGAACTCTAGACCTTTTGAAAAGTGGAAATTTTAACATATAGCAGAAATGATGTACCCAAAAAGACAGCAAATTCAACTATTTTAATTAACGGTTTTGATATGAACTTGAGATTAAAAATAAGATGAACAACAAAATTCTAAATCTTCTTCTTCTTGTCATCTGTGACTTGAGGACCAACATAAAGAAAAAAATCATAACTCTTCACCTTTTAGTAAATGGGAAATTTTAAATATAGGAAAAATGATGTAATATAAAATAACAAATTCAACGCTTTTAATTGTTGGTCATAATATGACGTTGAAGAAACCCAACTGTAGATGAGAAATGCAACATTCTAAATCTTTCTTTCACTTTCATCTGTGAGTCGAGGACTAAATATAAACAGAAAAAATAACGAACTGTAGACCTTTTTTAGTAAGTGGGAAATTTAAAATATGTAGAAAGAATGCATCAAAAAGTAACAAATTCAACCATTTTAATTGTTGGTCATGATAAGATGTTGAAGTTAACTGTAAGATGAAAAGCAACATTCTAAATCTTTTTTACCTTCATCTGTGAGCGATGACTAGCTACCAACGAGAAAAACACGAACTCTAGATATTTCTAGTCTGATGGGAGAATTTAAAAAATATAGCAAAAAAGTGTATCAAAAAGTAACAAATTCATCATTTTAATTATTGGTCGCTGATATGATGTTGAGATTAACTGTAAGATGACATGCAACCCCATTCTAAATCTTTTTTTTTTACCTTCATCTGTGGGCGAGGATATTCTTATCTGAAAAATCAGAAACTCTAGACCTTTTCAGTCAGTGGAAATTTAAAATATAGGAGAAATGATGTGGCCAAAAGTAACAAATTCAACCACTTTCATTATCGGTCATGAATATGACGTTGAGTTAACTGTAAGCTGAAAAAAAATATTCTAAATCTTATTCTTTTATTGTCATGTATGAGTTGAAGGACCTATCCTAGAAAAATCATTACCTAAGACGCTTTTTAGTAATTTTATCAAGTTATAATATACTTAGAAATGATGTAGCCAAAAAGCAACTAAATTCAACCAGTTTAATTAATGTCATGATCTGAGATTGAGATTAACTAATAGCAAATGTAATATTCTAAATCTTTCCACTTTGCTTCATCTGTGAGCTGAGGACTAACTATAACAGAAGAAATAAGAACTCTAGAACTTATTATTAAGTGAAGTGGGAAATTTAAAATATATAGCAGAAATGATGTAACCGAGAAAAACAACATATTCTACCTCCTCTGGTATTTGGTCATGACATGACGTTGAGATTAACTGTAAGATGGCAACATTATAAGTCTTTTTCTTTTACTTTCATCCTTAGGCAAGGACCAACTAAAAGAGAAAAAAGAATACACCCTTTTAGTAAGTGGGAATATTAAAGTAGCAGAAATGATGTAGCCAAAAGCAACAAATTCAACCATTTTAATTATTGGTCATGATATCAGATTAAGATTAACTATAAGATGAAAAACAATGTTCTCAATCTTTTAATTTTACCTTCATCTGTGAGCTCAGGACTAGCTGTCCTAGAAAAATCAGAACTCTAGAATTTTTTAGTAAGTGGGAAATTTTAAACATAGGAGAAATGATGTAGCTGAAAAGAAACAATTTCAATCGTTTTAATTAAGGATGATGATATGAGATTGAGATTAACTGTAAGATGAAAAACAACATTTGAAATCTTTTTATTTCATCTTCATCTGTGAGCTGCGGACTAACTGTCCTAGAAAAATCAGAACCTAGACCTTTTCAGTTAAGTTGGAAATTTTAAAAATAGAAAAAATCATGTAGCCAAAAGCAACAATTTCAACCATTTTAATTAAGGGTCATGACATGAGATTCAGATTAACTGTAAGATGAAAAACAATATTCTGCATCTTTTTTTTTACCTTCATCTGTGAGGTGAGGACTAACTGTCCTAGAAAAATCAGAACTCTAGACCTTTTTAGTAAGTGGGAAATTTTAAACATAGGAGAAATGATGTAGCTAAAAAGCAACAATTTCAATCGTTTTAATGAAGGGTGATGATATGAGATACAGATTAACGACAACATTCTGCATCTTTTTTTTTACCTTCATCTGTGAGCTGCGGACTAACTGTCCTAGAAAAATCATATGATGATTATAACGAATACTCTGTTACTACATTCTCTTTTTTTATATGATGATTATGACTCTCTTTTACTACATTCTCTCTTTTTTTATACATGATGATTATGACTCACTCTTTTACTACATTCTTTCTTTTTTTATATTTGATGATTATAACTAACACTGTTTTACTACATTCTCTTTTTTTTTTATATATGATGATTATGACTCACTCTTTTACTACATTCTCTCTTTTTTATATGATGATGATTATGAGTAACACTCTTTACTACATTGTCTTTTTCTTTTCTATATAATGTTTAAGACTCACTCCTTTACTACATTCTCTTTTCTTTTATATATGATGATCATAACTAACACTTTTACTATATTATTTTGTCTTTTATATATGATGATTACAAGTAACACTTTTACTATACTATTTTGTCTTTTATATATGATGATTACAAGTAACACTTTTACTATATTATTTTGTCTTTTATATATGATGATTACAAGTAACACTCTTTTACTACATTCTCTTTTTTATATATGATGATTATGACTCACTCTTTTACTACATTCTCTTTTTTATATATGATGATTATGACTCACTCTTTTACTACATTCTCTTTTCTTTTATATATGATGATTATGACTAACACACTTTTACTAAATTCTCTTTTTTTATATATGATGATTATGACTAACACACTTTTACTAAATTCTCTTTTTTTATATATGATGATTATGACTAACACACTTTTACTAAATTCTCTTTTTTTATATATGATGATTATGACTAACACACTTTTACTAAATTCTCTTTTTTTATATATGATG